>JAJJMB010017748.1:197138-270505 GCA_023531105.1 Papaver atlanticum
TACTTGTTTCAGCTGGAAAGGGATCCAACTATAATCGGTTTATCCTTGTGATAGATTGGATTGATTAGTTGAGTAGATCGGCATCAATACACTTCTTTGTGATTAATAGTATTGATTGCATAATCTAACAATTACTTCGGTAGTTGTTGAGAGATTGATCTAAGGACCCGACAAAGGAGTTTATTGGTTAAACGGAAGAGCCTTTGTCAAACTCATATGACTTTGTTTGAAAAGAGTTGTTACCGAACAGATTTGTTGTTCCTTTATTGTTTGGAATACGAACTAAAGGAATTGTTCCAAGTGCGTTACTTACTGCAAGTTGGAGGCGCAGGGATACTGAGGAAACTAGGTGAACTATAGGTTTAGTTGCTTGGTCTCAACTATACGAAGTTGGTTTGATTTTGTATAGCGGCTTAATTCTGAGAGTATTCAATTCTGGACTAGGTCCCGGGGTTTTTCTTCATTTGCGGTTTCCTCGTTAACAAAATTTTGCCGTGTCATTTACTTTTATTTTCCTCAATTATAATTGTGTTTATTATAATTTAAAGTAAATTGCACAAACGTTAATTCTTATTTTACTTGATAGAAAATCCCTAGAGTTTGGTTAAGTCCGAACCTATTATCAAGTAAACATACTTCGTTGTTGTATTGTCTCGATCTCGTATCCATAGACGATCACACGAAGTGTGAATCGATTAGTTGTATTGTCTCGACTTAGTCCATAGACAATCACTTTCGGAAAAGGACTTATAGGTGGAAAAGTTTTAGATTGAGACATATTTTGGTACCCTCGTCTTTTCAGTTTCACCTCATATGTGATCCTCATTGCGTCTTGAGCATACAATTTTCCTTGACCATGTCAATTTGATAATCTAAAGTAAATCTTAGTCGTATGATTGGAGGTTGGGTAACGACAGTCATCTCGATGAATTGGGAGTCAACTCCTAGAAAATAACAGACGTTTGTTAGGCGCAGGGATACCGTTGAAAGCCTTAAACTGGATAACTTAATACTGTTACATTTCATTTTAATTACACTAGATGATGTTTGAAATAAGGCAAGGGTGTATCCAATGTAGTCAATATCGGATCTCGGTATATCTCTGCTAGATTCAAGACACTGGGACAACGAGATCTCGGGGATTATCTCGTTGAAATTTCGGAGTAACTCTCGAGCATTTGGTTATTTTTATTCCTACGACATGCATATGAATTATCAAGTATTTTGCACACGTTACACCTATTAAGTTTATATAGATATAAATATTCGACACAAAAAAACTAACAACAATACTTTGCTTGTAAAATTGAAACACAAAAGTAATCAAGTAAAAGTAAACTGGTCCAGGTCAAGTGGTAATGTAAATAATTCCATGTCCAAGTGTTTTAACAGACAACAATACACGTTTTCGCTTTTCTCAATTAAAGGGAATAGTAAGAAAACAATCAAAAATAAAAGATGTTTTCATTTAAGTACCAAATAGAAACTTAAAAACATAATGTCTATAAGTATTTCAGATAGAATAACAAGACATGGACAAGAGATCACAAGAAAGAGTAAGAAATCAACCATGGTGCTATGCTTATTTCCAGTTAAGGATAATCAAACACTTGCGGTAAGAATTACAACCTTGATTTAAGAACAATCAAATACTTAAGGTAAAAATTATAACCATGATTTAAAAATAACCAAACAATTAAAGTAAGAATTATAACATAACCGTGATTTGAGAATAATCAAAGGAAGAAATAGTAAGATTTTGATGTACTTAAAGTAAACTATAAACGAGGAAGCAAAAAACATATAAATGGCGAAATGAAATTATGACAGGAAAATGTTAAGAAGAAAAGAGCTAGTATCTTGATCTTTATTAAAATTCTTGAAATCGAATCGGCTAAACTTGGATAAGATTAATGATTTTTTTGTTAATATATCGTTTCGACTTTCGACGAGATTGTGTGTTTCGTCTCGGTCAACCTTCGCGACCCGGAATCTCACGAGAATCTTAGCCAAGACGCCCGAGATTAACTATATTGGGTGTAGCGGTTAATACGGTGAATGTTAAAAAATAGACTAGGTCCCAGGATTTTTTTATACTTGCAATTTTCCTGATTAACAAAATCATGCGTGTTACTTTTACTTTTGTTATTTCATATTATATTGATTCTCTTCTTTATAATCAAAAGTAAAAGTCCAAATGTTTCCACCTTACCTATTCTACAATATTATTTATCTCCATAAGATCATTCAAGGTGTGTGTTTGCATAGGTTAAATCAAAAAAGTTGCTAGTGCACTCGGTACCTTCGCTTTTTCAAATTGTTTCTAACTAATAAGAAGAAATTGAGTCACAACAAGTCTAATTAAGAACATAAAAAATATCACTCTTCAACTTTCCCAAGAAGTAATCTTTATTTCTTAGGGTTTTCAAAGACTAATATTGGAATTTGAGATACCACTTTAACTCAAATGGGTAGCTTGAGAGCATTTGGCTTTCGAGTTTTACGGATTCAACGAGCCACAGATATTCTAATTATATAATCCAATCATATAATTCATTTATAATCCTTGGATAAACCATCATCTTTCTCATATCGTCCATCTTCAACCACAATCTCTTGGCAGATAAACATCTCTGACTTGCCAAATCATTGAAAGAATAGTCAGGCATTCAAAAACTATGAAATTTCGATTATTTCTCATCTTTGTTGCATAACCAGACAGATTTGTATGAATAAAAATGAAGTGGTAATGATAATGATAATGCGAAACTCGAAGCATTGCAAGAACATAAACCAAGTCTCTTAGTGGGTTTATGAAGTGTCTGGGTTCCATGAACTCAAATATATCTCTATATGGTCTGATTCCATTTTCATTGGGCTTTTACTAATCTAGTTCTCAGATTTAGAGGCTCGTACATAGAAGTCTAAATTCCAAATATCTAGAGGAGTCAGTCCAAGTTTTGACTATTTAATCATATGCATATGAGACCACTAATTTAATAATAAATTTGTTACACCAATATTATGCATTTTCTTCTTATGCATAAAAATCAATTTTATTATGAAACTAATAAAGTACAAAGTAAGAGAAAGTTGTGTAAGAAAAAAGGTATATATATGTAAAATACAAAGATTATAGCCCATATTTATAGGATAAGAAGACTTTTTACCCAAGTATGTTGAAACCCTAAATTCACAAAAGAGCATCTAAGTAAATAAACTTAGGTTTATAAGATTACCCATGATGATCATGTGCCAAAGCCAATACGTACAAACCAGAAAACCCAAAAGAGAAAAATCTGAATATTCATAAGCATGTAAAAACTTAAAACAGAGCTGGACAAACATATGTTGCTTCACCAAAACTTTGAAGATAAAAAGACTACGAGACAAAACCTTGACGAAGAAAAAAGAGCACAACATGATAAGTCTAGTAGATGAGCATATGGTGACGACTCTTCCTCTATTGAGTACTTGAACCAAATTTTGCATTATAATTGTTGTATCAAAATTAACACTTGTACGTTAATCATACTTAGTTGATTCCCTTTAGTCCATTCCTTAATTGGATTGTGGATTATATCCAATATAACCTTGTCTAGTTAATTATGGTTTTGAAAAGATTACACAAGGTATGTTTATATAGGTTAAACGAAGAAAAAATGGTCGTGTACACGGTACCCTTGTTTTTTCACGTTTAATTCTTGTAGTGAGGTTTCTCTGCGAAATTGATTTAATGGTGAATGTTTGCTGAATTAGGGGTTTGTTTAATTAGAAGCCTTGACAAAAATTTGAAACTGTTGTTAGTAAATTCTCTGAATTTGAGATTATGGGTTCTTAAATTAGGTTTCTAAATGTCAATCTGGGGATATCCCTGAATTATAGCTCTTAAATAATTTTGGGGATTTTATCAAATAACAACTCCTTTTATAATTTATGGAGGTAAGAATTGTATGGGGACGGGCCATTTTACGAATTCTCCCCTATGGCCGTGCTAATTCATATTTCTGAGTTAAGGAACTCTCTACCGAGAAGGTTTGAAAAAGAAATTCTACTGACCCCCGAGTCCTTTTATTGTCCTGGACAACAGAGAGTAGAATTTATATATCGTTTTTCATACACTGAGCTCTCTGGTTTTCCATCGTTCCGCGGAGCTTCATCTCCAAATTTGTTAGGGACGAAAAAGACCGAAGTCCTTTAGTTGTTAATAAATCCACCCCTTATTTTGTCAATTGCAATATTTTGGTCCTCTAACAAGGTATTTACCCTTTATGGAGTGGATAATTGTATTTTTATATGAATTGATATTTCAGTTGATTCAATTTGAAACTAGAGACTACAATTTATAAAACTAGGATTCTTCATAAGGGGGTTCAGAGTTTAGATTCAGGTTATCTTTTTCTTCCTGATTTTGTGTTCAGAGTTTACTATCTCCTTTACAAACCAATTGGGTGATTAATATTGAAAAATTAAAATCAATTGGTTAGAAGATGGACAAGGTTTTCTTCAAATCTTTTTTTTCGCTAAAGCAAGAACGCCATCGACAACCCTCCTCTGCTTAAGTCTGGTCCATTTTGGGCCAGATCTGAGCTAGTTTCTCCACTATTTCTTGCTTTCTAGTTTAGTTAGGTGCTTTAGTTTAGTTGTTATTATGTTTTCTACTTATCTACGCAATTATGGTGGTTTTATCTACTCTTTAGAGGTATATCTTCACTTTATTGTCAATTCTTGGTTATTGTTTGGATTTTAAGATCAACTAGCTTTTACGCCCATGTGTTGCACATACCTAAATATTTTTTAGAGAAAAGTATGTTTTAGTGCTAGTGAATTTGAAGCATGAAAAAAAAAAGGCAATAAAAATATTCAATTACTAAAAATGATAACATTAAAAATCGTCAATTAATAAAATTAAAAATAGGGAATAACAAAATAAATAAATAAAAATAAAAAAATTACCATCATGAATATAATTCATTGTAATTCTAAAATTAGTTTTGGAATTTCTCCCCTCTTCAAACCGCGTTGTAGTCATCGCACAAGGACTCAACTTATATACCATCTGTCGGAGTCAAACCCACAAACACATCGTTGAAGTCCATGTGCTCTACCAGTTGAGTTAAGGAAGAAAGAAAATAAGAAGTCACTGTCAAACATAGGGTATCACAATGAATAAAATCTATATTACCTTTCGAGAAAATGATTTGGTATAACCATAAACTTATGTATGCACAGTAGGACGTCAACATTTCTAAATCTAACTGGCATTTCACATCTAATTAATTTAAACATATACGAGCTTTGAATCATGATCTTATGGTTTGAAGGAAATTTGTTTACTAAAGACACGAAGGTTTTGGTAATATTATGAGAAATGCTGAAAAACGAAATGAGAGATGGTTTTGAAGCTTAACAATCTCATGCCAAAAATTTGTTTGATCCATACCTCCTACACGATAAAGCAACAATAATGTGATGCCGTCGTATAACATTGCCGACAAATATAAGAATAATGGCAACTATGTAACTTGGTTGTGGATACTTCTTCGTATTTCGATAATATATGTAAAGAAAGTTTGTTCTGCCAACAACACAAATATAAGAAATAGGTTTGATGAAAAATAAGTAAGCAATACTTGATTTATTAAAGGAAAAAACAACAAAAAAGGTAAAACCATTGCTTATTAGAATGATGATATTTGGGAGATTCTGTAACAAATGCACTAAATAAATTAGCATTGTCTAAAGAAATCTAGCAAGCATTTCTCGAGACGTGCTAGCTCATCATAGGTACGACTTAATGGAACTATTCGACGACTCCAAGTTTAGAATCCTGATTGCACTCATACTTATACAGTTTTGGATATATATATGACCTCGTGTTTGGTTACTTGATTTTTCCTATTTCCACAGGAAGACTCTTTTAATTTTAAGAAGGAAAAAGTTTCATTATGTGACATGTGTAGCCTGATACGCTTACTTATCACTCATCAAAGGGGCTACAAATAAAAATGAGGCTTGTAGTGTGGTGCTTACGTAGTTTCCAGAATTTTCCTTCTTCGATGTATATATCTCGTGGTTGTAACGAAGATTTGTATAACCTAAACGTCGAAAAAATATTTAAAATGTCACAAAGATAACCTTAAAAGATCCACATCGAATACTATCAAACATCATAGCAATATTGAGACCATAGTAATATAGAGCGCTGCAGAGAGATAATTGACATACCAAAGGCACTTATGAGAAGCACACATTCAACACATAGAAGCTCGGGTGCCACTATGCAGGCTCTTGCTCGAGCCTTTAGACATAATCAAACTGATGTATCATAAGTTACCATGGTTTCCAAGCATTTTGACTGTTGCAAGAATGTTTATCAAAATATATTTTACATACATAATGGAAAACCAAACATCAGAGATAGTTATACGAAAATCTGCAAATGTATTATCTAATATTGTACAACTGAATAAAGCTGAGTAAACGAAATTTGATTATGTTTTTTTTAAACATATCAAACTAACCCGAGAGATTATCATAATTGTGATCGAGGGGTGGGGGGTGGGGGTGGTAATTTTAATTTTTCTTAGTATACATATCTTACAGAAGTAGAAGCACTACGACAACAGTTTGTATCTATCTTTTCCCAGCCACTAAAACGCAAATTTGATATTTTTCGTGTTAAGTAACCGAATAAGTTCGTCTTTTTCTAGCTTTTGTGTGGTTCCTGGTATAAAAACTCCTCGGTGATGGTGTTCATATATGTTCTCCACCTGATATGACCTCCTTTACTTTAACATTTCAATGTTATTAATATGTAAAAGTAAAGCAATGAAACTTTAGGGGATTTCTGTCAACAAATAAAAATTACACATTAAAGGTAAAGTAATTAATATATTAACATGGTTTCTATGGCAGGACTTATCATATAAATCATAACATTCAAAAATGAAAAACGAAGAGATTTCAGTTAAAAAAATAGAGATCTGATGAAATCAAACCAACAAAGCATAGGGTTAGGGTTTACAAAAGGAGAACGCGGTTCGAGAGTAAACAGTGGGAGAGAGTAAGAGAGGCTAAGTTTTTTTAGGGTTTTTAGTTTTTAGAGAGGATTTTGTATATGTTAAATGGGACAAAGGCTCTTGATTCCCTATTGGTTCGACATCTCTCTAATGATTCCTTATTGGTCAAAATTTTATGTCAAAAGGGACAAAAAGATTTTATGCACGTTGTTTAAAATTTTGTCCCTTGAATTCCTATTAGTCTAAATTTTCAAGCTCTGACAATTGAGAGAATTCTCAACTTTTAACCACAGCAAAGGAAAAACTTATGAACTTAAATATATAAATAATAATAGGGATGTCTTCCAACGACGAAATCTTCATCTTTGTTTTCATCGGTGACAAAATCTTTATCGGAATTTTCATCATTAAATTATTTGACGACGAAATCTTCATCACTAGTTATAAGAGAATTAAGCAAATCACTCATGTTTTGAGAGCACATATTTCTAAGAAGAAAAAAAAAGTTAGAATATAATTCCGCGAAAACCCATTCTTTATCCGATTTAAATAGGTCTCACTCGTACTTGTATTTGTCTTACTCCGGTAATCCTTTTCTTCACCTTGTCGGGTTCCTCGGTATTGTACTTTTATAGTATCATCTTGTTTTTTTTTCCTCTCTTACATTTGATCTTAATCTCATTGTAACCTTGAATTACTATTAACTAAATGATTTGTTGTTTATCCAGAGAAAAAATGATTTACACGCTCGTTAATTTATAACACGCTCCGATTGTAACAGTTTTTTTCCAATTCCTGATATCTCAAATCTTTCCTAATATTTTTGTTGTGATCCAAATCTGTTGGATTTGACCTGAATTTTTCAGATCTTCTTCAAAGATTTGGTTGCAAGTAGTACTTGTATATATTGTTAGTATTAAATTAAATCCAATATTGCTGATTAAACGATATTTAGGGTTTTCTATTAACCAGTTTCTATTTTATTTTCTATAGGTTTTCTTCTTTAATGGCTTATAAATACTTGTTAGATGGTTGTAAAGCAATTTCTCATAGCCTTGAAGGTGTTTCAATCGATTGGTATAATCATTCCATATATATATATACACACTAGGTATCACCCCGGCCTACGGCCGAGGCTCAACCTTTTTTTTGATTTTTTTGGTTGTCTGGTAGGCCGGTGAGTATCTTCCCACAAAATTTTAGTCATTATGTAATAGTTGAGGTCGTGTGTTTGTTAATCGTGTTATAGATAATGTGTTAGTTAGCCAGGTCATAATAGCGTTTTTAAGTAGTTGTGTCATCTAGGAGTTGAGCTTGTAGATCAACCGGGGCCTGTGGCCCCGGCCGTGGATTAGAATATCTTGGATGAAACGTAGCCTCTACATTAAAACCAATTGTGAAGTTACCTGGGGTCTACGACCCTGGCGGACAAATGTAGACTTCGCATTAAAATTAGTCGTGATTAACTTGAAATCTAGTAGGTTAGCCCCTGAGCCTGTGGCCTATGTATTTTGTTGGCCTCTGTGTTTTCTTTTTTGAAATTTTATTGAAGAAATTAAGCTAGAATAGAAAATCTAGTTATATTAGGAAACATAGTCACCAAAAATCTAAGGTTAGATGTGTTTAGGATTAATGGCTAGGCCAGGATTAGCTTTGACCTGAATCACGATATAAGGCCTTGGTCGCATATTAGAAAATCTAGGGCAAAATTTAGACTTCGCATTACAATTAGCCGTGATTAAGTTGAGATCTAATGGTTTAGCCCCTAAGCCTTTCTATTTTGTTGGGCGGGTTATTTCAGCCGGGGCTGTAAGCCCCTGCCGTGGCTCGTTAATTTTTTTTAAAAAAATTATTTAAGAAATTAAGCTAGAACGGGAAATCTAATTATTTTAGGAAACATAGTTCAATAATCTAACGTTACTCGTTAGGATTAATGGTCTGGTTAGGATTTGTTTTGATCCAAATCGCCATAAATTCCTGCCTTATAGAATTTATTTATAGCTTAACGATATCATCACCGGGTTCAGTTAGTTAGGTCAGATTAACCGGTCCATAGAGTTGCTAGGTTTTTTCAGCCGAACAATTATGGATATTGGATCTCAAATACTGACGTTGCCGTATCTGATCCAACAACTATATACCCAAATATTGGTGCTCCATATCAATAGCATGCTTGAAGAAAAGAAATAAAAAATAAGTCAACCTCAAAAAGAGAAGTCAAGTCCAAATCTTCACCACGTTGCAAATAAGAAAGGAAATTAATTTCCTTATGCATGGTTCACAAAGTCTTCTTGACTTAATTTTTCCATTCACTTTTGGCATCAATTTCCCGTAACAAAAAAACCAAGCGAGTCCCACTCGTTTTTTGTTTTACGATTTCACGCTTTATATTTTTTTTCCTATCCTAAATTGCCTGTCCTTCCTGGTTTTCTTAACTTCCTTTAGGGGACTGACCGTTGTTACTCGTTGTTGGCCGTATTTAGGGATAATGTTTAGCATAGGGTTAGCTTTGTTTTGGGCCGCGGCATAATCCTCACTGTCCAAAATTATATTAAAAAGTGGGATCAGACGGACGTCTATATAAAACATATAACGGATCAATCCGCGCCGTAGGATGACGAAATCGATGGTCCTAATTGTAAAGATACACAAACACCACTTCTTTAGGCCGGGACTCAACCTCTTTCAACTTTTGCTTTTTGTTTCGCGGTCGGTCAGTGTACACTCACAATATTTCAATTAGCTTGTAAGTTAGTTGGGAGTTGCGCTTTCAATTTTAATTAGTCGGTCATAATATCGTGTTTAGTTAGTCTGGTCGACATAGTAGCATGTTTAGTTAGTCGGGTCAATGTTTAATTAGTCGGGTCATAATATCATGTTCAGTCAGATGGGTCATAGTAGCCGGGGTCTACGACCCCGTCCGTTAGGGATAACCATAACATTTAGTTAATCGGATCATAGTAGCATGTTTTGTTAGTCGGGTCACTATTTGATTAGCCGGGCCATAATATCGTGTTTAGTTAGTCGGGTCATGGTAGCCGGGGTCTACGACCCCGGCCATTGAGGACGACCATAATATTTAGTTAGTCGGATCATAACAACATGTTTAGTTAGTCAGGTCACTTTTGATTAGCCGGGCCATAATATCGTGTTTAGTTAGTCGGGTCATAGTAGCCGGGGTCGTAAGGACGACCATAATATTTAGTTAGTCGGATCATAATAACATGTTTAGTTAATCTGGTCAATATTTAATTAGTCGGATCATAATATCATGTTTAGTTAGCCGGGTCGACATAGCAGTATGTTTATTAATATGGTCAATATTTAATTAGCCGGATCATAATATCATGTTTTGTTAGCCGGGTCGACATAGCAGCATGTTTAGTTAGCCGGTCATAGAGCTGGCAAACTAGCCAAAACCCGCGGGTTTGCCCGGCCCGTAAAAAACCCGCACCCGGCTCGGCTGGTGTCTAAACAAGCCGGGTTAGGATTGGAGAAATGCTGGCTTGTGGGAAAATGGGCTAACCCACCCCGACCCGTAAAACTGTGGGTACAACCCATAAACCCGTAGTTCCATTTTCCCACCGTGTGTCCCCTCAGGCCCTTACCTTTATTCCAAGTGTCGAACATATATAACCGAAAAAGAACCCTAGCGTCCATCACTTTGTGCTATTTTCTCGTCTTTTTCTTTCTTCTTATCCTCCCCTGCTCTTCGTCTGTGACGATTCTGTGAAAGATTCTGTGAAGTGAAATCGTTATTTGAGATCGAGAGAAGCAGGAAAAGATTAAAAAGAAATTAAAAATGGTTGTGTGACTCAAGGAGGTGATTTAGAGACGCAAAGAAAAAGGTAATTCAGAGGGTGTAATTTAGGTTTCTTTGAATTCGTAACTAATTACTGTAAAATTAATCATGAATTGAGGAATTAAAGTATGGGTGTAGCCAATTTGAAGATTTGGATAGATGTTTGAGTTGATAATTTGAACAAGGAAGATGGGGGTTCTGAAGTTAAGGTTTGTGTGATATGATTGAGTTAGGGTTTGAACTGGTTTGAGGTGTAGATGACACAGAAGCTGCTGAAGAGGTGGAAATGGATCTGAAATTGAAGGAGTGGGAAATCAGTTCAATTAATTGAAAAAAGGAAAGATCGGATGAATGGGGTTGATGTTAATGGCAAGGTGCTGATATCTAGTTCAGTGGTTGAATCGAATGGAAGATTTCAAGTAGCCTCATCCAAGCAGCTGCAGTCAACCAAGATGGCTTTGATGCTGTTAATGGAGGAAATCGGTGAAACAACGGTGGCTAATTTCTATTACAGAAACAACAATTGAAATTGGGGATTTCTGGTTTTGGGTTTGGTCTAAAATGATGTTGATTGTGTTCAGTTTGATAGTTGGAGCTATTGGTAATGATTTTGGGGGATTGAATGGTGGAAACAGTGGTTTCTTGATGCTGTTTGAGAAAGTGCAGACTTAGATGTATGTTAGGACGCTTGTGAAGATGCAGATGCAGCTCTTGATTTTTGTGTTGAATGAATCCCTGATTGAATTTTTTGTTGAAATTGAATGGATCCTGGTTTGATTTTTGTGTTGAATTGAGATTGAAGATCAAAGCTTAAACTGCAGGATGCCTAATTAACTTAATTAAGTTTTAATTTTAACATTAATTAAACAAGTCGGGTTAACCCGTGAACCCGCAAGCTTTACCCGTTATGGGTGCGGGTTGAAGAAATAATCACCCGTGAAGAATATCAACCCGCAGGTTTTGGCCCGTGTTAACCCGAATCCGTGTAACCCGTAACAAGCCAGCCCCGGTCCGCCCGTTTGCCAGCTCTAGCCGGTCAGTGTCTAAATAACCGGGTCATAATGTCGTGTTTAGTCAGACGGGTCATGGTAGCCGGGGTCGTTGGGTTCGAATACATAATTAATGCAGTATAGTGTAATCTGTGTCCGTATTATTTGTCCCTCTTACGATAAATATTTAATTCTTTGTCAGACTCCATTTCTCTTCCTCTTTGTCTACGATCAGTCAGGCAAAATTGTTTAGGTTGAGCTGTCAACGATATGTAGGTTGGTCAAAGGATAGTCCACGTAAGATATTACACCTTTCTCCAGTCTATGACATGTAAGATCTCATTTTCATTCACCTTTGCTGTCGTTTATACGTTTTCAATGTCGAACATTTTTTTTTTTGGTTCGTGCGTAACCAAAATCAAAGGACCTGATTGGATGGTCATGAGACCCAGAAAAGGTTTACTAATTTGCATAATAATTTAGGATTAGTGTTTTTTTGTCGTTATTTAGGGGATTGTCTTTGCTAACTGTTTAGTTCGATATTGTAGGCTAGGGTTAGCTTTTTAGTTACGAAATAGATTATGTAAGGGAACTTAGTCACGGTTAGCCGTGTTTAGCTTTTTAGTTAGGAAATAAAGTTAGATTATGTAAGGGAACTTAGTTAACAAAGGAAACCCATAAATAAGGGAATCCTTAGTTGTCGTTGATATATCTTATAATAAAGCCTAACCGTATCAGGAAACCCAACGATCCGACGGACGGCTATATACTTTTATACAAAACATATAACCGAACAATCGGAGCCGCGAGATGACGAAATCGATGGTTGTAATTGTAAAGATACACAATCACCACTTCTTTTTATAATATATATATAGGGGCGATTCATCCTGGCAGAAAATGATTCTCCATTTTTGTGAAGATCAACGGCTACCAGAAGTAATCATAACAATGTTGAGTGCATATTGAAAAGACGAGGGTACCCAAATATACCAATATCTTAAACTTTTCCACCTATAAGTCCTCTTACCGAAAGTGATTGTCTATGGACTGTGTCGAGACAATACAACGAATCGGTATTCACACTTTGTGTGATCGTCTATGGATACGAGATCGAGATAATACAACAATCAAAGTTTGATAATTGATAATAGGTTCGGACTTAACCAAACTCTATAGGATCACTATCAAGTAATACGGAGTTAACGTTTGTGTAATTTACTTTAAATTATAATAACAACAATTATAATTGCGGAAAACAAAAGTAAATGACACAACAAGATTTCGTTAACGAGAAAACCGCAAATGCAGAAAAACCCCGAGATCTAGTCCAGAATTGAATACTCTCAGAATTAAGTCGTTATACAAAATCAAACCAACTTCGTATAGTTGAGACCAAGCAACTAAACCTATAGTTCACCTGGTTTCTTCAGTATCCCTGCGCTTCCGACATTCGATAAGTGCACGCACTGGAACAATTCCTTTGGTTCGTATTCCAAACAGTAAAGGAACAACAAATCTGTTCGGTAACAACTCTATTCAATCTCAGTGATATGAGTTAGACAAAGACTCTTCTGTTTAATCCAATAAATTCCTTTGTCGGGTTTAGATCTATCTATCCAACAACTACCAAAGTAGCAGAGTTTAGATTTTGCAATCTAACATAGGATCTACCAAGATACTATATAGTGATGCCGATCTACGCAACTAATAAATCAAATCTATCAAAGATAAACCAATTATAGTTGGATCCCAGCCGATCAAGTTTTGCGCACACCAAAGATTATGAAACCGATAAGAAATCTTCTTTGTCTTCAAATCTTCTTAAATCTTCAATAAACACTTGCACACCACAACTTGAATCTCTTGTGATCAATCACGCACAGAACGGAGTCTGTTAAGAATTGATTATCACAAGACGTCTTTAGATCTACAAACAGTTCTAAGATCCCATTGACACTTCAATCTAGTTTGAATCTTATATCAGAAGAGAAGATTCTCAAGAATAAACAAACTATGTGCAATCAAAGTTCAACAACCGTTAGTCAATCAAATCAAATCGAAAACTAATAATACTGCAATTATCTAGTTTCCCACCAACGGTACTCGTAGAGCTTCTTAATCCCAAAGAAATCTTTAAACGAGCGGTCGTAAGAGATTTCGCCTAATTAGGGTACTTTCCTCTCCGAATAAACGGCTCCACCAGTAACAACACAACAAGGTAATTTTGCTGGCTCTTAGGATAGTTTGCTCGAAATACAAACTTGGGTATTTATAGAACAAGGAAGTTTGGACACCAAGGAATTTCCAAAACCAAATATTCTCAAGATATGCAATATATTTCCAAAAACGGTTTTCATAATTCCTGGAAATGCTCTGTCAATTATTACCGAAAACTCACTAGAAAATATCCAATTAGTAAATGCACATTACCAATTTTTATTTTCCAGAGATATGCATTTTAATTGCTGGTAATTAAAAGCATATAAAATTAACAACCTTAATTAAAAGATTCTCAACTTATTTCGGTCCGGGATCTCCTTGAGTTATTAAGGAATATCTTTGAGCAATAAAAGATAAGAGTTACTGAACATGTTCAAATTATGTCGACATCTTATTTCTTTGTAAATCCTTTTTCATATTTACAATCTTGGAACCGATTATACCACACTTCCAAACAAGTTTAGAATTGGTTCATATGTATTCCAATAACAACTATGTGATTGATCAAATATTAATACACAAATCATGGGTTTACGGTTCTACCAAACACAAGGATCGGTTCTACCTTAATATGGTTACTAGGACCGGTTACATCAGTTACCAGGGTTGGTTACATCAATTACCAGGACCAGTTACCATATTCTCATGGTATTACTTGTGATCGGTTACACTAGTCACTAGGATCGGTTACACTAATTACCAGGACCGGTTGCGCCAATCACAAGGATCGATTACACAACTCTTTTGTGTTTGGTCATACGAATTACCAGGATCGGTTACACCAATTACAAATATCGATCATACCATCTTAGGTGATTACTTAGGATCGGTTACACTAATAAAAGTCATACCAATACATAACTCAGGCATTGTGACTAGATTTACCAAGATACATAACAAGTTATGATCGGTTATACTAACTCACACATATTGGTAATCCAAACATATGCAATGAATAACAATACCAATAAGCCTAGTGATTTCTCTTTCGATTCATAAAACAAGTTCATGAATGTACTTCCTTTAAACGAACGTAAACATTGTTTCCTAGGATGAAATCTTCACCTTTACCCATACACATAATCACAATAGCATTCATACGATTATGTCGATGTCTTATATACGAAGTTCAAAAGATAAGCGTTATACTTCGTATTCTAATTCCTTAATACTATGTCTACTAGCGTATAATCATTCACAGCTTCGCATTTATGTTTTCAATATAACACGACTAGAAAGATACGTTGGGAATGAAACAGTTCAAGTCAAAATATTACTAACCTCAAGAGGAAGGATGATGTCGTCGACGTAGCTTGTTACTTCTTCACATTCTTCAAGTCTTCAAGTAATACTTATATGTATCATAATCCTAATCTTTTCAGCCTAACCTATACGAAGTTGTCTCTAGTATAATCAAGCGACTCTTTAATTGAGTTTTGATTCACTAAAATATGACAACCAAAGTTGACATACCAACGCTTGGTGGGTTCAACCGAGCTATGCTCTAACAAATATTACTCCCTCTCGGGACAATTCTATCTTAATGAAGAAAATAGTGACGAAGACAATTTCTTCAAATCCTCCAAATGGCCGAATCTTAATTCAGTGGCCATCCCTCAAAAATCATCAAATTTCTCTTTGAGGTTCATATTCTTCATATATATGTTAGTGTATTGCAATGCACTTGTTATTGTGATATAAGACATTTTTATTTTATCATGTATTTCATTTTTGATGTATGTGACATTGTAGTATTCAATTTTATCTTACCAATGAAACGACAGGGCCGGTTCTAAGGGGAAGCAGGGAAAGCTCCACTTTGGGGCAACATGCCTAGAAGGGCAACAAAATAGGAGTGTTCTGTCATGCTTAGCCAACTAATTATGAAAAGAATTGGGACGAAGATGGAGATTGAAGACAATGAAGAGATAATTTTCCAACTGACTGGAAACGAATTATGCGGGTGTTTTTTGATATTTCTATCTCTCAAGTAAAGTTTTAGGGTAATATAAGGTATCGTTGTTTGTATGTGTGTGATTTATTTAAAGTTCCGGAATGGGATATAGATTCAGATAGGATTCTATTTTTCAGGGATTTTATTTGATGCGTGCAATTACATTTTATTTTTGGGAAATTTTGTTTCTATTTAGTCTTAGCACTACATTTGGAACTTAAAATCATGGAGATAAACCCACCGAAAACAAGGAAAGTTTAACTTTTACACTTTCCCTAGTACTACACAATTAGAAATTCCATGACCAGTTTTGCTGATTCCAGTAGAACACCGTCACATTTACAATTTCCACTTTGTCTACTTGTTGACATGGAGCACCCTTTCTTATTTTGACAAAATCCGTACATAAAAACTTACCTAGAGTTCTTGCTCCAGAGACAAACAACAAGTTACAGGTACTTCATGACTAGATTACAGATATGAGATTACAAACTGTTCGCATGCGTTTTGGCATCTTGGGTTTCTTTCTTCACCTTCAGCTAGGTGAATATTTGGACACCACACATGCCTTTTCATTTTTAATTACCATATTCAAATGTTAATTATTATGTTGGATTTTTAAGACACAAATATAGATCATTGATAACCATATAGTTCTTTTAAGATATGGGGGAAACAGTTTTTGGATCTGCTTTGGGGCAAAAAGATATCAGGACCGGCCTTGGAAACGGAGGATTACCTCTTCCTTCCTTCATTTTTTTTTATAACATGTTCCCTGAAAAAGTAAATTTATAACATGTTCCTTGAAATGTTTGTGTGCAAAATCCATCGATGCAGTGGGGAATGTTTTGTTTATTGTATTTTTTTATGATTCAGTGGGAAAATAGGAACTTAATAAAGGAGATAAAACATGTAGTTTCTAGTTTTACTTATTGTAATTTTACTTTTGTAAGTAGAGATGATAACCAGGTAGCTGACTTAGCTATTAAGTCAGTTCGAGAGACAAACAACAAGTTACAGGTACTTCATGACTAGATTACAGATATGAGATTACAAACTGTTCGCATGCGTTTTGGCATCTTGGGTTTCTTTCTTCACCTTCAGCTAGGTGAATATTTGGACACCACAGATGCCTTTTCATTTTTAATTACCATATTCAAATGTTAATTATTATGTTGGATTTTTAGGACAAAAATATAGATCATCGATGACCATATAGTTCTTTTGAGATATGGGGGAAACAGTTTTTGGATCTGCTTTGGGGCAAAAAGATATCAGGACCGGCCTTGGAAACGGAGGATTACCTCTTCCTTCAAAAAAATTTTCTTTATAACATGTTCCCTGAAAAAGTAAATTTATAACATGTTCCTTGAAATATTTGTGTACAAAATCCATCGATGCAGTGGGGAATGTTCTGTTTATTGTATTTTTTCTGATTCAGTGGGAAAATAGGAATTTAATAAAGGGGATAAAACATGTAGTTTCTAGTTTTACTTATTGTAATTTTACTTTTGTAAGTAGAGATGATAACCAGGTAGCTGACTTAGCTATTAAGTCAGTTCGAGAGAAATCATTTGCTACCGAAGTTTATGACAATTTTAACACTCAGGTTTATAGTCTTTTGGCAAAAGACCAAGGGCAACCACCTCAATTGAGGCAATAGAATTTCCTTCTTTGGTTATTTAAAAAAAAAAAAAAAAAGTGGGGAATGTTTTGTTGGGGTCAGCTACATCCCTCAGTGGAACCAATCTGTACCCCCGATTCTGCGTGTTGTAACGAAATCACCCCGTAATTAGGGATCGACACTCTTTTTTTCCCATCTACACGGCTACACCTGTCAAACGCGTGAAGAAAAAGTCTGAAAAAACCCTTGTTGCCATATATGATGATCATCAATCACGACTGTTGTTGAAACCCAAAGGAAATAACTACTTCTGTATCGTCTCATGGAGACTTTCCAATTTCATAAACTCCTGAAAATTTCCATTATTATCATATTTTTCCTGCAAATCTCATTCTCTCTATCATGGGATTTCTTCATCCCTGTAGATAATTACCTAGTTCATTGCGGATCGGTTGAAAACACAGTCCTCAACAATCGAATCTTCGTTAGCGATTCGTCTGGTTGTGGATCGAATTTGTGGTCTGCAGCTAGGACAACCTCTCTCAAAGATGAAAACCCACTTGAAGGTTCATCTCCTCTTTATCATACAGCTAGGGTTTTCACAAAACTATCAAATTATGAGTTTGAAATCAAAGAAAAAGGAACTCATTTGGTACGTCTTCATTTCTTTCCTTTTGATTCATCGAAATTTAATCTCTCGGATTCTCTTTTTCATGTTTCTGTTAATGGGGTTTTGTTTTTGAGCAATTTTACCGGTCAAGAGGAGGAGAATCGTAACTTTAGAAATCCTGTTTTGAAAGAATATCTAATCTGGGTTGAAAGTGGTCATAAGCTTGTACTTTCATTCATCCCTTCAAAAGAATCATCTTTTGCGTTTGTGAATGCAATTGAGGTTATTTCTGCACCTAAAGATCTCATAGCTGATACTGCACAATATGTTACCTCTGAAAGAGTTGAGAAATATAATGGATTAACTAAAGAAGCGTTAGAGACGATTTACAGAATTAATATTGGAGGTCCAAAAGTTACACCTTTTAACGATACTTTATGGAGAACGTGGATACCTGATGATGGGTTCTTAAAATTAGTTGCTGCTTCAAAGGCAATTTCATTTAGTGGCAGGATCAAGTACCATGCTGGAGGAGCCAGCCGAGAAGTTGCTCCTGATAATGTTTACAGTTCTGCCAGAATAATGAGTTACCCTAATGTTTCAATGCCAGAGTTTAACGTAACATGGGTTTTCCCTGTAAAGTCAGGCTATTGTTACCTTGTTCGAATGCATTTTTGTGATATTGCTAGTATGGCTCTTAATGAGCTCTATTTCGATATTTACATAAATGGGTATGCTGTGTACAAAGATTTTGACATATCAGAGCTTTCAGGCCAGATGCTTGCTGCTCCTTATTACGCTGATTTTGTAATCGATGCTCATACTGCTAAGGAGTTGACGATTAGCATTGGCCCATCAAGTCTTAGCAGTCCAGAAAGAATTAACGCGATACTGAATGGGTTAGAGATCATGAAGATGAATAATTCTATGGGTAGTCTTGATGGAGAAATCTCAGTGGATTCTATTATGCGGAGTTCACCAAGAAGGCATATGGGGATTTCAGCGCCTTCAGTTGTTGTTTTAAGTTTATTGCTTGCTGCATTTGTTCTGCATAAGAGGAGGACTGAGAAAAAAGACTCCATGGGGTGGTCACCGTTGCCTGTGGATGTTCCAGAAGGCAAATAGAAGCAACCTTCTTCCTCAGGTAAATTGGAAATATTACGGAGGTTCAATGAGGTTTTGTATTATATAACTTGTAGGCAGAGTGCAGGAGACTCCTGCAACTAATGAGTTTGCATGGATATGTTTCTGTATGGCGCCCTTTTAAAGGAAATACTTCTTATTTACAGTCTTGCTTTGAAATACTTGATTTGTATCAAAAGCTAATAGTTGAAATGTCTAATCTGAAGTTTGTATAAGGCATGTTGTCTATTAATTTGTATTAAGCAACTCAAGGAGTTTGGGAAATACCTATCACAATCAAGTGTTTACCTTCCTCCAGTTCTGTTTCCTTTTGATGTTGTGATTGAATCCTTCTCCCATAACATCAACATAGCGAATAAATAAGGAAAGCCCATGTACTTATCTCTAGGATATTATAATGAATGCATAGACTCTGCTAATTAGGCCATACAAGGTGTTTCAACCTTAAAGTCACTATGATGAAATCCATAACTGACGAGGAAAGCATTCATTGATTAGAAAAAGGTGAAAAATCATACATGTACACGGTTTCCTGATTTGAAAATTACGAACTCATCATCGTATACTATATTGTTAGGGAGAGCAATGAATCCTTATGAACTGTTAGGGATGAACTTCAGTGTTTGGTTATGAATGTAGGAACATGTTTAGGTTCTCAGAGTGGTTATTTTCCTAGATCACGGGCATTTATAGATTTGAATAAAGTCACAAACTCCTTATTTTGAATTCACACTATCACCTCGCATTTTATAGATTTGAATAGAGTGGTAAACATTTCTCCCGCTGACAATGCACACTATCACCTCGCATTTTATTTTGAATTCGAATCTGAATTCCACGGTGAAACTCCATTTTTGGTTCAATGCTAGAACTAATAACATGCTGCACCCAAGCTATGATTACAACCTTGATACTAGATTTTGAAGTCCAGATTGAGAACTCTATTTCCATTTCAATGCTAGAACAAGCATTTGTCTGATTCATTCTGTATTGACAGACTTTTTGTGTCATTCCATGATCCATAAAAGTTTTATATGAAAGGAATAGCCGAATGGGAACCAGCAATTGTTGCACCTGAATTTCTCTTGATTGAGAAATTTAATAGTACTGTCCACTGCCCAGTGCAACTATGCAGGATTTCAAAATGATGCTTCTGTTAAAAGTACTTAGCACAGAATGTTGACTAGGCTGGTATAAAAAAGAAAAAGAAAAAAAGAAAAGAGCATGATTCACATATAAATCAATTTTTTTTTGCAGGCTAAACGGGTGTGGTGCTGACTTACGGGTACATGGTCAAGGGGCTGTTTGCAGAGACTTATATGGATGTCACAACTTTCAGATGGAGCTTCCATAACTTTGACAACTATTATGAGTTACCCCAGGTCCAATATCTCTTCCTTACAGTTCATTTCATATCTAGCTCTTCTTTTGGTTCTGATCATTATTAGTACTTGGATACTTGATTGCTTTCCAACTAACTTTTTAGTTCTTACGCATAAAAGCTAAGCAATAATTGCAAGCTTGTTTCCTGTCTGCTGTAGTTTTACAAAGTTTAAATTACAATGGCTTCTTGTTATCCTATCTTACTTGCCTCTGTGTTGTACTGCATATTGATCATGAGCATGAAACAACTATAAGAAACAAATATTTTGTTGTGTATACTAGACGAATACAATTTTCTGCTGCTCCAAAAAATTAAGGCCAGTATGATTCTGAAGGCAGAACAGTGATGTGAACAAGATGCTGCAATTTGATGGCCCAGGCTTCTAAAAACTTAGCCTAATTAGCATCCTTAGCTTTCCTATGGAAGGTTCCGTAGGAAATTAAATCAAATGGCTCCTAAATACTTCTGATTTGAGTTTTTGGATCCCATCATACCAAATTTCAGCTTTTTCTCTCATGGCTTTATAGTTCAGGTGTGCGCTTCCGAGAGTACATAAATGATGTAATGTGCAAACTCACTTTTCCCCCAATCGGCAGGAAAAGATAAAAAGAGAGTTTGGTACTACAAGCAATTAAGTAGCATTCATCGTTCTTTGTTTGAGTCCCTGACCGTAAAAGCAGAACCATCTGACTGGAAGTTCAAAATAAATTTCTAGGTTCTTTCCCGTTATGGATTTCTAAGGTCCATTATCGATTTTTTAGGTTCTTGCTTGTTCAGGGTTTGTGAAACCTAGATACCACACTTCCACTTTGGTGTCCTCTTCCTAAGTTTTCTGTTTTTCTTATTTCTTGTTGTAAGCAATATATGCGCTCTTAGAGTAAAACATGGCACACTGTAAGTTATATCTATTGCGAAAACTGGTAATTGACTATATACTGTGGGGATAAGAAAAGGTCAAAGAACTTTACATTATTCCAGGACTTCTCCTTACTGGGGTGAGAAGGATTTCTTGATTTTCAACATTAAAGAGAGAAACAGCAACAAGTTTGACAGCAATTCATACTTAAAATGACTTGTCATGATTTGTAGAGCCACTTCCAACCTTATAGTCATTCTTATCACTGCTACAATTAGGAACAGCTAACTTCTCTAACACTAAAGACAAGCCCTGAGAACCTATGAAATGGAGAAATGTGCCTTGAGAACAGAATGATGTCTGTAATATTTTTACAAAAAGCTTTTTCACATTTAAAGTTGTTTATTGAACAAAACGATGGATAGAGCGATTATAACTTCAAGTTTTTTTTTTAATCTTATACAACTGCATGCTGAAGCCATTGGATTCCTTGGCTTACAGTATTATTCTGAAACGTAAACGTAGAGATACATATTTCACACAAAAATCACCCCAATCTAAGTATTGGTTAAAAGTGCAAAAGCTACACTATAAAATAGTTAGGAGGAGCTCAGAAACTATCTACCGTCACTGGTTATCAATTGTGAAAAAACTCCGCTTGTCGTTATATCTGAACGCCCATCTTCATTATCCTGATCACTTGACTGAATCGAAGAAATACGTGGAATTGCACGGAGTAGTGGAAGATCAGTTGCATCTTTTATGCTGTCCTCGTGAGGTTCTCTCTCAACTCCCTTCTCCTGAAGTTGCAAGGCATATTCCAAATTCCACAATACATCACCCATTGAAGGACGATCGACACCGTAATCAGACAAACATTTCTCAGCTGTGTCTCCATACTTCTTCAAAGATTTCAGATCAATCTTACCCACGAGTTGAGGATCAATTATTTGCTCGAGAAGTCCTTTCTTTTGCCATAATATTGCCCATTCTGCTAAGTTCATTTGATCTCTAGAAAGTTGAGGATCAATTGCTGGTCTTGCACAGAGTACTTCGAAAAGAACTACACCAAACGAATATACATCCGACTTATCTGTAAGCTTCTGCAGTCTAAAATATTCTGGATCTAAATACCCAAAACTTCCTTTCACTCCAGTGCTTACATGGGTCTCGTCAAGACATGGTCCTGACCTAGAAAGACCAAAATCAGCAACTTTAGCTACATAATTCTCATCGAGCAATATGTTGGTTGATTTGACATCTCGATGTATGATTCCTTGTGCAGAACCTGTGTGCAGGTAATGTAGACCTCTTGCTGAGCCGATGCATATCTCAAGTCTTTGCTTCCATGTCAAAGGTGGTAACCCTGAGCCATATAAATGATTTTTTAATGGTCCTTTCTCCATGAACTCATAAACTAGAATCATCTCTGACTGTTCTTCGCAATAGCCAACAAGGGATACAAGATGACGATGGCGAATCTTTGATAATACCATGATCTCTGTCTGGAATTCGGGTAGGCCTTGCCCAGAACTTCGTCCACCTCGTTTCACTGCTACTTCCGTGTTATCTCTAAGCACTCCTTTATATACCATACCAAACCCCCCAGAACCGATAATCAACTTCTTGTCAAAGTTGTTTGTAGCAAACTGTACTTCGGAAAAGGAAATTTTCAAGGCCAGGTTTGCATTTGTGTAAGGAGAGCGGGAGCCTGCAGTAATAGTTCCTTCAGACACCTTACTACTTGAATTCCCAGCATATACAGGTAAAGATGACCAAGTTTCAGCCGGCTTTAGCTTCCGCTCCTTGTTTCGGCGCTTCAATAAAAAGAATATTGCCAGTATAACAAAAGATAGAAAGACAAATCCTCCTGCAATTGAACCCACCAAAACCTTGACATTTATCTTACTGGATCCTCCTGTCAAGTTTAAAGCTGTTTCATTAATCATCTTCATGATCTCTAATCCATTTAGTATAGCATTGACGTTTGTAGGGGTACTCATATCAGATTTACCAACACTGGCATGTACCGAATCTAAATGGTCGGAGTCGACGACAAAGTCGATATAATAAGGTACTGCTAAATCAGGGGCTGTTTTAGCTGATAAATCCAGATTCCGGACAGCAGAGTTTCCGTTCAGATAGACGTCGAAGTAGAGCTGATAACGTCCCATACTAACGAAATCGCAAAAATGCATCCGAACTAGGTATTTATCAGAAGTCCCTGGATTGACTGGCAACCTCCATGTTATGTTGAAATTTACATTTTCAATTGTATTCTTTGTGTTCATCTCCTGAGCAGTATTGTAAACATAATCAGGTGCAATCTCTCTAGTTGCTTCTCCATCTTTATAATTAGCTGGACCATTTCGAGAACGGGACACTGCCGCGTCTTTGAGGGTTAGATACTCCTCGTCTGGGATCCAAGTCCTCCAAAGAGTATCATTAAATGGTGTAATTTTTTTAAGACCTCCAACATTAATTCTATGAACAACTTCCAATATATTTGAAGATAAGAAACCTTTTTGGAACGCTTCAACTGTTGATGAGCTAACATATTTAGCTCCTTCATCCTTGATAAGATCATCAGGAGCAGAGAATACTTCAATTGCGTTAACAAATCCGAACCCTGATTTACCCATTGGTTTGAACAAGATTTCAACTTTATCATCCTTTGGCTTTACTATAAACTCCTTTAACTCAACAGTAGTAGTATCTTTCGTACTAAAGCTATTTAGACTCAAAAATCCATTAACCAAAACATCGAACAAACCATTTTTTAGATCATAATTCTGTGAAGTGAAAGGGAAAAAATGAAGACGTACCAGATTTAAGCCCTTCTTCTTGATCTGAAATTTATAATTGGAAACTTTTGTGAAAACTCTAGCTGTATGATATAAAGGTGATAATCCAGGAGATGGGTTTGGGTTTTTGAGCAAGATTTTCGGGGTTGGAGAGACAAAAGCTGAACCCAGATTTGATGCATCTCCAATGAAATTCCGATTATCAACAACAATGGGGTTATCATCTGAACCACCACAGTCGATCAGATAATTATCTATAGGAGTAAAAACTGCCAGAGAGAGAAAATAAAGAGATGATAGATAGAGGATAAAAGAGAGAACCTTGAGAGCTTTCATTTCCATTAATGGAGATTCTTGTTGGGTAGTGGAAGTTATATTTCTCTCGTGAATTTGTTTCGCAGAGATGATTAGAAATGGACAATCTTGTGAGTGGTGTTGTGTGGTCACTTACAGTTTCCACTTCTGTAAACTCAAAAAGGTACAAGTATAAAACAAGATATTTGAAACGTCTAAAATTTAAGTGGTTGTTGGACATTATGGTGAATTTTTAGTATGCCCTCAGAATATATGGTTCTTATTTTTATTAGTGCTTTAGGTAAACTACTTTTAAGAACACCCTCGATTGCAAATGTTGGACCGTGTTCATTGTCTAGCGAGTGACTTGAACTCTTGGACTTTAGTTGGGGAAATAGCAAGTCCAATGGAGGAGGAGGTTTCATGCAACTAAGATTAGTTTTGTGCTATGTGATAATGTTCTGCCATTTGTGGTCTTTGTTTTTGATCACAAATGAATTGGCATGATATCTTTTTTACAACTAATAGGTATTTGCTCCCTTCGTCTTGTTTTATTAGCCCGCTTTAACAAAGTCATAATATTAAAAAAAAAATTATTAGCCCGTTTTGATAAAGTTCATAATATTAAAAATAAACATGTATAATATATAGTGTTCTAGAGATAACCCGTGCCGTAACGGCACTCGTTGTAACATTTATATAATAACATGGTAATTCCCAAACCAAACCAAAATCACCTATAACATAGTATTCTTATAATATTTTAAAAAAGGAGAAAAATGGTAACGTAATATTTATTTAATTTAATTATTGCCGCTAGTGGCAATATAGTTGGCTTCTAAAATATCCTCGAAATCTGGTTAGGCTGAATTCCATAAATTTTGTTTTAATGACTTTTTTTATGATAAATTCAGAATTCAGATATGTACATGTGTACGCCATTACTCATATATCCATTTTCCTAACGTTCCAAAATTAAATGTGGGAAATAACAACTTCCCTCAAATGCTCATCGATTTATATGACATTTTTGGTTTTTGCTCCACATACGTTAGTGAAACCGTTCAAATTCTCAAGTGATATGCAGATCCGCTGAATGAATTTTAAATCTATTCTTTGATTTTCTATCTCATGTCTAACGAAAATTTTGGAGAGGCGATTCAACGACTCCGTGTATCATATTTGTTATGAATGGTTGAGGAGAAAACATGCAACAACCGCTATGTAGCACATGTTTATCAATTGTAGGGGTCGATTCATAGGAAAAAAATGATGGTTGTGATTCTTTGCACCAAACGTCTTCGTATCACCAAGGTAATTTCCAAATAATTTTTTGCTTTGATTTGTTTCTCCTTTACATGTTATAGGATTTTGTTCTTTACAAATGATTTGGATTTTTTCCGTTTTTTTTTATTTTTCTTTAATTAACATCTCTATAATTGATGGTTTTATGTATAATTCTTCAATGGTTGGAGAATAATTTAGTTTTAGTATAATTTTGTGGATTTAATTGAATTTTTTTTGATTTTTGATTTTGAAGAATTTTTCGGTGTTTTAATTATTTATTTATAGATGGAGAATACAATGGAAAAATAAAATAATGAGAAAATTACAACTGATGATCTTTATTATTTTTAATTTTTTGATATTAATTATGAGGATACCCAATCAATATATTCATAATGAAAAGAGGTTACAAATCTTACAGCCGTCGGATGATTTTGGCTCGAATGAGACTGAGATAGTCGGATGTAACGTTTGTCTCTCAAAATGTTAACCGTTTGTCCAAAACTCAAAATCCAGAACTTAGTAATTTTTAAAATCTTAGTACTAACAAAACCATTTGGGTTATAATATGAATTCATCAACTTTAGGATGCGTGTACGGTAGTTATGACTACCAAAAAATTCCTCAAAAGTTTCCACTAAGCATTGAATACATGATGTTTGTCAAATAAAAATTCGACATTGGAACGGAAAAAGGAACTCAACTGTAATCTTTTTGCACCTTTATTTCAAAGTTAAGGTTAGTATACACCATTACTCAATATTAGACTCTATTAGAATTTTTTTAAAAAAAATAAGACTCTATTTGAATTCACATATGTGCACAACATTGTTTAAAATATTTCTTCATAGTACCTTATCATATTTAACTGTTTCCAATTTATTTATTTATTTTAATATTGATAAAGGTTTTAATGTTGTTCTTTCTTTATAGGTTAATTAAGGATGAGTATTACAGAAATAATATCAAATAAACATGTTTTTAACTCCAAAAGATATAAATGATGGCCTTTATAGGTTGCATCCATCAGATGTCTTTGGCTAGGATGAGACGAATATTACGGCACGATTCTTTAGCCTTTCTTTAGTATACTAGAAATAACCCGTGCCGTAACGGCACTGGTTAAGACCGAATCAATATTACGTGTAACACGATTTTAATAAATTGGTAGTAGTTTTATTAAAAAATAATAGCATGAAGAGCATGGAAAACTATATTATCCATGTTTTTTGAGGAATTGTCATAAGACAATTAGGAAAACTATGAATATTTCATCTCAGTATTTACAGTTCCTTTGAATTGAATCAACGGGTGAATACATTTTGTTAATGTTGGAGATTTATGCCGACTCAGACTACTTATTTAAATTGGTGGAATAGAGAATGTAACGCATTAAAAGTTAAATGTACCGGGAATATAAAAGTTGTAAGAGGAAATAACACAACCTAAAAACAACGGCAACGTAATTAATTAGCATGCTTAAATCATCGTATATACAGCTAGATGTAACTGACCATGTAGTGAGCGATTATTTTCCTTTACGCTATGTATGGCATGTTTTGAATACTAATGTCATATTTTGATATTCCGTGCATACTTATTCAAACGAACTGTACCGCGCAGGAATAGTCATGTCATGACCATTTTTCTTCTATTAAAACAACTCCTACATGATCAAAACTTTGATAAGTATATTTTTCAAATTAAAAGAAAATTTGTTAAAAAAAAATTAAAAAATTAAACTTACTTTTTAAATTTAAATATTTTTTATTTTTTATTTAAAGGATTTTCCCTAAATATATAGATTTAAAAAATAACAATAAGTGGAATACACAAATAATTTTTTATTAATATGGGACTTGTATATGTTGAAGACCTAATAATTATTTTTAAGTCATTTGAATTATGAAGTGATGTCAAAGTACATAAATGCCCTACTTTTGATATGTTGAGGAAATCCACCACATGTTAGTCAGTATTTATGTATTTATTTAACAAAAAACTACTATAACCCCCTACTATATGGGTTCAACATATAGAAGCCCCACAAAATGGATCTTTCATTGACAACTCCATACTTTAGGAAAATGCTATTAGTAGGCCCAAAATATCAATTTTTCTTCAGATCTGGCCCATAATTAATTATTACGAATTTTAATAATGACGACACTATCCTTTTGAATATATACCAGATGAATATCAGAAGATACCTTCATTTCTCCATTTTCTTTCTCTCTCATCTATCTCTCTTGGTTGCAGAGAAAAAAAAATCTAGGGTTTTTCTCATATTCATTTTCATCTTCTCCTATTAGATCTTCTACTGCAACAACGGTTAAGAAGTTTGGATAAGAAGATTTGTTTGATGCGATTACAACCAAAAAAGATCAACTGCATCTGAAGATCAGATCATTTGATTTTTATCTCTTTCAATTTCAGAGCTCTGACGATTTTTGTTTGTGTTTCTTCTTTTCTGATTCTATTGATTTTGTGGATCTGAATCGATTTGATTCAATAGATTTAACAATTAATCAACGAATTAGGCTCAATCAATGGATTGGACTGGTTAGAAAGCTATTGCATGTTAGGTTTTCGTCGTTCTTTGATTTGTTTTATTAGTTTGATTAGGTTTTGATGTTTGTTTTAATTCACTATATTCAGATCGGAGAAGAACGCAACAACTATCCGTGAAAGCTTGCTCTAAGCCGATTAGAAGATACGAAGAAAATCGTCATCAACACTTGAATCAGATTCATCATCAGAAACTATTTGAAAGATAAGTTTTATCTCCTCTGATCATTCTAACTTGATTACGTTCGTTAATCATAGATTTTGAAATATAATTTTCAAAAAGAAAGCCTAAAATCTACATTTATTGCTCGAGTTTTTGATTTTATCCATCAACAGAGTTTAGATCTGCAACAATCTCATCTTAACCTTTGATTTGAGACTAAAATCTCAAAAAATATTGACAAAATTTTTTGTGTCCGAGTTTAGATTTGAAACTCAATCTGTCTTAATTTTTTATTTAAAAATCAATTGTCAGATTTGAAATCAGAACACCTAAGTTTCTATTACCCACCAAATCAATATAGATTTTATCTAATTCTAAATTTTGATTGAATATGACTGCGGGTGAAATGTATATCGACGTTTAGTTCAATAATAACATTGTTAGCTTATAAGGTGGATGAGATCATAGCAGTTATGGGTGAAAAGCTAATAACTATTCTATTTGGTTGTGCTACAGGTGCTTATGAATAGTGATCCTAGCTTTAATAGATATTATTAAATTTGATTCTAAACTCACTGTAATTTGTATAGTGAAACTAGATTTTGATTAGTTTTATTTTACTTAAATATATGGATTATAAAATTGTGATTCTTAGTTTTGTCTATAGTAAGTCTTATTTGTTGTTGTTGTTCAATTAATGGAAGTCAGTGAATGTCCTCTTTTTGTAGTGATTCTCTTGAACCAAGACCGTTTGGACTTTGAGAATATCCCCAAATGAAGTTATTTAAGAGATAATAATTATGTATCTTCAACATTTTGATACGTATAGATTAAGAGATAATTATGTAATTTGGACTGAAATGTTTTGTTCATTTCTGTAGATAGTTAGTTGTATCCAGAAAAATCTATTTCATTTTTATGTCTCTAAATTAATGCCGCTTACTATGATTTTTTGCGAGTAATCTATTCTAGTATATATGGGCTTTTAAGTATGTTGAATCCTGATATTTCTTCTTTGCCAACCTTAGGTGTTCTATCCATTCCGAAAACAAACGAGAACATCCGTCTCTTGTATGACACCAAGGGACGCTTTCGGCTGTACTCAATCAAGGATGAAGATGCTAAGGTTAGTCTGTCAATTGGATAGGTATATCATGTATACAAAAAATGCAACAAATAATCTCATCCATGAACATTTTCTCTTTGAATTTCAAGCTCTGCAAGGGTAGGAATGTACATTTTGGAACCAAGGGAATCCAATATATTAACACCTTTGATGGTCGCACAATCTCGAGAGCAACAAGATTGTTGATTTTATCAAGTTTGATATTGGTAATATGGTTAATTCCACTATTCAGATGCATGTGGTTCTCTCTTGAACTTTTATGCATGTGTAACTATCTGATGCATGTGTAACTCTTAATTACACTATTCAGATGCATGTGTAACTTCTAATTACACTAGTCGGATGCATGTGAAATTGATTATGGATTGTTGAGTGTACTGTTCTTTTAATCTCATTAAAGTTTATTGCTTGTTATTTTTCAGGTTTCCGATAACTTCATAAAGGTTGATTGCTTACTTTTGGAGAATAAGTTTGTTATGATTCTAGGTTCAGAAGCTTGTCGTTATTTTTTCTTTCTAAAATAAACATTGCCTCTATAAGATACTGCATAGAAATAGGTTCTTATTTATTAACATACGTTGGATAAGTCTGGCTTTCGTATTTACATTTATAGGAGGGTTAAGGGCTAAAAAGTAGTTGCATAGGATAATTGATGCGTATATTTTAGTTACACAAGCCAAATGGATGTGTAACTTCTGGTTACACATGCATGCTAATTAGATGTGTAACTTTTGGTTACACGTACCAATTGGATGTGTAACTTTTGGTTACATAGATTTTACTTACAGATAGTAATGGCTGCTACTACTAATAATGTGTGTGTAAAATTATTCTGCTAACCAGTGAGTTGTGTGTTTTTTTCCACAGAATCATTTAAATCACTCTCAGACGATAGTCAGAATCTCTGTGTTCGACTTTTTACTCGAAAAGGTTGCATTAACGGAATGACACTGTAAGTTGGGGTCAATTCGTATAGTTTGTGGTTTCTTCCTGGCTTTCTTTAGTATGATAATATATCTAATGCATGTCAGGATATTGATGTGAAGAAGTTCCTGGATCAAGACTATGTGGTAGTGCACTGAAGCAATTCAAATGTGAAGTTAGACATTAAAGTTTGCTTATTGATATCCATCCACTCAAAGCTCTTTCAGGTATTGATCTCTCTTACAATTTGTCTTCATAATCCTGTTTGTTTGATGAGTTTCACAGTGATTGTTCCTTGCAATTTCTGATTTTGATTCTTAATTTTCACTGAGAAGTAGAAAAATACTTTAATTTGATTTATGGAGGTTAACACCAGTGGTGTTGCTCTAATGGATCAGTGGTTTATATAGCATGGGTTATTTGCTGTAGTGGAGGTTGACACCGGTGGTTTTGATTCTACCAGATCATCTATTGTTGCTTACGAGTTAGGTGTAAGACATTAGAGTCTTAGACATTTCTTTGCATTATAAAAACATACGTGCATTCACACATTAGTTTAGATGTATCCAAACATATAAACTTTGAATTATAAACATTGAGGTCTTTGAACCATGTTACTTTGATGCTATGATGGATTTTTTTGCTAGAGATACACAATTAGACTTAGTAATTGCTGAGTATACAGTTCATATGTATGTGCAACTCCTAGTTACACATTCTATATGCATGTGTAACTTCTTCTTACACTAGACAGATGCATGTGAGAAGTTACACAAGTTAGATGCTTGTGTAACTCCTTGTTACACATGCTAAAACGAATAAACCTTATAACCAAAAAATTACACATGCTAGGTATCCAACTCATATGCATGTGTAACTGTCAATTACACTAGACAGATACATGTGTAATTCCCAGTTACACTAGACTGATGCATGTGTAACTCCTAATTACACATGCTAAGATAAGTTATCATGTGCCTTTTATGTGATCTTTGTTCTATAATTTTGCCTTGCAATTAATCTATAATTTTGTTTCTTTATTTTTTGTCCATCCAACCTAATCCCATGGATTTTTATTTTTGTTTGCAGATGCGCAAGTATATTGGAATCAAGAAAGACAAAAAAGAAAGGAAACATTTCTATTATATGAAATAGTGGATTATTTCTAGGATTTTCGCTTTACATATTTCATATTTTAATTCGTTTATTGTGTTCCATAACAACCAATTACTGTATTTGATAAATGGACAAATTATTGTAAATGAAAATTAAAGTAATACATGTATTTTATGTATGTGTAGTTTTGACGTATAACTGGTGAGTAACTTATAGATACACATACATATAGCATGTGTAATAAAAAGTTACACATGCATATGGATGTGTAACTTGTAGATACACATTCCATACGCATGTATAACTTCTGCATACACATGTGTAACTACAGAGTACACATCTATATACAAGTGTAACTTTGCATTACACATTTATATGAATGTGTAACTTCTGGATATAAATGCCATATGCATGTGTAACTTCTGTGTACACATCCATATGTTGGTGGTGGTCGGCGGTGGTGGCGGGAGGTGATTGGCGGTGGTGGGTGGCGGCGGCGGTTTTTAGTGCCGGTGGGCGGCGGCGGTTTTTAGTGCCGGTGGGCGGCGGTGGTAGTCGGAGGTGGTGACGGTGGTGGTCATAGGTGGGTGGTCGAAGGTGGTTTGACGGTGGTGGTCGGAGGTGAAAAAGCGGGGGTATAACAACCTCGCCCAATATTTCGCTTAACAATCTGTATGGACTAACTCCAATATACTTTCAAGAGAATCAACTAGACAGTCAGACTCAATCTTAATAAAAAGTATATCAAAGAGTTATATCTCAATTTCTCGATTCAATCCGCAATCAAACAAATAGGAATTTGCGAGCCTGATTGAATACAAGAGAAATAACTTGAACGGTACCAAAGACCAATGTTCAAGGTTCAATCAATTTCAATCAACAACCAAAGGTTGGATTGCCAATTGATCGATTGTGATATTTCAATTATATAACAAAATATAATGCGGAAAAGAAATAACACCGACACCAGAAGTTTTGTTTATGAGGAAACCGCAAATGCAGAAAAACCCCGGGACCTAGTACATATTTGAACACCACACTGTATTAAGCCGCTACAGACACTAGCCTACTACAAAGTAACTTCGGTTTGGACTGTAGTTGAACCCTAATCAATCTCACACTGATTCAAGGTACAGTTGTGTTCTTTACGTCTATGATCCCAGCAGGAGACTACGCACTTGATTCCCTTAGCTGATCTCACCCACAACCAAGAGTTGCTACGACCCAAAGTCGAAGACTTTAATAAACAAATCTGTCTCACATAGAAAAGTCTATTGAATAGATAAATCTTTCTCCCACAGATAAACCTACGAGTTTTTGTTCCGTCTTTTGATAAATCAAGGTGAACAGGAACCAATCGATAACCCGGACTTATATTCCCGAAGAGCAGCCTAGAATTATCAATCACCTCACAATAATCTTAATCGACTAGCGAAACAAGATATTGCGGAATCACAAACGATGAGACGCAGATGTTTGTGACTTCTTTTCTATCTTTCCTATTGGAGAAATTAATCTCAAGCCAATCTTACGATTGTACTCAAATACGATAGAAACAGCAAGATCAGATCACACAACTACAGAGAAAATAGTTGGGTCTGGCTTCACAATCCCAATGAAGTCTTCAAGTCGTTAACCTATAGGGTCTCGATAGAAACCTAAGGTTAAAGGAGAATCGACTCTAGCTTATAAAACTAGTATCACATGGGATGTGTGGGGATTAGGTTTCCCAGTTGCTAGAGTTCTCCTTTATATAGTCTCCAAATCAGGGTTTTCAATCTAAGTTACCTTGGTAACAAAGCATTCAGTATTCACCGTTAGATGAAAACCTGATTAGATTCAAGCTAATATCTTTCAACCGTTAGATCGAACTTAGCTTGTCATACACAAATGAAATGCACGTTCATTTAGGTTTGTGTAACCGTACCTAAACGTGTACACCTAGTTGGTTCAACAGTAGTTAACAAATGGTTAGCCATATGAGCACTTTCATATCAACCTTATTCATCTTCACCATAACTAGTTCAAGTGACTCAAATGAACTAGTTAGAGAGTTATTCAATTGCTTAGATCTCATAGAAGTATACAAGACGTAATCGAAGCAAAAATGATTTTGATTCACTCGAATCGATTCATGAACATTATAGCCACGGTTTGCAATTATGCATTCCTTAATTTATAAATGTCTTAGTTCACGAATAAACCGTTTTTAGAAAATAACCCACTTAAGTACGCATACGGGTACGCATACTTAAGTACCCGGACTGAGCTTTTTTTCAGTTCACAAACTCCAACAGAAATTCACGGGATGTGAACTTCCGACAGTACGCATACAGGTACGCGGATTTAGCTCCGGTTATCCTAAACAGCAAAGTACGCATACTTTGGTTCAAGGATTTTAGACTTACACAAGTATGAGTTCACATACAAGGTTTATATCCATTCAAGGTTATATATTCTAAACTCTCATTCCAATCATTGAAACATTCTTAGAGGATGTTATATATAGCGGTTATTCACATACTATTTTTCATCAAAGCGATTATCAAGAGATTGAAACAATTAACATGACTTTCGTCACGAGTAAAGATGAACTTGTCCAAAGCGAAAGCTTACCAACACATATTTCGAGAAAAAGATAAGCGAGATAAACTCGGCTCGAAATAGCAAATGTGTATGATCGAAGTCTAAATAGCAATATAACTTTTGTCTCAAGATAGGAGATAGAGTAGATAGACTTTTGAGTGATAGATAAGTTCAAGTCTCCATATACCTTTTTGTCGATGAAGTTCCACCAGTTCCTTGAGTAGTTCTTCGTCTTTGTATGATGAACGTCGTGGAGTCTAGAGCTCAACTACACTTTCTATCCTAGTCCGAGACTTAGCTATAAGTAGACTAGAAATCAAGACTTATAGTTTTGGCAACTAAACTTGACAAACAAGTTTGAGATAGCAACGCTTGCGAGTTCGACCGAGCAGTGCTCTAACAATCTCCCCCTTTGTCAATTTTAGTGACAAAACTATTAATACATATGGAATACAAAATAAATAAACTTTGCAGCTTCTCATCCACATGCATGATCTCCTTGGTTCTTCAACATTACTCGAAATCTTCGTCACTTCCAAGTACTCCAATGATTCCAAAGATATGCAAATCAGCATCACCGTTGTTGAAGATCCGTAGCCATAACAATGAGAAAACAATAGCTCTCAACCATTGTTACACAGTGTCATAGTATTATTACACAGCATGAAAGTTCAATTGTATCACAACTTCGACAACAATACTATGGTGATATGTATCACTCCCCCTTAGTCAATACTCCATCTTACATGGAAACCACTCCCCCTTACACAATGATCCAAAAACCATATGTATTTGTAGTGTGAACTACACATTAATTCTCCCCCTTTTTGTCAATAAAATTGGCAAAGGTACGAAAACTAGTGGGATCCTAATGAAATTTCCATAGAGACATTTCATGACCAAAAAGAAAGTACATACAAACTTTTTAAATGCAATCATATAGCCGAAACTAAATGCATTCATCAAGGAGTTTATAAAGATACAAGATAACCCCTATAATATTCCATAGCCGCACTCCCCACAAAGATTTGGCAATTAAGCACAAGTTCAATTAAGAACTCTCCCCCATAAAATGTCATTCCAGAAAGAACAACAAGAACAACCTTACTTTCACAAGAAAAAAGGATTTATTTGGACATTAACAAATCACATGAAACATGAATTTGTATCCAAAAATCTCAATTAAATTAACCACAAGAGAACCCATGATTAATTTAATCGGAAATGCTCGCATAAGAGAACTTACGGAGCCGCACAGTATTTACATAAAAAATATGGATCAGGGAAGATCAATACTGCGGAATAAACAAGATTCATTCTATTCTTTATCACTATTTGCACAATGACATATAATAGACTTTAATCTTTGTAAACAAAAGTTCATCCTTTCTTCCATCAATATTTGCATAATGACATAAAAGGGTTAACTTTTGTTTGTCAAAAGTTCATTCAATCTTTTATTAATACTTGCATGATGACATATGAAAGACTTAACTTTTGACCACGTATGGGACAGTCAAGGTTCACGGACGTAAACAACATATCCCATAACAATTTGCAATATATAAAACCATAAAGATTAATACTGCAAAAACAATTTTTGTCCTTAGAAGGTAGAATCAATCTTTTTCGCATGGATTTACACCAAGAATAGCTACCAAAGGCGTATAAAAATATTTTCTTAACAAAAAAGAACATACAAAGTCATTAACAACCATGCACCATAGTTCACATAAGATGATTGTGAACATTCAAGAATCCCATAGCAATGCGTACTACTACCCATTCTTGAACTTCCTTCTTTGTGATTCACCAACAACATTCTTGTAAAAGCTACAAATGAGCTTTGATGAGTAGTACTCCAAGAATCCAAGTGCCCAAGTCCAAGAGAAGTGGAACAAGTGCGACGAAACGGAACAAAACAGTCAATAACAAGATACAGGACAAAGACCAATCTTAACTCATCCAAATTCAGGAATTCTCATCTCCATTTTGAAGGGAATTCAAAAAGGAAGAGAATGCAAAAAGAATGAGGTAATTCCAAGTTCGTACGAAGAAGTTACGGCCAAAACAAGTTTACCAAATATCAACGTCTACGGTCAAGTATGCATACGGGGTTGCAAACAAATTCTCGTGACCTGGAGCAGTATGCAAACGGGTATGCGTACCAAAATCCCTGGATTTTGATTTTAAATGATGGTATGCATACCCGAACTACTATTTTCAAACCTAAACATTTAAGAACCTTAAACACAGATCAAGTGAGGTAGAAATGAACGATAAGCAAGGTACATGGATCATTATAAGTAATCTAAGCAAATAAAAACAGAAATATTGCTGAAGTTTATAGACATACCTTTTTATAAGAATTCAATCAAATTCTACAACCTTACCGAACATAATCTGTGTGCCCCAATTCTCGTGCTTCCCTTACTGTATACATAGCAGGGCATTCCTTGGTGAGGATGCACTAACAACACACTCAAGTTGTGTTGAGGTGAGCAATGACTTGCTCACCACAAGTGACTTTTGGATTATCATGAAAGAGATCACTTTTAGAACCTTTCACATCCAAATCCATCTTTCCAAAGAACTTTTTAAGTTCCAACATCATGGATACTGCCTTCTCCATAATCATGGAATTTTCTGGGGGATCATTCATTTTCACACTCAAAACATCATTGACTTTCTTTGGTATCCACTTCTAAGTGTGTTTAGGAACAATCGGAACCTTCTTCCCATTACTCTCTTCTAGAATTCTTGGAAGAGAATCGGATTGACTATTCTTTTGCAAGTTAGTCTTTCTCCAACTGGGAGCATCGGATCTTGTCTTCGCCTTTACGAAGTTATCCTTATGATAACCATTATGATTGTGAAAAGGATTCGTATGACGTTTATAGGCAAATCTAGATTTATCACAGCACTGATTCCTTTGCCTAAAGGTTGGACAGTTACAACCTGTAACGTTAAGGGGAGTAGTCTTAACATATGATCTTGGTTTCACAACTTCTTGTGATGCCCAAACAAGAACATCATGAAGTTTCTCATTCCTTATACGGAAATGACACCTCCTTTCCAGGTGACCTTTATTTCTGCAATAGTGGCAAACATAAGGAATGTTCTTACCTCGATCCGTGTGTGCTGACTTTGGAGGTTGATATACTTTGCTCTTTTGAACCTTAACTGTCGGTGAAGGTATTTCACTTTTGCCATCAGTGGAAACCTTTTGTTGAGAAGAATCACTAGCCTTGACAAATTTTACCTCTTTGCTAGAACTTGGAGCATCTATTCCCTTATAGCCCAATCCTCGTGTATCACGATGATTTTTACTTGCTCCTAGCATAGTGGTTAATTTGCTTGAACTAGTATTGAACTTTTTCAAGTCATCTTCCAACATCTTGATTTTATCAAGAGCAGCAGCTAAATCAGCCTCAAGGCGTTTTTCTCGAGCGAGATACGCGCTTTCTCTGTCATTAAAACATTTTTGTTGAGAGTCATATCTTGCTTTAGTTTCTGCAAGTATTTCGTTCAACACAAAGTACTTTTGAGAAAGATTATCACATTCAAGTGACTTCATATGTAGGTTTTCCTCAGAATCCTTGAGGATCGATTCCTTAAAACGATTCGAAACATAAACACATGCGTAACATTTTCTCAATTTCTTGTTTGTACGACAGAGATTAGTCAGAAAAGGTGTGACATGAGAAGTTGTCATCTTTTTCTTTCCCAACGAATTCAAAAGCTTAACATACTCTGAGACTTTATCATCAACATCTCTATCAGTATCTGAATCATTTTCATTAGAAAGTTCATCCAACTGTTCTTCTAGGCGTGTTTTCCAGACTTCAACAGGTTCTACATTAAGAGAATGTTTAGATATTGACCTAGATGTGATAGTTCTCTCAGGTGAATCCAAGATTTGAAAATCATCTGGTAATTTATGAACGGGTATGTTATTAGAGATAGACTCGTCCATATTCAGATCGCTACACAGACTTATGAGGTCTTAAATGTGTTTGCCTGCTCTGATACCAATTGAAAAAGCGGGGGTATAACAACCTCACCCAATATTTCACTTAGCAATCTGTATGGACTAACTCCAATATACTTTCAAGAGAATCAACTAGACAGTCAGACTCAATCTTAATAAAAAGTATATCAAAGAGTTATATCTCAATTTCTCGATTCAATCCGCAATCAAACAAATAGGAATTTGCGAGCCTGATTGAATACAAGAGAAATAACTTGAACGGTACCAAAGATCAATGTTCAAGGATCAATCAATTTCAATCAACAACCAAAGGTTGGATTTTCCAATTGATCGATACAACGCACAACCTGTGATATTTCAATTATATAACAAAATATAATGCGGAAAAGAAATAACACATACACCAGAAGTTTTGTTAACGAGGAAACCGCAAATGCAGAAAAACCTCGGGACCTAGTCCATATTTGAACTCCACACTGTATTAAGCCGCTACAGACACTAGCATACTACAAACTAACTTCGGTCTGGACTGTAGTTGAACCCTAATCAATCTCACACTGATTCAAGGTACAGTTGCGTTCCTTACGTCTCTGATTCCAGCAGGACACTACACACTTGATTCCCTTAGCTGATCTCACCCACAACCAAGAGTTGCTACGACCCAAAGTCGAAGACTTTAATAAACAAATCTGTCTCACATAGAAAAGTCTATTGAATAGATAAATATGTCTCCCACAGATAAACCTACGAGTTTTTGTTCCGTATTTTGATAAATCAAGGTGAACATGGACCAATCGATAACCCGGACTTATATTCCCGAAGAACAGCCTAGAATGAAACTCATGGGTTGATGCCTTTAACTGTATGTCTTAAGTCTTTGCTACTTAGCTTGGAGTCAAACAACTGGGAAAAGAGGTAGAGCGGAACTTGCACTTGGTTGAGGCTTGATGGGAAGACCCAACTGAACTGACGTTGAAATTGAATACAATGGTGTCACAATCACACTTGGCCTAGGTCTTCGTACTGTTCTCATCTTTGATGAACACAATGAAACCTTAGCCATAAAAGGAAATCTTTAATTTAAGGGAAGAAAATCTTCATAAAAGGAATAAGCATATATTTTGTATGTTCTTACCCGAATTAATTAGATCATCCAACTGTCAATGTAGAGGAACAAAAACGGTGAATATTGATGCCACATGGCAGCATACAATTGGAAGGACACCAAGTCACACCCAAGAAGGGGACAGGTGATCCGAAGCCAGAAAATTGGTGCCACATGGCAACACACAATTGGAGGGACACGGAGGCACACCCAAACAAGGGACAGGTGATCCGAAGTCAAAAAGGCTTAAAAAGCATGTTCCGGATTATAGGATATTAAAAGTTAAAACAATATATTTTTCTACATATCTATTAAACGCAAGAAAATCAATCACCTATCATAGAACATCTCTTATCCAGAAGAATATCTATCAAAATCTGTCATATATGATTTGCGTCATTTTCTTCCCAAAACTCAAACCCTAATAAATTCCTTATAAGACTTTTTTGTAAGACATTTTGTCGTAGAGCATCTCTCGTCCCTTACTTATTGTACCTACATTAGTGCACTCACCTGCTGTTTTAATCATTTCCTTTTGAACGAAAAAGAAAAAGAAAAATCATTTCTTTTCCATTGCCCTCTATCACTCGTAAACTGTTTAGAACGATAAAACGGGTGTGAAAGGGATTAATTGATATTAATACTTGCGGGCGACTAACAGAGATCAATCGCTGATCCGGATAACAGCTAAAGTTAAGAAAAGTCAAATTTGTCTGCCCAAACACATAGTGCGGAGTGGGGTATAATAGATAGAAAGTGCAGTTATAGTGACTACATTAGAGCTTCTTCGCATACAGACCCACATCCTCCTCCCAATGGAGAAAAAAGAGAAAAGGAAAAAAATCCTCATACGGCGGTGGCCAGGAATATAAAAAAATGAGATTAGTCATATGAAAAAGAAGAAGAAGAGGTCATACAGAAAAGCGGAAGTCCATGCATCCATGACAACTATTTGTGTGTTTGGGGTCCCGTTGAGTCCGTTGCAAAATCCGCCCCGAAAAATTACCCTCTCACATGAGGGTGGGCCTTGGAACTAGCTGGGCCTGGGGTCATTTTTGGGTCCCGTCATTTGAAGAGATGTGAGGGTGCAGTTTTTAGATAAAATCTAATATAGGTGTTGCTCAATCCAATCGAGGGGCTGTTATTTTTGAGTTAATGTGAAAGTTCATAATGACTAAATAGCCTTTATTTATTTAGTCATTTAATTAGCTAATGAATAGATCAATAAAAATTTTTATACTTAGTTAAAAAACTAAATCAGATTAAAAGTTATTTTTGTGAGAAGAAAAAGGGGAGATTTTTTTTTTTTGGATTTTTTTTGAGAAATCTTAGGTTTTGATTCACTCAACCAAAATAGGGAATCAATGACTGAAAATGAACAAATAGACCTCTAACTTAGTTCGAACGTCCCTTTTATTGGTCAAAATTGGTGGAAGAACATAAAAAGAAACTAACTTTTTAGATTTTCAGAGCAACTTACGGTCGGGGTTTTTCATATAAACCAACCGTAAGTCGCATTTACGGTTAGTATTTTATGAACTTTTAACTGTAACTGGTTAAAATTGGAGAAAACTCAATCGTAAACTAGTTACGGTTGGGTTGTTTTCTTACGAGACGGACCGTAACTTAGTTACGGCTGATTTGTTGTTGTCCAGTATCAAACGGTAACTAATTACGGCTGATATCATTTAAATCAAAGTCAACCGTAACCAAAGTTAAGAATTTAAATTGTTTTCACTCAGGTATATTTACGGTTGGTACTGGTAGAGTCGAAACCAGCCGTAAATATTTTTAGGGTTACAAAGTGAACTGTAACCGGACATTCCAACTAGTTCTTTTATGATTTACGGTTGGTAGCTCTTAGACCTCCAACATAACACCTTCAAAAATCGAGATTACAGTTGGTAATTGAAGAACAACCAGCCGTAACTCCAACTGCAATCCTAATTTTAATGGAAATTTGAATGCATCTAATTTAATTCGAACACATAAAAACAAATACAAATTGGGTTGTTATCAAGCGTTGTTATTGCGTACTCCTGGTATCAAGCATTGTTATTGCGTTCGCCCGAGTGGGATGTTATTATTGCATTCGCCTGAGTTGGGGCATGAGTGATACGTCCGTCTATTTTAGAACAATTTTTTTTTTATAACCACTTCACAATTTCATGTACTACTTGACAGAAACTACTTCCAGTTTCTGCAGTATTACTGCCTATTACCCTTTATACTATAACCTCTCTCTATCTTTCCATAGCTCTCCCTCTCTCTATCTCTCTCATATATTAATCATCTCCCTATGATTAATTTTTTGTAGTTTAATTCCACTGATCCTCCTGTGATTCTCTTTCTGCTCAGACTCACTCATGAGATCGTTGATCTTTTTTCCTCATCTCTTCAGTTTTCTTTGCATATCCAATTCAAATCATGCCTTCGGTTCTTGGATTCCGAAACTCCCTCACAAGGTGGACTGGAATTTCAAGAAGAAACTCTAGAGATACATCTCAACAACAATAACAACATCATCAATTGTCAAAACACACAACAGAAGAAAGAGAATTACAAGATTACTCAAATTTTATCCACCGAATGGGAAGCATCAGCTAGCTCTTCATGAATCCCAATCCAAAGTAATAAAAAATCATCATCATCATGGAGATTTTCATCCAATAAGAACCGCCCAATATCATTGTCATATTACCGGTCACTTTGGTACAGTATTAGACCCGCGTACCAAACGTGTGAAAGGAAGAAGAAGTGTGCTTGTCCACTGGACGTAAATTGAAGTTCCACTCCGTAGCAGGCGTAGATATTGTGTACGTTTGGACGGGCACTGTTAATACGTCATCCTGTCATCTGGACGTTCATTTCATCAATGCTCCACGCCAGGCGTGGTTATTGTGTGCGCCCCAAACAGGCATGGATTATAAGTGCGCCATACCATCGTGTTGACTTTAAACTACCGCTCATTGTCAAACGATATTTATATGTGCGCCTGATTAAATTATAGTCTTCTCCCGTTGTGTTTCATATCTAAAAATACCAAATTAGGATTTAGACTGGTATTTAGTACTTTCCCCGGCTCATGATTGCGGACGCTCTTAGAAGTGTTATTAGGATTTATTTTATTTTATTTTTGGTTTTGAGTCTCTGTAAAAGAGGTGGACGAGTCGTTATTTAAATACATAAAAATATAATTTTTTGGTAGATTCCTTTCTACTGTTTATGAGTCTCTTCTATTGGTCATGATAAGAATTCAATTGTTATCAGTGTAACTACCGATATACAGTACCGGCGGGGATGGTGCAAGTGGGGGCGGTGGTGGTGAAGGTTGTGGTGACATCATTTTTACTATATTTTAATAATTTTGGGCCTAGATTTATACTCTACCAGTTTCTTAAAAGTTCAGCTATTTTAAGTGTTAGAGCATTGCTTGGTCAAATTCGCAAGCGTTGCTATCTCAAGCTTGTTTGTCAAGTTTAGTTGATCAAAACTATATTCTTGATTTCTAGTCTACTTATAGCTATGTCTCGGATTAGGATAGAATGTGTAGTTGAGCTTTAGACTTCACGGCATTCATCGATTGAAGACGAAGATCTACTGAGGAGAGCTTGGAGGAACTTCATCAACAAAAGGTATATGGAGACTAAAACTTATCTATCACTCAGAAGTCTATTTTATGCTATCTCCTAATGAGACTAAGTCGTATAGCTATATATACTTTTACATTATACACATTTGATATTTCGAGCCGAGTTTATCTCGCTTATCTATTTCTCGAAATACGAGTTGAAAGCTTTTTGCTTTAACTATGTTCATCATTATTCTTGACGAGTTTAGTTGGAAACAACTTATTTGTTGGAAACTAAATATTAAGTCAAAAAATGATCATGTGGAAATTGCCTTGAAACATCTTACATGATTTGTGAGACAATCATTTGATGTCGACTTGGAAAGTTTCATATTGATCATTCGATCACTTGAAAATTACTTGAAGCTAATAGTTTGTGTGAGACAGCTATTGTCTTCTTCTAAGGATGTTTCAATTATTGAAATGGGAGTTTAGAACAATTGACCATGTCTGGATACAACATGGTATGCATACCTAGTATGCGAACTGTTTTGTAGTGATTCAGGTCCGGGAACCTTTTTTGCGTACCTAGTATGCAAACGGTTTTAACTATAAAGGTCCGGGAACTTTGTTTGCGTACCTAGTACGCGAACGGTTCTACCTGAGTTGGGTCCGGGACAGCTGGTCGCATACCTAGTATGCGAACGGCTAGACAGACCAAGGTTCGGAGCTGTTGTTTGCGTACCTGGTTAGCGAACACAGTGGTTAAGTTCTAAAATCGGTTAAGTATATTTCTCATACTCATGAACTAAAACATTTATGAATTAAGGAATGCAATCTTTGCAAACTGTTGCTTTATAATCATGAATTGATTCTTGTATAAGTATTTTGTAAGATTACGAATCAATCCGATTTTGTTTCAATTTGTTCATATATATTTCTATGCGATAGTGAACAATCGAACAACTCTATTTGAAACACAATTAGATTCATTCGATTATCTTTCATGTTTGATTGATCATCATATTTGATCTAGAAGTGTTAGATGAGTATGGTTAAGACAAAAGCGTTCATGTGGCTAACTTCGGTTAACTATTATTGAGCCAACTCAATATACACGTTTACGTACGATTACCCATATCTAAATGAAGGTAAATTTCATTGGTGTGTAACAAGCTAAGACCATCTAACAGTGGAGATTAATTTCTTTATTTCTAAGCAGACTTAGCTTGAATCTTAAATCAGGATTTCATCTAACGGTGAATATTGAATGCTTTGTTACTAAACTATCTTAGCTTTGACTATAAGCAAACCCTGATTTGAAAGACTATATAAGGGAGAACTCTAGCAACTGGAAAACCTAATCCCGACACTTTCCTGTGTCCTAGTTGCGTACTAGATTCGATTTTCGTTTAACCTAGGTTTTTCCAAAACCTTATTAGGTTAACGACTTGATGACTTCATTTGGGATTCGTGAAGCCAGATCCAACTATTTTCTCTGTAGTTGCGTATTCTGATCTTATTTTTTCTATCGTATTGAGTACTATCTTCTCTAAGATTTGCTCGAGATTTATCTCCGATAGGTAAGATATAAAAAGTAATCACAAAGTTCTTCGTTTCATACTTTGTGGTTCCACAATAACTTCTTCTACTACCATATAGTTAAGTTATTGTGAAGTGATTGATATTTCGAGGCTGCTCTTCGGGAGTATAAGACCATATTATCAATTGGTTCCTGTTCACCTTGATTTATCATAACACGGAACAAAACTTCGTAGGTACTTCTGTGGGAGACAGATTTATCTATCAGAATAGACTTATCTGTGGGAGACAAATTTGTTTATAAGTCTTCGACTTTGGTTCGTAGCAACTCTTAGTTGTGAGTGAGATCAGCTAAGGGAATCAAGTGCGCAGAATCCGGCGTGATTCTAGAGGCGTAAGGAACGCGACCGTACCTTAATCGGTGTGAGACTTGGTTAGGGATCAACTATATTCCAGTCAGAAGTTAACTTGTAGTAGGCTAGTGTCTGTAGCGGCTTAATACAGTGTGGTGTTCAAATCTAAACTAGGTCCCGAGGTTTTTCTGCATTTGCGGTTTCCTCGTTAACAAAATTTACGGTGTCTGTGTTATTTCTTTTCCGCATTATATTTTTATATAATTGAAATATCACAGGTTGTGCATAGTTCAGTCAGTTGATAAATCCGACCTTGTTTATAGATATAACTTGATTGACGCTTGTGCATTGGTCTTTGGTACCGTCCAAGTTATTTCTCATATAAATCAGGCTCATAGATTTCTATCTGTTTGATTTGCTGATTGAATTGAGAAATAGAGATAAAGCTCTTTGATGTATCTCTTGATAGAGCTCGCTATTAAGTTGGTGCTCTCGGAAATATATTAGAGTTTAGTCCATACAGATTGTCGAACGAATTATTGGATGTGGTTGTTATACGCCCGTTTTTTCAATTGGTATCAGAGCAGGAAAACACGCTAAGACCTCAAAAGTCTGTATTTGTAGCAATCTGACTCTATGGACAGAAGCGCTATCTCTGACAATCGCATCACCAGGAGTAAAAAGTCTGTTTCTTTGGAATCTATTAAAGAGAAAGAATATTTTGTCTCGCATATAGATGAACATTCTGTTCCCATGAAACAAACAAATATTGATAAGTGTTACCCTTATTTTCTTACTGATGAGTCTGACTCTGATATAAAAAGGGAAGCAGTCAAAGAAAGTGCAGTGGTTCTAAGACAAGCTAGAATTCAATCCACTGAAATTATTAGGCTAAAACACAAGGTCAATATGCTTATTGGTATGGTTAATGATTGTGACTCTCAATTAAGGATTCCATTTGAAGAAAAAGCCGAAGTAAGCTTGTCAAGAAATTTACTCGAGGCTAAACTAGAGGAGAATGCTTTAAAGATTAAACGGCTATTGAGTATATCCTCTATTCAATGCAAGGTTTGTTCTGAAGAGTCTACTATACCTATTTCCTCTGACAAAACTGAGATGTTCGAAAGTGTGACTACTTGTAATCATGTTTCTCTAATGAAATCAGTTTCAGAAGCTAAATTACAAACCCTTTCTATTACTAAAGATGTGTTTGTAACCTCCTCTAATCAAGGAGCCACCACATCTCACGGAAGGAAGAAATCTTCTAACAATGTTGTTAATCCTATTCACTCTAACCACCTAGGTGATCAGAAAGTGTTCCTCTTTTGTGATTCAAAAGGACATGTTCGACGGAAGTGCAAATTTAGGTTGAATGATAACTATATTGGTCAACTTCAATGCACCTTAGATTTAATGCTCAAAGGTGTAACTGAAATTTGTATGTCTAAACCAATCTGTTTTAGTACTCACCCTGTGAAACCTTCCAGGAAAGTCAGTTCAATCTTCTCTTCTAACGTTAGAACCTGTAATAATAGCGTTAACACAAATCGGCCAAGAAGATTTCAAAAAGAGTCTCCTTAAATTAAGGTAGGGATGTTGTTCATGATATGGGAAAGGTACCAGAAGGTGAAAACAACAATGGATATGTGAAGGACAACATAAATCTGATAATCGAAGGATACAAGGATCTTATCAACAGGATGTCAAAATCCTCCAAACAAACTTCTTCTGGTAAGGATTCAAACTTAGTCTCATACTTTGATGATAGTAAGTTTTATGCTACTTTTTCACATCAAAAAGGGTTTCCTCCAAAAATTAGATGAACAATATTTATTTGATGAGCATAAAGCTCATACTTGTGTTAATTAATCACAAGGTTTGAAATCTTACTCATGAAAAATCCTGTTGAGTAAGATATGCTAATGATCATGTATACTTAATTGGTAAAGTGTTCTCTGATTAGTTGAGTTATTTTCTTATCGTTCATAGCTAGACTATTATCTACAAACATCTTTGCATAAGTATTGTTTTTGTTTCGAGTATCACTTCAAGTATCTATTTTTTAAATTTTGAAAAATTAAGTTTTACAAATGCTTAGTTTGCTCCTCTTACGCTCTAAATTTTCCTCCCGTGAGAATATAAAATTTATTGAGCTAATATTTGTGAAAGATAATTTTTACTTAGTAAAATTTTGTTGTGTATCCATTTCTTTATGGATGGGACTCTACATAATTCCCAAGTTTCCTTTTATGGGTTAAGTTTGTGTTCGTACGGGTTCCTTTGTGACATGTCACGAACCAACTCTAAAAACCCTAAAAATATATTCCTTGTGAAACCGTTTATATACATAACCTATTGAAGTTGAGTTATCTCACTCTAGGTTATTTTTCTCATATCAAGAATGTCATCTCCTTCTTGCACTTGTGATTTTACGAAAGGGTTTCTTGATAAAGGTATGGGTTACAGTTCCAAAGGGAAGAAAAAAAGAACCCTAGTAGAAGTTGATGAAGTCAAAGCTCAAAATATTGATGATTATTCTAATGTCTCATGCTATTATGCATATACTCATCAAGATGTAGAGCATGATGAGATGGTTTCTGCTAAAGTGGTTCATGATTTTCTTAAATACTTTGAGGAAGCAAAATTGCAGCTCGTTGATACTATGAAGGGTCTCGATGTGTTACGAACTGAGTTGAAAAAGGTTAACTCTGACCTTGTTCTCATGAAGACACATGTTAAATATCTTCTCAATGAGGATATCTTCTCCGGAGAAGCAGTGGATGCTGTCAATCACAAGCTCAAAGATCTTAAGACTCGTGAGGGTTCCGAAAGTGTACTTTGATTTTAAGTTTGAGGTTGTTTTTGGTTCTTAGGAGTTTTATTATTATGTCTAGGAAACTTATTATGATAATCTATTCTTATGTTTTAAGAAGGATATATAACTAGGGTTTGGAATAGCAAATATTGTGATTACACATAGCTATTTCCAACGATTTTCATCTGCAATGTTTTTAGATTTATTTATTTAAATTATAAGTTATTTGGAAGATGATTTTGCAGTATAGATCTTTATTGGTCTTATATATTGCAAAAATATTTTATGAGATATGGTGTGTTTACGTCCGTGAACTATGATTATCTCATATATTCTCAAAAGTTAAGTCTATTGTGTCATTATGCAAATATTGATATAAGATAGAATGAACTTTTGAAAATTTCACAGTATTGGTTTTTCCCTGATCCACTACTATGTGAAAGTACTGTATGTCTCCAAAAGTTTTCTTATGTTGAGCGTTTCCAATTAAATTAATCAATAAGGTCTCTTGTGGTTAATTTATTCGAGTTTACTGGATACAAATCCATGTGGTTTGTTAACGTCCAAAGAAATCCTTCTTTTCTCGTAAAAGTAAGGTCTCTCTTGTTGTTCTTTCGGGAATGAAATATTATGGGGGAGAGTTCTTAATTGAACTTGTGCTTAATTGCCAAATCTTTGTGGGGAGTGCGGCTGTGGAATATTGTAGGAGTTATCTTGTATCTTTATAAACTCCTTGATGAATAAACTAAGTTTTGACTATGTGAAATCATCGAAACAAAGTTGATATGTTCTCTTTTAGTCATGAATTATCTCTTTGAGAATTTCATTATGATCGCGTAGTTTTCGTACCTTTGCCAATGTATATTGACAAAAAGGAGGAGAATTATTTGGTAGTTCACATTACATACATATGGTTTACGGATCATTATGTAAGGGGGAGTGGTTTTCATTGTGAGATGGAAGTATTGACTAAGGGGGAGTGATACATATCACTATAGTATTGTTATCAAAGTTGTGATGCAATTGGACTTTGATGCTGTGAAATAATACTATGACACTGTATAATAATGATTGAAAACAACTGTTTTCTTATTGTTGTGGCTACGAATCTTCAACAACAATAATGCTGACTTGAACACGTTCAGAATCGCTGGAGTAGCGAAGAATTCAAGGAATGTTGAAGAGCCAAGGAAATCTAGAATGATGGATGAGAAGTTACAAAGTTTATTTATTTTGTAATCCATATGTATTGATAGTTTTGTCACTAAAATTGACAAAGAGGGAAATTGTTAGAGCATTGATCGGTCGAACTCGCAAGAGTTGCTATCTCAAGCTTGTTTGTCAAGTTTAGTTGATCAAAACTATATTCTTGATTTCTAGTTGAGCTTTAGACTTCACGGCGTTCATCGATTGAAGACGAAGATCTAATGAGGAGAGCTTGGAGGAACTTCATCAACAAAAGGTATGTGGAGACTAAAAATTATCTATCACTCAGAAGTCCATTCTATTCTATTTATTAATGAGACTAAGTCATATAGCTATATAGACTTTTACACTATACACATTTGATATTTCGAGCCGAGTTTATCTCGCTTATCTATTTCTCGAAATACGAGTTGAAAGATTTTGCTTTAACTATGTTCATCATTATTCTTGACGAGTTTAGTTGGAAACAATTTATTTGTTGGAAACTAAATATTAAGTCAAAAGATGATCATGCGGAAATTTCCTTGAAACATCTTACATGATTTGTGTGAGACAATCATTTGATGTCAACTTGGAAAGTTTCGTATTGATCATTCGATCACTTGAAAAATTATTTGAAGCTAATAGTTTGTGTGAGACAGCTATTGTCGTCTCTAAGGATGTTTAAATAATTGAAATGGGAGTTTGGAACAATTTACCATGTCTGGATGTAACACGGTATGCATACCTAGTATGCGAACTGTTTTGTAGTGATTCAGGTCCGGGAACCTTGTTTGCGTACCTAGTATGCGAACGGTTTTAACTATAAAGATCCGGGAACTTTTTTAGTGTACCTAGTATACGAACGGCTGGACGGACCAAGGTCCGGAGCTGTTGTTTGCGTACCTGGTTAGCGAACTAATGTAGTTTTTACAATGGTAAGAAAAGGTTCGTTGAAGACTTGTAGAGGTTTGATTTTAGATTTAATACTAGAAAATATATACAAAATGTTGTCACAATATCGAGAGGTACTGAGACTCAGGATTCCACCAATTCTCACATTCATGTGGTTCAACTAATAATTCTAGACATTTATAGCTCAAATAATAATTATTTATTGACTCTAATTCATTACCGAAAGTAGATTTTGAAAGTAATGACTGTATATCTAAAGTATGAGACATCAAAACACTTAAGAAAGCATGACCCATCAATTGAAATCACAATCATTCATTAAAAATCATAAAATATGATTAAATATCAATGCAATAAGTCATAAAAGAATTAATAGAATTACCACATGCATGAAGAATGGCTTCCTCCATTGTCCCAGTGTTGGGGTTTAGCTCATTGTGTTGGAAACACGCTCAAAATATGGATTCATAGCTCAAATTGTGTTTACAAAGGTGAAAAGGTAGAAAAGTAATAAAACAGTTGCAGAAAGGTAAGTTTCAGTCACTATAGCAGTTGCTAAAGATCTTTTGCGAGAACTGTCAAAGAACGATAAATATTTTCTGTTAGAGCACAGCTCGGTTGAACCCACCAAGCGTTGATATGCCAAGTTTGGTTGTCATATTTTAGTGAATCAAAACTCAATTTAAGAGTCGCTTGATTATGTACTAGAGACAACTTCGTATAGGTTAGGCTAGAAAGATTAGGATAATGAGACATACAAGTATTACTCGAAGACTTGAAGAATGTGAAGAAGTAACAAGCTACATCGACGACATCATCCTTCCTCTTGAGGTTAGTAATATTTTGACTTGAACTGTTTCATTCCCAACGTATCTTTCAAGTCGTGCTATATTGAAAACATAACTACGAAGCTGTGAATGATTATACTCCAGTAGGCATAATGTTAAGGAATTAGAATACGAAGTATAACGCTTATCTTTTGAACTTTGTATATAAGACATCGACATAATCGTATGAATGCTATTGTGATTATGTGTATGGGTATGGGTGAAGATTTCGTCCTAGGAAACAATGTTTACATTCGTTTAAAGGAAGTACATTAATGAACTTGTTTTATGAATCGAAAGGGAAATCGCTAGGCTTATTGGTATTGTTATCATTGCATATGTTTGGATTACCAATATGTGTGAGTAAGTAGAACCGATCATAACTTGTTATGTATCTTGGTAAAACTAGTCACAATGCCTGACTTATGTATTAGTATGACTTTTATTAGTGCAACCGATCCTAAGTAATCACCTAAGATGGTATGATCGATATTTGTAATTGGTGTGACCGATCCTAGTAATTGGTGTAACCGATCCTAGTAATTGGTGTGACCGATCCTAGTAATTGGTGTAACCGATCCTAGTAATTGGTGTGATCGATATTTGTAATTGGTGTGACCGATCCTAGTAATTGGTGTAACTGATGAGTGCCAAATATTGCATATTTCTACACCTTTTTATTGGCATTTAACTCATCTTTTGTGCTCTAACTCTCTATTTTATTCCAAATTCTGTATTTTTGTTGTTTTCAAGAATAAATATGTTTCCTAATTTATTTTGTGTTTTTAGGTACTAAATAAAGCTTGGATGATTTGAGAAGCCAAAAGAGCAGGAAATTGGTATAGCCAGAGGCGTAAAGACTTGACAAACTCAGAAGAAATATTGCGCAAAGAGCAGCTGCAATCCCCTTGCACTCGTTCCGCAAGCCACTCGCAAGAGTTACTCAAGTGGTGGGCTAACAAGATGAATTGGGCTTGGAAAAAGTGATAAGACCCTAACCCAAGATCCAAACCCGTTTCCTCGCCTGAACCGTCAGATTTGCTACAACTGCCTATCATCTAACAGCTCATCCTCTCGGTACATCAACATTTGATAGAACTGCGCAGCATCAAAACCACATCTCTTTTCTCCTACCCATAGAACAGAACCCAACCCCAAATTCATTTCTCTTATCTTCCATCTACAGAACCTCCATCTGCAACTCCCCCTCCATTAACACCATCGCCCCCACCACTTTTGTTCACAACCACCTTAATTAACATCAATTGAATCTCTAATCTCTATCTCTCTCACCCTTATCTTATTTCTTATAAGGAATAGTAACCCTAAAAGCTAGGTTTGAGAGAGATAGGTTAGGGTTATCCTCAACAGTGAATGAAACATCAAATTAATGAAGTTGCAGAGATAAATTGAAGAAGAGGAGCGTCAGAATAACAGCTATGGTGAGTTGGGTCTCCATTAATTATCAAATTGAAGACGAATTGAGTGATTTCTATGTATAAATAGAGAAGGCAGTGTGATGTAAAACTTATACCCGGATTAGCCGGTGCACCAAGCAGTAGTTCATGTTTGATTTTATCATCTCCATGATGTTCTAATTTCATAGTTAGGGTTTAGATGAAACCATTAATTTATTGCCAAGTTTAATCCAAGTTTTGATGTTGTTCTTGTTATACTGTAATGCTTTGGATAAATATAATCTGAGCACTTCAGCATTTTGCTCTCACAGTGTATGCCATGTATCCATTGTATTTAGAATAACACTATGTTGACTGTGCTGCAACTCGTGCTTAATTGATTGTTGTTCGATCCTTTGACTAGTTGTGCTTTAAGTAGACAGTTAGTACTTCGGAGGGGCACCTTAGTTGTGATTACAATATCCATATCAGGATTGTTTACTCATCTAAGTGATTGATCTGTGGTTAGTTGTTTTGTGAGAGGGCAGCTAATACTAGGATTAGATAATTATCTTAGTGATACTAAACCATCCTCCTGAAACTACCCTTTGATGTGCAGCAGACTAGAATCTTCACTGCTATCTAGATAGTCGGCAGAGCCTAGAAGTTCACCGTTGTCTATACAAGGGACAAGAACATTATTGAGACTGAATTGACTTAGTGTAGGTTAAGAGGTGGATTCGACTGCCCTAGCACCCTATTTATCTGCTTGTTAGATTATTCTTTGCTTTTGCATTTGTTTATTGTTCTAAAACTCTTTCAACATCTAGCCGTATCGGCAAACAAACCCCTTTTTGGTTACTCTCTTGTTTGAATCAGTATAGTAAGGCCATAACTTCAAATCTACACCCACCTTGTCCCTGTGGATCGACCTTTGCTTGCCCTGTGTTGCATATCGACACTGTGCACTTGCATTTATCATTGTAGGTACTCTTTATAAGCCTACCAAGTTTTGGCGCCGCTGCCGGGGACTCGGTAGCGGTGTATTTGTTTCTTTGGTTCCGCTTTACTGATTTTAGCTCAATCATGTATATTTGTGCTTAGATTTTCTGTTGTTATTAGTTTAATATAGCTACTTAAATCCATCTGTATATATATTGCATCTTGTTTCCATTTACTACTTTCTGTCAGTGCATTTTATAGCTTTTTAGTTGCTGTAACATATTCTTTCATCCCCTGAGTGGTAAGAAGACTGTTATTTCTGTGTACTGAGTTAGCATAACTTAGATGTAAGTTTTAGCATCTGTAGCTGTAACTTAGTAAACATCTTAGCCCTGTAAATACTAGTTAGTTGCATTTCATATAAACTGCATTCTGTAGCTAGTTTCGTTTTGTAGTATAGGTTTTCATTTGTTTTCAGTCTTCTTAGTTTAAAAGCGGGGTACAATACACACTTGTTTAGCTTGCATATCATCATTATTAGCATTCATCCCTGGCAATTTATTTAGTTTTTCCTTTTGAGTTTCATTTTATTAGCAACACTCTGTAGTTGTGAATATTCTGTAGTTAAGCATATGTACAATTAGTTTTGTTAGTTCATCACAAGTTAGAAACCTCATCACCTGTAATATACCAGTAAGCATCCTGCATTCATCAATTTTATTTTTCCATTCGAAGCTTGTCCATATTTTTGCTCCATTCTGTTCTATTCAAAGCTTTCAGCTGAACACAGTTCAGTTTTCAGTCAGTCCATCAGTGTAGTTCACAACATATGCCCTGCAACTCTAATTGTTAGCTAACAGTGATACACAGTTACTTTCTATGTTTTATCTGCATTTCTGGGCACTGAACCTACTCTTTGGGATCACCAGGTACCCGTGATACTGAACTGCGAAACTGACGCACGAGCTAAGGAAAAGCAGAAAAAGGGGAAGCAGCACAAAATTGGTTATGGTGCCTAAACCCAGTTTTATACTGGCGGTATTGTATTCTCAAACTCGAATTCTGTCTTAAATAATATACCCTGTGTACCTGATAAGCTAGTCGCCTAACTGAACATCACTCAAAACCCGACAACTTTTGGTTCCCATGCACGTTCCCCTGTGATATTTTGAGTAACATCTGTGCTAACTGGAATTGCTGTTTTACTGAGATTGATTCTGTGTGCATATTCTCTGGCCTTGGAATCTCACATGTATTGCTTCCCTGTTTTGTGAACTGCTTGGATGTATGATAGCCATAACATATGGTATCTGTGTGCATGCTCTTGTACTAATTGAGTAACATCCTGGCTGGCTAATTTTTTTTAAATTTTTTTTCTGAAGAACAGCGTGTCTGTGTGCATCCGGCCCTGAATCTGATTGTTATTCTTAAGAGCCTTGCAATCCCTGTTTCCCAGATTTGCGCACTACTGCCGACAGTCATAACATGTTCGTTGATGTTCTTGAATTGATTGCCATGTATACTTGCTGAACTAGTTGCTTTACATAGCATTATCGAATCCTGCAACATAAGGTCTGTCTGAGCATGATTCCGTGATTTATGTATAACATCTTTTCTCGCTGAATTTGTCATTTGGTTGTGCTTATCCCAGTCTCTGAAATACTGTGTCTACATACTTCTACGATTATTTTATTTTTATCATAAGCATCATCTCTGGCCTGAATTTGTTATTTCTAGCCTCTGAAACATGTTGAATGGTGTGTTCCCCAGTCTGTGATAGTAGTTCTGTGACTGAAATGATATTTTAGCTGGCCCTCATCAACACTGCGTATTTGAAATACCATTTCCAGTTGTTGACTCACCCATCCCAGTTGAGACAATGGGTGATGATATGAATAGACCCCATAGTCTCCATGAGTACATGTACCCCAAAAGAACGAGTCAGTTATCATGTATCGTCTTACCTCAAACTGATAGCCCATTTGAATTGAATGCAAGCATGATACAAAGACTTCCTATATTTCGAGGGGTTGATTCTGAAAACCCCTACCATCATGTAAGAAAGTTTGAACAAATTTGTAGGGATATGCAACCTGACCATATATCCGAAAACTCTCTAAAATGGTGTTGTTTACATTCTCTTTAAGGGAAAGGGCCAAAACATGGTTTTACGGTTTGAGACCACAGTCAATCACCACTTGGGACCAACTTACAAGTCAATTTTTCAGAATTTTTTTCCACATCATAGGACAATTGCTATTCGTCAAAATATTAATTGTTTTGTCCAGTTAGATGGGGAGACTCTTTTTTAGTATTTTGAACGGTTAATGATTTTTTGAGTGAATGCCCTCACCATGGCTTTGAGAAGTGGAGACTGGTCGTTATCCTCTATGAGGGACTAGACTTTAATTATCGATCCATGGTTGAATCTATGTGTAATGGTGAATTTATTGATAAAACTGCGGATGATGCATGGTCATTGTTAGTTGAACTAGCATAACAAACCCATCAATGGGAATCCCGTAGGGAAACTAAGACAGTGTCATATGCTAGGAGTGATCTTCATGGGAGGGACTCTGATTTTGACTCTGATATAAACATGACATGTATGACTAGGAGAGTCGAAACTGAAATTTTTTATGCACCTAACTCATGTACCTCAACTGAAATCCATGTTTATACCTTGTGTGGTAGCTTAGGCCATCTTATTGAGAACTGCACTGTTTTGCATGACTTTAGGCAGTCTAGAACACATCATGTTGCTGGCTGTTATCAAATGCAAGATAATCATCCCTACCCGCAGACTTGCAACATAAATCCATGTTACAATGATACGTATAATGACTCAAATTTTGAGAATAGTGTGTCTGGTCCTACTCATATAATTGATATTGAATATAAACCTAATGTAGAGGTGAACGAGTGGACCAAGGACCCCAAATATGGTGATAAGGACGAGTATGCATATTACTCGGATGATGATATGATGTTAGAAGAGCTAGTTCTTCTTGAAAAGTCAATTTCGGAGTCATGTGACTCTGAAACTCTAGACCATAGTGTAGAGACTTCCATTGATGATGTTTCTTCTAATATTCATATTCATTGCAATCCAGATGATTTTGGTACTGATTTAGGGGTTGTTCAGTTGTCCTGTGAAGAAGAGCATAACACACAACTTGTGCGTGACTTGGGAAAGGTTGAATTTTCTGTTGACACTAATGTTCTTATGCATGAAAATAAATTTGATGTGTCTGATTCCTTGCCTAGGTCGCAATATGATTCTTCTTCTGATACTGATTTGGGTACTTTGGATAGTCATGATTCTGAACTGGGGTTTGTTAATTTGTTCAATGACTGTGAGCATGATAGAGTACTACTTGCTTCTGACTTGGGAAAAACTAGATTGCATAGTGATATTTTTGAGCCTAAAAATGAATGTAACTTAAATGCATCTGATTCCCTACCTAGAACACAGTATGTTGCTCCCTATGATTCTCATATGCATGACACAAAGGTTTTGGATGATGATGATTATGAACTGGGGCTTGATGAATTGTTCTATGAAAGTGAGCATGATTTACCTTTTTTCTGACTTAGAGAAAGTGTGTGATGGTACTAATGATCATATACATGAAAACGACTTAGATGTACCTACCTTCCTGCCTAAGTCACAAACTGAAACTCTTCTACCCAGCCTAGATTCTGCCTGTAAAGAGACTGTAAAACCAACTTTTCTGAGAATACCTAATCTAGGACTGGAACTCTGTGCCTCTCAATTCCTCTTGGACTACTTTGCAGCTAAGTATAATATCTTTAAGGAGCCACGGTTGGAATGTGTATCTCTGCCCTACCCTGACAAAGTTCACTTCGAACTAAACCTTGTGCTTGACAAACCCCTAAAATTGCAGGATTTTGTGCACAAAAGTGTATCTGTTGAAAAATTCAGGTTTGGGGGTAGCTCATTTATATCAACAGTCTTACTTGCATTCTCATGTTATGTTTGTGTACGACTGTCGATATTTCTGAATTCCGTCTTTTGGGTTGATCCTCAACTCTTTAGATTGTTGGTGTATGGTGAATTCTCCCTGTATATAATCCAGTAGGTAATGTTGTATTTCTTGTATATATTGTGCTAATCCAATATGATGTCAGCCGGAAATGTTGGATTCTAGTCTTGAATAATGCAAATCTAATCTTGCTTTCGCCGACATCCGGTAATCTCTTCCCTTTCCTTTACTCATCATAGTTCTCATGGTATGTTATTGTTATAATCATATTTTGAAACATTGAGGACAATGTTAGATTTAGGTTTGGGGGAGTGTTTTGCATATAGAGTTTTTAGTCTTCTTATTTTTGTATAGTCTTCTTACTTTTGTAGATAAAATTTTAATTTTTTTTGTAAATATTTGCATAAAACCTCCAACTTTTAGAGATCTTAGAGTCACTAGCATGCTTCTAGCTATGTTTACATAGAGAGTCTGACCAAAATAACTGAACTTGGAAGTACTGGGGAACACAATCGGGTTTCTTGTTTGTCTGAGCGTTAAAGTTCCATGCCGGTGGGAAAATTAGGTGCAACAAAGTTATTTGGTATTAGAGTTGTGATCACCTTTAGTGGAGACTACCTATTCTTACATCAAGCCAGACACCGACCTTCATTTTTTGTGACTATCTAAAAAGTCCTTTTAGAGTGTGTGTCACCGTACGTCAATTCCGGGTAGGAATGGTGAGCTACCCAACTTCACACCACTTTCAACACTATTTTTGATCTCTTCAGTGCTAATTTTGTCAATCATGAGGATGACGTCTAAAGATGAAAACTCCTTCTTGTAGTTTGATTTGCAATTAGCACCATTTCCTCTCTCTCAACAACATCAAATAGATCTATAGAAACACATCATCATCAACAAGCAGCGCGACATCAGAATATTTGAAGAAAGTTGAAAAAAGTCCAAGGTTTACATGCAACAATACAAGGAAAAGAAAAAGTCTTATTCAAAAGCGAAGATACAGTACAAAAAGCAGAATCCTATACACAAGTGAAGACTTATCTTACAAGAGCAAAGAAAACAAAAAAAGAAGAGAAATAGTGAAGTTCATAAAATCAAGACAATACAAGTTGTGAAGAATTAAGTGATAAAGTCCTTCATCCATGGCTTTAGTAATTTCATTATTTACTTTCAGTTTGTATTTTAGAATCCAAAAAAAAAAAATCAAAAAAAAATCCATTATTTTGTTTGTTTTTAAGTTTTGTTTAATAAATACCATGGTAAAGAAGAAGAATTTAAGAGGAAAATTCAAGCAACATGAAATTGGAAAGAAAAATTATAAATTGTCAAGGTTATAAGAAGTTCAAGAGTTCATCATCAACAGTTGAAGACCGAAGATTGAAGACGAAGACGTTTCTATGGATGCTGTGAGAGTGGTGCTGATTGCCGATCGGATGTGAAGGTAAGTGAGTACTCCCATCCTTGCTAATGATTGATTTCCTTTCTTAGAGATCATCAGAAAAAGATTCTTTTTGTCCACAATTCTGTGGAGTCTCCATAAATTACTTCGGAAGGTTTTCCTTCCCACCATTCAACGTGTGCGGGATTTCTCTCTTTATTCCTGCCTGCACACATGAGAGACTAAAAAAGCAATATTTTTGATCATAAAACCTTAATGGTGAGGCAGAAATCGAGGCTTGTGATCACTCTCGAACTTGAATTCTTTCATATGGTATGGTTATTTCTCGCTCAACTCTTAAGGATGAGAATGCGTTCTTTGGTAGTTCTAACTTCTTATTACTAGCATGTAGAAACTCTATGTCCTCATAGCTCCTTGGATGCTTAGGACTCTGATACGCTCTGAAGTTGGAGAAGGTTTTGTGGGTACACCTCTGGTAAGCCATCACGAGACTATAACTCGTCCACTAGGGACACCTAGGGATTTAAAGGCTTAGTGCATACGCTAAATGCATTCGAGAGACCAGCGACAGTGGTATAGTTAGGATTTCTTAATTTCTGTTTCACTTGAGGACAAGTAAAATTCAGGTTTGGAGGTATTTGATGAGTGCCAAACATTGCATATTTCTACACCTTTTTATTGGCATTTAACTCATCTTTTGTGCTCTAACTCTCTATTTTATTCCAAATTCTGTATTTTCGTTGTTTTCAAGAATAAATATGTTTCCTAATTTATTTTGTGTTTTTAGGTACTAAATAAAGCTTGGATGATTTGAGAAGCCAAAAGAGTAGGCAATTGGTGTGGCTAGAGGCGTAAAGACTTGAGAAACTCAGAAGAAATATTGTGCAAAAAGCAGCTGCAATCCGCTCGCACTCGTTCCACAAGCCGTTTGTAAGAGCTACTCATGTGGTGGGCTAACAAGATGAATTAGGCTTGGAAGAAGTGATAAGACCCTCACCCAAATCCATACCCAAGATCCAAACCCGTTTCCTCGCCTGAACCGTCAGATTTTTTATAGCTGCCTATCATCCAACAGCTCATCCTCTCGGTACATCAACATTTGTTAGAACTGCCCAGCATCGAAACCACATCTCTTTTCTCCTATCCATCGAACAGAACCCAACCCCAAATTCATTTGTCTTCTCTTCCATCTACAGAACCTCCACCTGCAACCCCCCCTCCATTAACACCATCGCCCCCCACCACTTTTGTTCACAACCACCTTAATTAACATCAATTGAATCTCTAATCTCTATCTCTCTCACCCTTATCTTCTTTCTTATCAAGAATAGTAACCCTAGAAGCTAGGTTATCCTCAATAGTGGATGAAACATCAAATTAATGAAGTTGCAGAGGTAAATTAAAGAAGAGGAGCGTCAGAATAACAACTATGGTGAGTTGGGTCTCCATTAATTATCAAATTGAAAACGAATTGAGTGATTTCTATGTATAAATAGAGAAGGCAGTGTGATGTAAAACTCATGCCCGAATTAGCCGGTGCACCAAGCAGTAGTTCATGTTTGATTTTATCATCTCCATGATGTTCTAATTTCATAGTCAGGGTTTAGATGAAACCATTAATTTATTGCTTAGTTTAATCCAAGTTTTGATGTTGTTCTTGTTATACTGTAATGCTTTGGATAAATATAATCTGAGCACTTCTGCATTTTGCTCTCACAGTGTATGCCATGTATCCATTGTAGTTAGAATAAGACTATATTGATTGTGCTGCAACTCATGCTTAACTGATTGTTGTTCGATCCTTTGACTAGTTGTGCTTTAAGTAGACAGTTAGTACTTCGGAGGGGTACCTTAGTTACGATTTGAATATCCATATCAGGATTGTTTACTCATCTAAGTGATTGATTTGCGGTTAGTTGTTTTGTGAGAGGGCAGCTAATACTAGGATTAGATAATTATCTTAGTGATACTAAACCATCCTCCTGAAACTACCCTTTGATGTGCAGCAGAATAGAATCTTCACTGCTACCTAGATAGTCGGCAGAGCCTAGAAGTTCACCGTTGTCTATACAAGGGACAAGAACATTATTGAGACTGAATTGACTTATTGTAGGTTAAGAGGTGGATTCGACTGCCCTAGCACCCAATTTATCTGCTTGTTAGATTAGTCTTTGCTTTTGCATTTGTTTATTGTTCTAAAACTCTTTCAACATCTATCCGTATCGGCAAACAAACCCCTTTTTGGTTTCTCTCTTGTTTGAATCAGTATAGTAAAGTTATAGCTTCAAATCTACACCCACCTTGTCTCTGTGGATCGACCTGTGCTTGCCCTGTGGTTCATATCGACACTGTGCACTTGCAGTTATCATTGTAGGTACTCTTTATAAGCCTAAAAGTAACCGATCCTAGTAATTGGTGTGACCGATCACAAAAGAGTGTGTAATCGATCCTTGTAATTGGTGTAACCGGTCCTGGTAATTGGTGTAACCGATCCTGGTAACTGGTGTGACCGATCACAAGTAATACCATGAGAATATGGTAACCGGTCCTGGTAATTGATGTAACCGATCCTGGTAACTGATATAACCAGTCCCGGTAAGCATATTAAGGTAGAACCGATCTTTGTGTTTGTTAGAACCGTAAACCCATGATTAGTGTATTGATATTTGATCAATTACATAGTTCTTGGAAATCATATGAACCAGTTCTAAACTTGTTTGGAAGTGTGGTATAATCGGTTCCAAGATTGTAAACATGAAAAAGGATTTACAAAGAAATAAGATGTCGACATACTTTGAACATGTTCAGTAACTCTTATCTTTTATTGTTCAAAGATATTCCTTAATAACTCAAGGAGATCCCGGACCGAAATAAGTTGAGAATCTTTTAATTAAGGTTGTTAATTTTATATGCTTTTAATTACAAGCAATTAAAATACATATCTCTGGAAAATAAATTGGTAATGTGCATTTACTAATTGGAGATTTTCTAGTAGGATTTCGGTTATTTTTGGATAGAGCATTTCTATGAATTATGAAAACCGATTTGGAAATATATTGCATATCTTAAGAATATTTCGGTTTTTGAAATTCCTTGGTGTCCAAACTTCCTTGGTCTATAAATACCCAAGTTTGCATTTCGAGCAAACTATCCTAAGAGCTAGCAAAACTACCTTGTTGTGTTGTTACTGGTGGAGCCTTCTATTCGGAGAGGAAAGTACCCTAATTAGGCGAAATCTCTTACGACCGCTCGTTTAAAGACTTCTTTGGGATCAAGAAGCTCTACGAGTACCGTTGGTGGGAAAATAGATAATTGAAGTATTATTAGTTTTCGATTTGATTTGATTGACCAACGGTTGTTTAACTTTGATTGCACCTAGTTTGTTTATTCTTGAGAATCTTCTCTTCTGATATAAGATTCACTCAAACTAGATCGAAGTGTCGACGGGATCTTTAGAACTGTTTGTAGATCTAAAGACATCTTGTATTAATCCATTGTTAACAGACTCCATTCTGTGCATGATTGATCACAAGAGATTCAAGTTGTGGTGTGCAGGTGTTTATTGAAGATTTAAGAAGATTTCTTATTGGTTTCATAATCTTTGGTGTGCACAAAACTTGATCGGCTGGGATCCAACTATAATCAGTTTATCTTTGATAGATTTGATTGATTAGTTGCGTAGATCGGCGTCGGTATTTAGTATCTTGGTAGATCCTATTATTGATTGCAAAATCTAATCTCAATTACTTTGGTAGTTGTTAATTAGATTGTTCTAAACCCGACAAAGGAGTTTATTGGATTAAACGGAAGAGCCTTTGTCTAACTCATATCACTGAGATTGAATAGAGTTGTTACCGTCATTTACTGTTTGGAATACGAACCAAAGGAATTTTTCCAGTGCGTGCACTTATTGAATGTCGGAAGCGCAGGGATACTTAAGAAACTAGGTGAACTATAGGTTTAGTTGCTTGGTCTCAACTATACGAAGTTGGTGTGATTTTGTATAGCGGCTTAATTCTGAGAGTATTCAATTCTGGACTAGGTCCCGAGGTTTTTCTGCATTTGCGGTTTACTCGTTAACAAAATCTTGCTGTGTCATTTACTTTTGTTTTCCGCAATTATAATTGTTGTTATTATAATTTAAAGTAAATTACACAAACGTTAACTCCGTATTACTTGATAGTGATCCTATAGAGTTTGGTTAAAACCGAACCTATTATCAAGTAATCACACTTTGTTTGTTGTATTGTCTCGATATCGTATCCATACACGATCACACAAAGTGTGAATGCCGATTCGTTGTATTGTGTCGACTCAGTCCATAGACAATCACTTACGGTAAGAGGACTTATATGTGGAAAAGTTTTAGATTGAGGTATATTTGGGTACCCTCGTCTTTTCAATTGGTATCAGAGCAGGGAAACACGAAAAGATCTAAAAATCCGTGTTTGGTGCGATCCATCCTATAAGAAATGAACTTGAGTTCGCATGAATCGATTTAAGTTAACGTACCGCCAAGATTTGACGGAACAAACTATCTATGGTGGAAATCTGCTATGAGATCTTTTCTTCAATCAAGAGACTTTAATACTTGGTTATTAGTTGTCGATGGTTATAATCGCCTGAAAATCGAAAATTCGGAAACTGAGTTTAAACGCTTAGTAGATTATTCTAACGATGAAAAGGCTTTTGCAAAGCAGAATTCAGATGGTTTGAATGCTATTATACATGCTGTAAGTCGTGATCTACAACATCATGTATCAACATGCCAAACTTCAAAGGAAGCTTGGGATAATCTTTAGATCGTATTCGAAGGAAATACATCAGAGAAAGAAGCTAGACTTCAAACTCTTACGTACGATTGGGAGAACCTTCGAATGGATGACAACGACACTTTTGAAGAGTTTCATATTAAACTCTCTGAGATAGTTAATGCTTCTATCTCACTTGGAAAGACTATTTCTAAAAAAGATATAGTATGCAAAATTCTCAGATCGTTGCCATCTAGATACGAATCTAAGAAGCATGCAATTATAGAAGCAAATGATCTTTCAAATCTCTCACGAAGCACTCTCGTTGGAAAATTGAAGATATTTGATCATGAATCACAGTCTATTCAAGCTAAAGGAATCGCTTTTAAAGCTGTAAAATTTCCGAAAGCATCATTGGAAAAGGATAGATTAATGGATGATTCCGATGAAAGGATTGCAGAAAATTCTGATGATGAAATTGAACAATCATTATCATTGATCACCAGACAATTTCGAGATCTCTTGAAGAAAAGAAACAAGAGATTCATAAAAGATACTCATCGATCTTCTCGACCCCATGATCGAGTTCCTGTCAAGAACAAGAAAGATCAAGAGGAAGTTGATGAATATCAACCTCAGTGCTTTAAGTGTAAAGGTTTTGGTCATATGGATAAAAACTGTCCTAATCTTAGGAAATATACGGGAAGCAAGGAATTAGCTGTAACTCTAGATGAGACCTCTGATTCATATAATTCCGAAGAAGAGGAAACAACTAATATTGCATTAGTTGTCAATATTCCTTCCTCCTCCATTAATGATTTAACCATTTTAAGAATGGAAATGTCTTCCGATATTAATAAATCTTAAAATGGAAAAGGGAAATATAAGACTAAGGGCAGAACTGTCTCAAAGAGCAAAATTGCTAAAAGTTGCGTATGCAACATCAGTCAATCTCAAGATACTTCGTTATTTCGAGGTAACAAGAAAAAGGTTTTTCATACAATATTAGATCAAGAACACACTGTTTGTTCTAATTCCCTTAATGAGAGAAAATCGCACACTGATACCACCTAATCGGTATTAAATTTACATCCTCACTTTGTGTGCCGAATCTGTGTGTGAGGAAGTAAAAATTCAAGGCACTTATGTGTAGAATATGGGAATAAAAATCTAAAAATGTGAAAATATATTAAGATATTCATATTTATAGGAATATTATATTTTCGTAAGTATGAAAAATATTAAAAGATCCTTCTACTTCTTTGGTCATTCCTTGTCCGAACTATGAGTCAGGATCCGATGTCTTCTCTTGATAGAGTACTGGATCTGAAAGATCACTCTAAGAATAAGTTTGTACCTTCTCTTGATATTGAGAATTCAAAGAGAAAAATCAAAAAGAGAGATTGGCTTAGCAAGAAGGAAAGAGAGAATATGATGAAGAAAGATCAGTGTATTGAAGCATTGACATACTTATGAGTTCAATCAAAGACAGAATTACACGTTCTTACAGAATCCTTCACAAAAATTTCTCAACTGCAAGAAATACCGGTCAAGCAACAAGGTTATCTACTTGAAGAAATTCACAAGCTGAAGACTGAAAGTAATAATCTGCCATCCTCTACCTCTGATATGAAGGACTAAGTTGCAAACAAAATAGACATCAGTTTTTGATTTCTTTCAATTATTGTGTAAGGTCTATTGCTGAATAAAACTATCTATTCTTAATGAATAAAATTATTATTTTATAATTTTTCTTGTGATAGTTTTTTCGATTATATAGCATGTGCTTGAATGCTTTATATTATTGCTATGTGTTTATGGGATGTTTGATTTCGGTTTTCTTAACCTTAATATTCGATCTCATATGGTGTGTGTACCCTTATGGTTTGTGTGGCTTTTTGATTTAGCGGGATTAAGTTCTAGCCCATGTTGGTAGGCTTTATCAAAGGATCATAAGGTGTTCTGATTGAAACTCATATGTGAAAAAGTCACAATATGTTGAATCGTTTTTGGTTTAGCATAAAAGCATATGTGTTTCGGGGTTTTCAACTTTTGCTATGCATTATTTAAAACCGATTCAACCTTTCTCTGGTAAAGGTTGGTTTTGTTGTTGTTCTTTTGTTCTTGCGAGAGGATGACAACACAATGGGGGAGAGTTCTAACTTGAACTTGCGCTTAATGATATATCTTTATGGGGAGAAGAGGATGCAGAATTTTAGGTAACGAATTTGTTAGTTAATCGTTTTCCTGTTTAAGAAAAGCTTGAGTTTATATATTTTGCTTTTGCTTAACAAAATTCGGTACAATTGATGTTGATTCCATTATGTGTGTATGGATGTATGTGTGTGTGTGATTCAATTGTTTCCGGTTAAGAAAAACTGGTTTGATATCTTTCCTTATTGTTTGGCAATTGTTTTAGACTTAACGAAATTTCGGTGCAATTGCGGTGCTTTAATGTATATGTTTATTTCAATTGCTTCCGGTTAAGAAAATAATTGTGCAAGTCAATTTATTTGGTTTGTATGTATTGCTTATGGCTTAACAAAATACGGGATCATTTCTTTAGTCCAATTCGATTCCGGATAAGAGAACATAAGTTAATTCTGATCTTAGTTAGACTTATCAAAAGTAAAGGATTCGGTTATTCAAGTCTAATCGAATGCCTTGACAAGAAATATTAGTTAACTAACCTAGTATTTGTCTTGTCTAAAGTGAAAGGTCTAAGTTATTGTCTGAATAATTAGAGCCTGATGAGAAAAATAAAGTTAATTCTGATATTTATTTTGGTCTTATCGAAATAAGCGATTGTATTTGTGCAATCGGTTTAGCAAGGGAACTAAGTTTCTTAGTCAATTTGTTAAACTATTAGGGAAAATTGCTTCGGGCAGTTGTTTCCTTGATAACATATTAAAACCAAATTACTTGTAGTTTCGGTTTTGATATTGGTTATCTAAAGTGGTATGTGAAACCTTCGTGCTTAACTCTTATAGGTTGTACAATTCTTTTAGATTGTAAGCTCCTTTCGGTTTTGGTATTTGCTCGTACCTTTGTCATTTTGTGACAAAAAGGGGAAGAAATATATGGAGTAAACAAGTGATTTGTAATCACTAAGGAAAGGACAATTGTGCTTAAACGTTATATCTAACGAAAGGGTAAAGCATTGACTAGGGGGGAGAAACATATCATATGTTGATTGTAGTTATTTGGACTACAAAAGAGAAATAACAAAGATGTGCGGATTGAAAATCTACCCATCTTACCTTTAGGGTGAGTATTAGTTTTGTTATTTAAATGTCAACAACGGCATTTATGGATTGAATATATGCAGGGTATTGTGCCGTTGAAACTTGGAATCAAGCGTATATATAATGAATTTTTGTAATTTGTTTATCCATATGATTGTAAGAGTTTTGTCACTAAAATTGACAAAGGGGGAGATTGTTAGAGCATAGCTCGATTGAACCCACCAAGCGTTGGTATGTCAAGTTTGGTTGTCATATTTTAGTAAATCAAAACTCAATTTAAGAGTCGATTGATTATGACTAGAGACAACTTCGTATAAGTTAGGCTAGAAAGATTAGGATAATGAGACATACAAGTATTACTCGAAGACTTGAAGAATGTGAAGAAGTAACAAGCTATATCGACGACATCATCCTTCCTCTTGAGGTTAGTAATATTTTGACTTGAACTTTTTCATTCCCAGCATATCTTTCAAGTCGTGCTATATTGAAAACATAACTGTGAAGCTGTGAATGATTATAATCTAGTAGACATAGTGTTAAGGAATTAAAATACGAAGTATAACGCTTATCTTTTGAACTTCGTATATATGATATCGACATAATCATATGAATGCTATTGTGATTATGTGTTTGAGTATGGGTGAAGATTTCGTCCTAGGAAACAATGTTTACATTCGTTTAAAGGAAGTACATTCATGAACTTGTTTTATGAATCGAAAGGGAAATCGCCAGGCTTATTGGTATTGTTATTCATTGCATATCTTTGGATTACCAATATGTGTGAGTTAGTAGAACCGATCATAACTTGTTATGTATCTTGGTAAAACTAGTCACAATGCCTGACTTATGTATTAGTATGACTTTTATTAGTGCAACCGATCCTAAGTAATCACCTAAGATGGTATGATCGATATTTGTAATTGGTGTGACCGATCCTAGTAATTGGTGTAACCGATCCTAGTAATTGGTGTGACCGATCACAAAAGAGTGTGTAATCGATCCTTGTAATTGGTGTAACCGGTCCTGGTAATTGGTGTAACCAATCCTGGTAACTGGTATGACCGATCACAAGTAATACCATTAGAATATGGTAACCGGTCCTGGTAATTGATGTAACCAATCCTGGTAACTGATGTAACCGGTCCCAGTAACCAAATTAAGGTAGAACCGATCCTTGTGTTTGTTAGAACCGTATACCCATGATTAGTGTATTGATATTTGATTAATCACATAGTTCTTGGAAATCATATGAACCAGTTCAAAACTTGTTTGGAAGTGTGGTATAATCGGTTCCAAGATTGTAAATATGAAAAAGGATTTACAAAGAAATAAGATGTCGACATACTTTGAACATGTTCAGTAATCTTTTATTGTTCAAAGATATTCCTTAATAACTAAAGGAGATCTCGGACCGAAATAAGTTGAGATTCTTTTAATTAAGGTTTTTAATTTTATATGCTTTTAATTACCAGCAATTAAAATACATATCTCTTGAAAATAAATTTGTAATGTGCATTTACTAATTGGATATTTTCTAGTAGGATTTCGGTTATTTTTGGATAGAGCATTTCTAGGAATTATGAAAACCGATTTGGAAATATATTGCATATCTTAAGAATATTTCGGTTTTTGAAATTCCTTAGTGTCCAAACTTCCTTGGTCTATAAATACCCAAGTTTGCATTTAGAGCAAACTATCCTAAGAGCTAGCAAAACTACCTTGTTGTGTTGTTACTAATGGAGCCGTCTATTCGGAGAGGAAAGTACCCTAATTAGGCGAAATCTCTTACGACCGCTCGTTTAAAGACTTCTTTGGGATCAAGAAGCTCTACGAGTACCGTTGGTGGGAAAATAGATAATTGAAGTATTATTAGTTTTCGATTTGATTTGATTGACTAACGGTGTTGAACTTTGATTGCACCTAGTTTGTTTATTATTTAGAATCTTCTCTTCTGATATAAGATTCACTCAAACTAGATCGAAGTGTCGACGGGATCTTTAGAACTGTTTGTAGATCTAACGACATCTTGTGATAATCCATTGTTAACAGACTTCGTTCTGTGCGTGATTGATCACAAAAGATTCAAGTTATGGTGTGCAGGTGTTTATTAAAGATTTAAGAAGATTTGAATACAAAGAAGATTTCTTATTGGTTTCATAATCTTTGGTGTGCACAAAACTTGATCGGTTGGGATCCAACTATAATCGGTTTATCTTTGATAGATTTGATTGATTAGTTGCGTTGATCGGCATCAGTATTTAGTATCTTGGTAGATCCTATTATTGATTGCAAAATCTAATCTCAATTACTTTGGTAGTTGTTAATTAGATTGATTTAAACCCGACAAAGGAGTTTATTGGATTAAACAGAAGAGCCTTTGTCAAACTCATATCCCTGAGATTGAATAGAGTTGTTACCGAAAAGATTTGCTGTTCCTTTACTGTTTGGAATATGAACCAAAGGAATTGTTCCAGTGCGTGCACTTATTGAATGTCGGAAGCGCAGGGATACTGAAGAAACTAGGTGAACTATAGGTTTAGTTGCTTAATCTCAACTATACGAAATTGGTGTGATTTTGTATAGCGTCTTAATTCTGAGAGTATTCAATTCTGGACTAGGTCCCAGGGTTTTTCTGCATTTGCGGTTTCCTCGTTAACAAAATCTTGCTGTGTCGTTTAATTTTGTTTTCCGCAATTATAATTGTTGTTATTATAATTTAAAGTAAATTACACAAACGTTAACTCCGTATTACTTGATAGTGATCCTATAGAGTTTGGTTAAGTCCGAACCTATTATCAAGTAATCACACTTTGTTTGTTGTATTGTCTCGATCTCGTATCCATAGACGATCACACAAAGTGTGAATACCAATTCGTTGTATTGTCTCGACTCAGTCCATAGACAATCACTTTCGTTAAGAGGACTTATATATAAGTGGAAAAGTTTTAGATTGAGGTATATTTGGGTACCCTCGTATTTTCATTTTCTGCTGTTGATAAACAATATTCCTCTGCGACTGTTCTGCTTTGTCGACTGTGTTTCTTCTTCCTCCTTTTATTGCAGCTGTTGCTATTCTTCTCTGTAGATACCCCTCCTAGGACTGTCTCTGAGACCATTCTTTTGTGTCGATGTTCTTCTTCTTCTCCTTCTCTTCTGCTGGTGAAGAAATCGCCTGCAACTTCTCTATAGCGATTCTTTCTAGCTCTTTCTTCACCCCCAACTCCTGATTCCCCTCATAGGATTCGTACCAGCCTTTATATAGCCAATAGGTCCGAATCTTTCATGTTTTAACTTCAATTATCGTTTTTCAATATTCTCTGCAAGTCACGGCTTTTCTTCCCTCCAAATCTTCTATATGCGGCAACTGAGTTTTCTGTTTTCTTTTATATATGCATCCTGAGTTATTAACCTCCTCTGTGATGGAAAGAAATCTTCCCAGAAGATATTCCACGTATTCTCCAAGTCACACAGAAACCCGAGAAACTCTACTATTCCCCGTTTTTCCGAGGTGGAAGATATCTTCCCCTTTTTCTTATCGTAATTCCCAGATATAAAAGAACCGAGATTTTTTTTATTCTGTACACGGATTCGCTGACTCAGTCCAAACTCTTTTCAAACTTGGTAACAAAATCCTGTGAGAATACCCTATTTTCAGCCCTAAAATTAACCACAAAATCCCGACGAACTCTCTTTTATCTATTTTGTCCGTGAATCGATATTTAACTTGTTTTCTTCGATTATAGAGATCATACAGTGGCGGAGCTACCCTTGCCATGGGTTGGCTCCTAAACCCAATTTTGCCTGTCCAGACCCACTTTTCTCATATCCTAAGCCTATTTTTTGCCTTTTGCCTACCCCTAACCATTTTTGCCTCCCCAAAGGTAAATTTCTGGCTCCTCCCTTGAGATCATACCTTTGTTGTTTACTCGTAGCAAGCCCATAATGATCCATATCTGTGAAAAAGTCCAACAGAATCGCACCCAAATCGTTGCCAGAAAGTTACGCAGCATGAACTTGAAATTCCCGGCAAATCATGTTTTCAAAAGTTAGAAGACGATGCCCCCTATCCATTCCTGGGGTGCCAATAGTGGTTGCCCTGGGGTGCCCCTTAGCAACTGGGTGCCCCTTGTCCATTTGTGGGGTGTAAATAACATATGTCATGGGGAAACTTGGGTGCTAATAGTATTTTTCTGGGGAGTCTCCAACATACTTCCGGGGTGCCTGTAGTACGTCTTCTGGAACCACTTTTCGAGTCAATTTCTCCGCAAAAGCTTATTTCTCCAAAAGCACCTACAAAAGCATAAAAACCGAAAATAAGTACGAAAATGGGTCCTAGCAATATAGAAAATCGAGATGAAAATAGAAACATAAATGCGTTTATCACGAACATAGTGGTTAAGTTCTAAAATCAGTTAAGTATGTTTCTCATACTCATGAACTAAAACATTTATGAATTAAGGAATGCAATCTTTGCAAACCGTGGCGCAATATTCATGAATTGATTCTTGTATAAGTACTTTGTACGATTACGAATCAATCCGAATCTGTTTCAATTTGTTCATATATATTTCTATGAGATAATGAACAATTGAACAAATCTATTTGAAACACAATTAGATTCATTTGATTATCTTTCATGTTTGATTGATCATCATATTTGATCTAGAAGTGTTAGATGAATATGGTTAGATAAAAGTGTTCATGTGGCTAACTTGGGTTAACTATTATTGAGCCAACTCAGTATACACGTTTAGGTACGGTTACCCATATCTAAAGGAAGGTATATTTCATTTGTGTGTAACAAGCTAAGACCATCTAACAGTGGAGATTAATTGCTTTATTTCTAAGCAGACTTAGCTTGAATCTTAAATCAGGATTTCATCTAACGGTGAATATTAAATGCTCTGTTACTAAGCTATCTTAGCTTTGACTATAAGCAAACACTGATTTGAAAGACTATATAAGGGAGAACTCTAGCAACTGGAAAACCTAATCCTGACACTTTCATGTATCCTAGTTGCGTACTAGAGTCGATTCTCCTTTAACCTAGGTTTTTCCGAAACCATATTAGGTTAACGACTTGAAGACTTCATTAGGGATTCGTGAAGCCAGATCCAACTATTTTCTATGTAGTTGTGTATTCTGATCTTACTTGTTCTATCGTATTGAGTACTATCTTCTCTAAGATTTGCTTGAGATTTATCTCCGATAGGTATGATATAAAAAGTAATCACAAAGTTCTTCGTCTTGACTTTGTGGTTCCATAGTAACTTCTTCTACTACCATATAATTAAGTTATTGTGAGGTGATTGATATTTCTAGGCTTCTCTTCAGGAGTATAAGACCGGATTATCAATTGGTTCCTGTTCACCTTGATTTATCATAAGACGAAACAAAACTTCGTAGGTACTTCTGTGGGAGACAGATTTATCTATCAAAATAGACTTATCTGTGGGAGACAGATTTGTTTATAAGTCTTCGACTTTGGGTCGTAGCAACTCTTAGTTGTGGGCGAGATCAGCTAAGGAATCAAGTGCGCAAAATCCGGCGTGGTTCTAGAGGCGTAAGGAACATGACTGTACTTTAATCGGTGTGAGACTTGGTTAGGGCTCAACTACATTCCAGTCCGAAGTTAACTTGTAGTAGGCTAGTGTATGTAGCGGCTTCATACAGTGTAGTGTTCATATATAGACTAGGTCCCAGGGTTTTTCTGCATTTGCGGTTTCCTCGTTAACAAAATTTCTGGTGTCTGTGTTATTTCTTTTCCGCATTATATTTTTATATAATTGAAATATCACAGGTAATGCGTAGTTCAATCAGTTGATAAATCCGACGTTGTTTGTTGGATATAACTTGATTGACGCTTGGGCATTGGTCTTTGGTACTGTCCAAGTTATTTCTCACATCAATCAGGCTCATAGATTTCTATCTGTTTGATTTGTTGATTGAATTGAGAAATATAGATAAAGCTCTTTGATATATCTCTTGATAGAGCTCGCTATTAAGTTGGTGCTCTCGGAAATATATTATAGTTTAGTCCATACAGATTTCCGAACAAATTATTGGGTGTGGTTATTATACCCCCGTTTTTTCATTAAGTTTGCACAATTTTAAGGAAAACAAAGAGGAGATAATGGTACTTTATGTATTTTCTTGGATTATATTCTTAAGATAATAAAACAGTAAAATATGTCATATCTCTCAGATTATGCCACGGATATTTCTAAACGTTATATCATTGGAAAGCATTTTAAAAAACCTATTAACGGATATTAATATAACTATTTAATTGTACATATCTCATATACTAATAATAATCAATCAAAAAACTAATTTTAGATTTATTGCGATATTTAATAAAATAACTCAACTTTTAGTAAACACAATTAAAAAAAAATAGCTTAACTTTTGAGAAACGGAACGGGTATTTTTTTTATAAGAGGCTTGATAACATAATTAAGGGTACGGACATTGAGGGAAGATCCATGGACAATTTTATATCGGCACTATCCGTACAAGATTGAACTAATTTTTATTTAGATTCCAAATGACGATGAATTTGAACCTAATGTTTTGATGATATGTTCGTCTTATTAAATTCTAGATTCCTACCAAAATTGAGCATAATCCGAGACGTGTAACACCACCATCCACCACTTTGAAAATCAATCGTTGAAAATTAACAGTCGAAATTAAAATCGGTAAATGATGGGGTTTTGTATATCGAATTGTGCTCATTTTTGGTAGGAATCTAGAGTTTAATAAGAGGAGCATATCATCAAAACATTAAATTCAAATTCGTTGTCATTTGGACTTTAAAGAAAACTTGGTTCAATCTTATATG
>JAJJMB010017748.1:270515-395595 GCA_023531105.1 Papaver atlanticum
TTATATGAATAGTGTCCATATCAATATGAACAGTGTCCATATAAGATCCATGGACCCTCCCTCATGGATATTATTTTATTATTGAAAACTATTGTAAACCCCATACTATATGGTCATACATTAAGAAACCCCACAAAATGGATCCTTCATTGTCAACTCAATACTTTAGGGAAATGCTATTACTAGGCCAAAATATCAATTTTTCTTCAGATCTGGCCCATAATTAATTATTACGAATTCTAATAATGACAACACTACCCTTTTGTATATATAGAAGAGGAAAACAAGAAGATATGTTCATTTCTCTATTTTCTTTCTCTCTCTTCCCCGTTCTCTTCCTCTCTCTCGGCATCAACAAAAATAATTTCTAGGGTTTAGTTTTTTGGTTTCATTTTTGGTTCACGATCTAGTTCTTCGTCGATAATATATAACAAACATTCATCTAATGTTTTTCATTGATCCAAGATCTGATTCGATTTTATATTGATTTTGTCAAGGATATAGATTCAATCAAAGTTACTTTGATCTACAACAAAAGATTTCAATCAGGTATGTTTTAAATCCTCTGGTCGTTAAGAGCTGCGTTATCTATTTGTTTGGGTCTAGTTTTATTGTTTTTGTTTCAGTTTCTTCTTTGATTTACAAATAAATACGATTTTGATAGTATCTCACTATAGATTTGATTTCTCTGTATGATTCCAGTAAGATTATTGTAATTTAATCGTTTGAAATCTCTTTCTGATTATAATGAAACTGAACTGATGTAAAAATTCAGACCTGTCCTTCGGCAAATTCGTAGTAGCTCTCACTTTCTATCTAAGATCTAAAAACTGATTTGAGATTCGATATCAACGAATCATTATCTCTATAACAGATCGATTTGATTCGAATTTCATCTACTATTAATTTTTTTATTTCATCTAAACCAAATACATCTGGTTTTCATTGTTTGATTTTATTATTTTGTTTTGTTTAGTGATAGAGAGGCACTGAAGTAGTTAATGGATGGATGTGATTTTGGAATTTGAAAGAGGTTTCAAAAATTGGAGTTATGTTTTTGTTGTGGTAAGCATTTTATTCTTAGGAATATGAAACTTGAACTGCTATATGTATGTATGTATATAATTTCTTTCTTGAGTATTTTGTTATGTGATGATAACATGTGTAATTTTCGTCCACACACCCAATTAGCATGTGTAAATTGCTTCTACACATCCAATTAGCATGTGTAACTCGCAGTTACACATAAATATAGCTTCTTCCAGTTTTGAGTTTGTTTTTTCTTTCAATTAGCATGTGTAACTCGCGTCTACATATCCAATTAGCATGTGTAACTCGCAGTTACACATAAATATAACTTCTTCCAGTTTTGAGTCTGTTTTTCTTTCAATTAGCATGTGTAACTTGCATCTACATATCCAGTAAGCATGTGTAACTTGCTTCTACACATCCAATTAGCATGTGTAACTCGCAGTTACACATAAATATAACTTCTTCCAGTTCTGAGTATGTTTTTCTTTCAATTAGCATGTGTAACGTTCGTCACACATCGAATTACATGTATAACTTGTGTCTACACATCCATATAGCTTGTATACTTGATCTGAGATTTTATCAGGTCTGAGTCTATGTTTTTTCTTTTTAATTAACATGTGTAACTTACTAATGTGAAGTTCAAAGTGTGATGTCCTGAGTTGAGATGTAATTTTTTATATATAATATTGACGATTAACATGCTACACTTATGTTAATAGAACATGCTTGCATGCTTATTTGTGAAATTATTATCTTTCTTTTACTTTCTTCCTAAAATGTGGTTCTTACTAGCTAACATTGGTTGGAAGGTGCTTTGACACTAACTAGTTTATCATTGTATCCAAAAGATCTAAGTGGAGGTGCCGTCTTCAGTGGATATAGATACCTTTTAGTTCGTCAGTCATTGAACGCATCTCACCAAGTGTGAAGAAGGTGCTTATCTTGTAACTCCTAATTACACGTTATATGCAAGTTCATGACAAATGGATATGCCATATGCATGTGTAACGCTAAGTTACACAAGTCAGATGCATGTGTAACTCTAAGTTACACTAGTTAGATGCATGTGTAATTTCAAGTTACACTACACATATGCACGTGTAACTTCTAATTACGCTTTTTTTAGATGTATGTGAAACTGAAGATGCATGTGTAACTCTAAGTTACAGTAGTCAGATGCATGTGTAATTTCTAGTTACACTACCCAGATGCATGTGTAACTTCTAATTACGCTATTTTTAGATGCATGCGAAACTAATTTATGTATTGATGTGTGTGTTGTTCTTTTAATCTCATAAAAGTTGATTTATTCATTGATGTTTGTACTGTGATGTTTATACTGTTCTTTTAATCACGTTAATCTCATGGATGCTTATTTTGTTTGCAGATATGCAAGCATTTTGGAATCGATAATGATAAAAAGTGAAGGGAACATTTCTAGGATTTCGTTTTACATATTTCGTGTTTTAGCTCGTTTATTGTGTTCAATAACAATTGATAAACAAATAAATTATTGTAAATGAAATTATTGTTTCCATAACAACTGAATATATGTTTCTTTTTTGACGTGTAACTTTTGAGATACACATCCATGTGCATGTGTAACTTATGGATACACATTCATTATGGATGTGTAACTTCTAAGTACACATGCCATATGCATGTGTAACATTTAATTACACATGCCATATGCCTATATGTAACTGTTTCATGCCATATGGATGTGTAACTTTTGGGTATACATGCCATATAGAAGTGTAACTTCTCGTTACATTTGTTATGCGGATGTGTAACTTCTCGTTACACATGCCACATGAATGTGTTGGGAGGTGGTGGTGGTGGTAGGCAGTGGTGGTCGGAGGTGGTATTAGGCGGTGGCGGTGGTGGTGGTGGGGACATCATTTTACTATATTTTAATAACTGAATTTAAATTTTATTTAATTAAGGACTTGACAATATAATAAGGGTATGAACGTCTTTTAATAATTCAGGGTCTAGATTTAAACTTCTTTTAATTAGGGGCCTCTAATTATGGGTAACACATGGGTGGGGCCTTAGCCTAATTTCCCCATTCAGATCTTAATTAAAAATGGGGAAATTAGGCTAAGGCCCCCCAAAAATATTGTTCTTATTGTCAGGCCCAAGATATATTTCAGTTTCTGTGACACCCAAAATTATCCGAAATTATTAAAAATCCCTACATAACTCGTTATGCATCCTATTTTTTCAGGGGTATAATTGGTAAGGAAACTTAAATATAACACATCTAAAAAACCGCGCCTTGAAATTTTATAAATTTTATCTTGTTGAAAAGATTTTAATGATATCCACGCAGATTTAAGTTTTTTACGAGTATAAACAACAATATCAGATTTAAGTTTTTTACGAAAAAATCGGAGGCGATAATTCTTTTATGGAAAAAAACTGATTACATATTCGTTATGCAGCCACCAAAAAAGATGCATAACACAATATGCTGACACCACAAAATATGCATAACACCTTATGCACCCATATTTTGGTTCATGCATTCACTAATTTAGTTATGCAACCACTAAAACGTTGTATATGCCTAAATCCAATACAAAAAACAGACGCATAATGAATTATGCAACCATTTTATCAACTGCATAACAAGTTATGCATTTATAACAAGTCATGTAGCCATTGTTTTGGTTCATTTTAGTGGATACATAAAAAATTGATGCATAACGCATTATGCAGCCATATTCTCGGATGCATATCAAGTTATGCATCTATTTTCTCGATGCATAAAAGATTATGCAACAATTTTCTATTTCACAGCTAATAAAAAAGATGTTGGATAATGCGTTATGCATCCATTTTCTCAACTGCATAACAGGTTATGCAGACATTTTCTCGACTACATGACAGGTTATGCAGTCATAACAACACCATCTTCTTCTTCGTTCTTCTTCTCCTTGAACTCCTCTTGGTCGTAACATCATCATCTTCTTGTTGCTTACCATCTTCCCTGTAACTCAAATCACAAATTCAGGACACCACACATACATCCATACACCCACCAGGACCATTACCTTTCTTCAAACCTAACCTTAATTTCTCATGAACCCTAATTCTCCAAATCATAATTACAATATCAAACAAATAAGGTTTATTCTCGATAACCTCAGGAAAACCAAATCGAAACGCAAATAACTTCACGCAAAAACAATGGAATTATACCTAGAAAACCATTGAATCAGCTCTATTCACTGAAAATTGAAATAAGATCACAGATTTAAAACCTAAAATGGAATCACTTTGAATCTTCTTCCAAAAATATTATCAATTAACGACAACAACATGATTATCCTCGATTAATTTCACCATGTTCTCTCTGCAAGATAAGGTAATCATAAGAAAGAGAAGACGAAAGGAAAAACGAAGTCACAAAGAAAAAAAAAACGAGGAAGAAGAAGCGAAGAGATAATTTTAGAAAATATGGGTGTGAGGGAAATTTTAAAATAGCTGCGCGAGTGAAGTTTTCCGCCCGTGAGCTTCACGGTGAAAAAAAATCTGAGAAATGGGTCTAGTTAGGGGTGAGCAACGGACGAACGGATACGGATTAGGGTCACCCACGTCCAATATGTCAAAGTAGCAGATTTGGAAAATCCAACCGTGTCTGGCCCAATCACCCACGAATTTGACATTCGCGGATCAGCGGGTGATACGGGCCGGATGCGGATTAACCGCGGATTTAGTCATAAAAGAAAAAAAAAGTAAAAAAAAATAAAAAAATACTTCTAAAGCCTAAAAACGTATGGGCAAGATATCTTTAATTAATCAAGTACTAGGTTGCCTTGGACGCACACAAATTTTTATTTGTGTATGCTCACATTTCACCCACCAAGCCACATTCATCAGCTGAGCATGTTCTTATGTTTGAGTATTAGATTTCACAATATCATCTAATCTACTAAAAAAACTCTGGTGGAAGAGTGATATAGTGAGAATGGCAAGCGAAGATGGCGTTCGGTATATGTCTCTTCCACGGTGGTCAGACCTGCAAGCTGTGCTAACAATACAACAACTGATTCTGACACTTGAAGGATTGCCTTTACTGTTTGGGACTCAAGTTGCTTACAATTCAGTATATTCGAAGACGTCTTCGTTTTACTAAACCCAAAATTGGAAGATTAACAAACATTCTCAAACATCATAAGTAAGGTCTCTCTTTCACGGACACTAGATCACTTCTTTCTCCTCGTTGGACGTTTTGCTATTGAAAAACACGATGATGGCGGAACCGCCTCTATCTACATTAATTGTAATTCTGTCGGGGCAGAGTTTACTGATGCATCTGCAGATTACCTAACTGTAGCTGACATACTCGATCCAATATATGTTCATGGTGTATTCCCTAGATCTGATTATAGTGTGAGATTCTATAATTTCCCTTACTGCCCTACGGTGCGGGTGAATCCGTGGATTTAAAAGTCCAACCGCAACCAAACCGATAAAAGTACGGATTTGAGAATCCCACCCGTGTCTGGCCCATAGATCTTACAGATTGGGTTTTACCCGCAATTTTACAGACGGATACGGGTGAAATCCACGGTTCCGGACTTTTTGTTCACCCCAGGGTCTAGTAGTAGTTTTCACAATTATGGGCTTATCAACATGGATATTCATGGGTCGGACTGAGTTAGCTTCCCCGAAGTAAAAATTGCGGGTAAAAATGCGGATGGAAATGTAACATCTGTAATTTGATAGACTCGATGCGGATAACACCAAATCCGCCTGATTCCGTCCGTTGCTCACTCCTAAAAGGGGCTATATTTTATGGGCCATGTGTGGTCTAGTGTTACAGGTCAGGAAAGTGACGCATAATGATTGTGCGTTACAGAGTTGCAGGCCAAGTCAGTGTGCAGCCAGAATGGCGCAACACTGCGTAGACTGTCAAGTGCTAAGAATGGCATAACCCCGCAGGGCCAGTGAAGCGCAAAGGTGGCGCTACACTGTAAATACATTTGGCTAAGTAATGAATCTTATTGGCCGACACAATGAAGCTTCATTGAGGGAAAGACAAGACATGGCCAAAGTGACAAGATGCAACATGCGATGTTGGCATTAAGGCATATCCATAGAATTGAGTTGGCCCAAACTCAAGGATGATGCAAGAATGTATAATAGGCCATGAGTTGGTCTATGGCATTAGTTCAAGGTTGGCCAAATCTTGAACAATGCAAACAAGCTAGCAATGCAAGAGTGGCATTGTTATTGTCAAGCAAATTGACTGAGTGAAGCATACGACGCATGAATAACTAGAGTGAGCTTAAAGAGTTGTCCTTGGTGATTGAAGCACAAGGATTTTCCGTGCATTAGATTAGAGTGATAAGCATGCAGGGCAAAGATGGCTGAGCATTGAGCAAGGCAGAATTCAGTAAAGCACAACAGTGGTGCAATACGGCTCAGGTGACGGCTATGAGTTAGTTACGAGCTTCACAAGCATGCCAATGACGCGAGACGAAGTAGAACAGTTATAGAAGGAGTCTGTAACCATGTGGGAGTGTTCATAACCACCAAGAACAGATGTGGCATCATTTGGCTTGACAACACAAAAGGTGGCAGTTGAAAAGCAAGTTGGCGGTTATGGAAACTACCTTATGGGACACATGGCTGTTCCATGAGTGTGCAAGTGTTGTGCACGGTTTTGAATAGTAAGTTTGATGTATAAATAGTCCTAAGGAGTGAGAAAATCAGTAGGCTTACATAGGAGAGAGTTTTGTAGACATGTAGTCTCATACTTGAGAGAATAAGGCATCATTAAGAGAATGATGGCCTGTTTAGTCCATGTGATGGACAAAAGTTTGTAATCTTCCTTTGATACAATAAAATGGGTTAATTGTGTCATGTATTTGTGTTCATTGTGTTGCTGGTTTGTGTGAGAATTGGTTAAGTATATGGCAGAACCTCTTATGCTTATGGGGGCATGAAGAGTTAGAGAGAAAGAAGAAAAGACTTCCGTTGTGTAAAGCCTTATGAGTGAAGGCAGATGCGTACTTTGATGCGAATATGCAAGACTGAGTGATTATGGGTGAATTTGATTCACTGAACCACAATCATTTTCGGTCATGTCCCATGAAAATTTTAGGAGATTAAATGGGAATGTGACAGCTGGTATGAGAGCTGTGTTTGGGGACAAATTTGCTGATTTTTCTCTCTTTTACTCAAGTTAATGTCATTTGTTTGTCGAATTCAGTGAAGAATTGTTTGGGCTTCGCTAGTATGGAGACTAGAAGAAGTTGGTCTTGTGTGAAAAGATCAATTGGAATGAACTTTGAAGCTTGAGGTAGCAACAGGCCATGAAAGTTTATGACAAAGGTGTCAAAATTCCTTCCCAAAGTATTAGACGAACGTGCAAGAGTCATTTAAAACCGGGTTTTCAAGTGATGCCATGACAAAACTAAGGAGTATGCTGACTTATATGGTGCAAGTCAGGTGTTTAAGTCCATGTTTCTCACAAGTATGCGAAGATTATGCATTTGGAATGCATTATTTCGTAGTGTTACCATTAGCGAGTACATTACAAGAGGTAATGGGAATTTTGCGAAAATTCCTGAATGCAAAGATGTTGTTGGCCTTTGCAGTGGCAAAGAAGATGTAGAACCTGTCTATGCGATAGATTGAAGGTCTTTTCATCGTATCCAGTTGATTGAAGATTATAGTTATCTCTCTCGAATGCATGTACCTTGGTGGTAATGCAAAGTATGGTTGCGAACCAGCATGTTTGTGGCAATGTGATTCCATAAAGGAAGAATTGGATGGCCAATTCTTATCTAGCATAAAGCTTATTGGAAGGCCGAAGAAATCAGCGCAAGTTAGGGGAAAACCGATACACCACGGTCTTGTGTTTGCAAAGAGTTCTTTGTTGATGCTAGATGCACACAAGGAGTGTGCTTGCACCTGGTTCATGAGTGGGATCAATATGCTTGGACAAGGGTGTCCAAAGACCTGCATTTGATCATAACCATAAGCGGATGTTCTTGTCGACTACAAATCAACAATTGTTGCTACTGAAGTTGATTTTGGAAAAGGGGAAAGACAAGAGTAACCAGATGTGCATGGGAAGTAAAAATGAGTTCAAAGTTTGAAGAAGAATGCAGCATTCTTGCTTCATGGAACGTAGGCAGTGGGTGCCTCATTTGCAAGGATTATGGCCTTGTTAAGATTATCCAAAGGGAACTTATCCGCGAAAGTCATTGAGTAACATGACTTTGCTGAGCTCTATGGTGATGCTCAGAATTACCAAGTTAAGTCCGTTCCAGTTGTGAAAAGGTGCACAAGTTTGAATTAAAATTCGGGTGTTGACTGGCATAGCAAATATGCAACAGTAGCATGCGCCAAATAGGATTTGGGCATGGCCAAAATGCATGATGCGGTTGGAGATGCAAGATAGGCGAATTGTAGATGCATGGAGAAAGAAGGACAAAGTAGTGGTGATGCATAAAGATGGCATGTGGCCATTATTGAAGAAATCTTCATGAAAGCTAAAGCAACATGATGGCATCAGTTTGAAGGAGTATTCAACTAATTGTCAATTATATTGTGCTTCGTTATGGGAGTTGCATAAGAACGTTGATAGTTGGAAGAGTGCATGTGGCAAAGTGAATTGCTACATTGGGGAAAATAGGTGATGTCTCGCTTCCTTTGTTGCTTAGTAGCGAAGATGAAGTCAGTATTGCAAGGCTTGTTAGGTCTTACAAGTTGCAATCAGTTGGCGCGAGTATTTGCTCAAATTTGAGTATACTTTCAGTTTGGGTCGAGTGGACCTTGGTGTTGGAATGAAGTCTTTCAATGTAAGGTAGTAGTGAATGAGGGTATTTGCAGTGAAAGATCTTTCCTCTTTTGTTCAAAGTAAAGCTAGTTCGCGTAGAAGATGCTACATAGCATATTAAGCCAAAATATGCAATAGAAGACGCTGAAAGTGAAAGAAGCAAATACAGTTGGTGGCATAGTCGAGTTTGCTGTTGAGAGTTATATGGAAGTGCGAAGGCATTTGGCAGCGATAGCATGGAGTAACGCAGCAAGAATGAAGATGTAAATCCATCAAGTATATGAGTTAAGAGTAACTCGTAGTTAGGAAGAACATGATGTTGTTTTTCCGCTACATTAAAGCGTGGCAGTTTGAAAGAGAAAGTGATGCTTAAATTGTTGGTTTCAAAGGCGCATGGACATCTAACGAGTTAGCTATGTTATGCCCAAAAGATAGTTAGTCACAGTTGCGTAGATGGGCTGTGACACTCAATAGTTTTGGTTAACGAGTTAGGCAGAGGAAACTTGCAATTCTGGTTCAGATATGAAAAATGGAATAAGTATCAAGAGTCTATGCTTAGCCACATTCAGAGAAATGAATTCTTGAATGATGCTTGCATAATCATAGTTTGGAGAGGCATGAAGTGTTGAATTCGGGTGTCTTATGCGAAAAGAACCCCTGTTCACTTTATGATGTGCTTAGCAAGGGGATGGAGAACAACAGTTCAAGGCATGTGCCGGCAAAACTGATTGAAAATGAGGCCAAGTCTTGTATAAGTCCTGTTATGTTGCGTGGTGCAATTAAAGTCGGAAAATGAAGGCATAAGATTATGGCAATGATCATAGTGATCAGTAGAAGAAGAATCATTTTGTACGTACACTTAGGCGTAAATGATTCAAGCGAAATTCAGGCCTAAAGGGAGTTGGCTAAGAAGAATTTCAGTTTGCATTTGGGTATTGATGCATGATTTGAGTAGCCGTGTAAGTGTAATGCATGACGCCGAGAAGTGGCTCAAGTATATGAGATCAATGACAAAGCAGTGAAGCTAAGTGGTGCTGATGCTAAGGCATGAAAAGTTGGCTAAGTGCGGTTTGCAAAAGCTAGCAAAGATTGCTGAATTTCAGAAAGGGTTCTGAAAGTGCATACGGCAAAGATTGAGACCAGTATAGAGTTTATACTTGGTTACGTTCAACGAGGGCGTTGAACGGATTAGGTAGGGGAGGTATGTTACAGTTCAGGCAAGTGACGCATAATGATTGTGCGTTACAGAGTTGCAGGCCAAGTCAGTGTGCAGCCAGAATGACGCAACACTGCGTAGACTGTCAAGTGCTAAGAATGGCATAACCCCGCAGGGCCAGTGAAGCGCAAAGGTGGCGCTACACTGTAAATACATTTGACTAAGTAATTAAGCTTATTGGCCGACACAATGAAGCTTCATTGAGGGAAAGACAAGACATGGCCAAAGTGACAAGATGCAACATGCGATGTTGGCATTAAGGCATATCCATGGAATTGAGTTGGCCCAAACTCAAGGATGATGCAAGAAGGTATAATAGGCCATTAGTTGGTCTATGGCATTAGTTCAAGGTTGGCCAAATCTTGAACAGTGCAAACAAGCTAGCAATGCAAGAGTGGCATTGTTATTGTCAAGCAAATTGGCTGAGTGAAGCATACGACGCATGAATAACTAGAGTGAGCTTATAGAGTTGTCCTCGGTGATTGAAGCACAAGGATTGTCCGTGCATTAGCTTAGAGTGATAAGCATGCAGGGCCAAGATGGTTGAGCATTGGAGCAAGGCAGAATTCAGTAAAGCACAACAGTGGTGCAATACGGCTCAGGTGACGGCAATGAGTTGGTTACGAGCTTCACAGCATGCCAATGACGCGAGACGAAGTAGAACAGTTATAGAAGGAGTCTGTAACCATGTGGGAGTGTTCATAACCACCAAGAACAGATGTGGCATCATTTGGCTTGACAACACAAAAGGTGGCAGTTGAAAAGCAAGTTGGCGGTTATGGAAACTACCTTATGGGACACATGGCTGTTCCATGCGTGTGCAAGTGTTGTGCACGGTTTTGGCTAGTAAGTTTGATGTATAAATAGTCCTAAGGAGTGGGAAAATCAGTAGGCTTACATAGGAGAGAGTTTTGTAGACATGTAGTCTCATACTTGAGAGAATAAGGCATCATTAAGAGAATGATGGCCTGTTTAGTCCATGTGATAGGACAGAAGTTTGTAATCTTCTTTTGATACAATAAAATGAGTTAATTGTGTCATGTCTTTGTGTTCATTGTGTTGCTGGTTTGTGTGAGAATTGGTTAAGTATATGGCAGAACCTCTTATGCTTATGGGGGCATGAAGAGATAGAGAGAAAGAAGAAAAGACTTCCGTTGTGCAAAGCCTTATGAGTGAAGGCAGATGCGTACTTTGATGCGAGTATGCAAGGCTGAGTGATTGTGGGTGAAGTTGATTCACTGAACCACAATCATTGCCGGTCATGTCCCGTAAAAATTTTAGGCGATTAAATGGGCATGTGACATCTAGTGAGTGCGTGCTTTTGACAACGACCGTCCAGAAAAGACCAGTTGACTACTGCACAGAGGAAGTGCTCGATAACATGTGTCAAAAGATTCAAAACCCACTTTATTCGAATCTTGTAGTAGTTTGGACTTTGGAGTACCAAGCAAAACCTCCAATCCAACAATTAAACATCAATCAACAGAGTAGTCGTCAGCATGTGGAGTCCATGACTCCATTCCAACTGTCTCAATTGCGTCATTTATGGGTTTTGCTACTAGAAAACTTGCAGAAATTGAACAGATTTCCACAGCTTTCTGGAATGCCTTCTTTTGCGGGAGTCGCAGTAATTCTAGATATGACAACATCCCAAGTAAATGCTGCCTACTTCCTACAGATGGGTGTAAATTTTTGTTACAAGTTTTGGACTTACCAAACAGTTGCAAATTTTGCAGGACTGACTAAATCTCAGTCTGCCTTATGCTGATTTACGAATTCTGCTTTGTGCCATTATTATTACAAATTGTTCTCCTTGCCATTGTTACACCATTCACTCTATTTTCTCTTTCTTTTGATCGACTAGTGGAAGGAGCGAAGAATTCACTCATGATAGAGCATAATCTAAATTTTCTAACTTGCATTCAGTGCACTAATCAGATGAGCGTCCTGCGTTACAAAATTTTGGCAACTAACCCAGTTGGATATCCAACAATGGAATTTCATGTACATATAAACCAATGAGTATTTTTATTGGTTTAGTAAAATGGCTACTCTTTATTCAGTAGTAAAAAAGACTAACTTATAATAGATGTACTACAGAAAATAAAAAAACCAAAGAAAATGGTGAATTACAGCATGATGCATGATCACGATATGATACGGACTTCTGACAAACTAACCCCATTTGTATTTGCCAGAAACAACTCGCCTGCGACATCTCATCCATTTGGATAAACCTTTAACTTATGCAGAGCTGTAATATGGCAAGTGATGGAACTCCCTTCTCTAGAATACATAAATTTTCTTGAATTCATTTGTGTATTGTTATTTACATGGCTGACAAGGATTTCTAATCTACTGAAGGAAGAAAAAGGATGCGACTGTTATCAGCAAACCACTCGAGATTTGGGATAGTGATAACTTCTTCGCCTATTTGTTTGTATTAACAAACTGTATCACTCATATTACCTGGGATTGACTGGCAACTGATGTCTCAGAAAGTTCACTTACATGTCCTCCAAATTTGGGATGGATGAAAGTTGCTCCTCCAAAACTCTTAGCAAATCATAATATTCAGCAAATGCAGGTTGTGACTGAAAACACAAACAACATTTAAGAAGATATCGTCTACTGGTTGGTAGGAAATGACAGGTAGTAACTATGAAATCCAAATGGGAATTTTACTAAACAAAATATACCTGAAGAGTGATGCTATATGCTTTCCATAACCTCATATCATGTCGAAAAAGGTCAAAAAGAACCTGCACAGGATGGAAACATGCTTAAAATATTCCTCATTCAGAATGGACATGAGACATACAGAACTCATTATTATTATTTTGGTGTTCTCATTGACAGATAATATTCAGTATAGAGTAGCAGAAGCTATTGCCAGGTTTAGTAGAGTTCCGAATGAAATGCCATATGGTAGGATATAACCCTATTTTTTCGGTTGAATACCTCATTGCCAGGTTTAGTTGGGAATGAAGCTTCTAGTTCAAACAAGTAATGCTTTCATTAATGAACTAACTTTTAAAGATTATTTTGATGTTGTGAATTCCTCGAGACTAGGTGTAACCCATGCAATGCACTAATGCAACACCATGGAACCTCTAATGCTCAATGATTACAAGGCGTTAATTTCAACCATTGATGCATTGTTGACACCTCATCCAGACGGTGGTTTGGTGGAAGGTTATAGATTTCACGTCAATCATCGATGTGTAAAAACACCCAAAGCGTGCTATCATGCATTTCCCATAGATAGAATAGCTAAGATGGACATGCTGACATATCTCGTGAAGAAATCAAAGTAAATGCTAAATGCATTAGAATTACAACTTGAAAGGTCATAACATGATGGACAGCAGAAGCCACTCATACCTCCGAACGCCTTAAAAGAGTAGCCAAGACGACTATCCACTCTTTAAACTTGACAGAGCACATATGCGCCAACAGAAATTCAGCGTCCAAGCGGCTCTGCAGGGTACCCATTTGCAGCTGCAAACAATAGGAGAGATAAGATAATGCTGATACAAGATTTGACAAATAGCATTCGAATCATATATCATACAGTCAAATCAAATATAGAATTTACGTCCAACATGTTGCACCAAATAAATACAGATAAATAACTAAATAATAAAATGGCAGTCGAACCTTTTCACCAATTAGTTCAAGTCCTGAAGCAAAATTTTCTAGGCGAGCAGACCCACTTCTTTCCCGTTGAAGATACTCCTAAATAAGTTGGAAGAAATTAAGATATTTCTGAGTTTCTATGGCTGGACAAAGGAGGCAAAAGAAGAGTTCAGGTATTCCTATAAAAATTGGGAGATGCTCACCACCAGATCAAATTGTGTACCCTTTACGAATGCAACAAGTTTAGAAAGCTCTTTTCCCGACATCAAGTAGCTAGCATGGTTTTCCAGTATGCTCTTAACAGAAGCGACATGTGCACTCTGTTCTTTGACTGAGGTACTGCTGCAATAAAGAAAAAATTATTTACTTTAAGAGCTCAAAAGGTTAGAGTAGCAAAAAAGAAAATAAGACAACTTCTGACAACAATTTGGAAAAAAGACTAAATACTACATTTGTCTTCCAATTTTGTAACTACCTACAGCGTTCCTAAGACTCTACATGCCACTGAGTACATTTTACATTAATGGTGTACTTTCCAAATTCAAAAATTAACTGGAAAAAGCAGAAGTAAAAACATTTATTGAAATTGGTGAGAAGAGTTGGCAAACGACAAGGAAGATCAGAAACGAAGAGGTACAGGAACAAAAAAACAAATAAAGGGTGAGAAACTCAATAAAAAACTGATGTGAAGTAAAAAACAAACAAACAAAAAAAAAACAGATAAAAAACAAAGAAAGAAAAGACTAAACTCGGGACCATTTCAAGTCACGGCCCTACGGTTTTGGCTGATTTTCTTGTTATTATATGCAAACTCATGCTTTGGCGTGCTGTGTTTTCAATATACTACCTACGCAATTATGCATTTACCGAGGGCATACTAGAGTTACATCAGCGGCATTATTTTTGGTATATATTAGGTCAGCCTTTAAGAGTTTACATTACTATTTATGTAACTCAGTAAATCCTTTTGCAGATAGAAACAAATTCACATCATTTGACCATTGGAATGACTATCTTTTGAGGAAAAAGTCCAATACCTTTTAGAATCAAAAGATTGCCTCTTGTAACTAGACCGGAATAGAAAATAGCCCAAGAATCTTGGAGATAATTTGTCGGAATCCATATTCTGATTCTCATATTCCCTTCCAGATCTCAGCAAGAACCTCACCTGAGAACAAAATATAAACATCTCTATTTGAGTAACTCAAACATAACATATGTGACCAATAGGAAATGATGGCACATCATACCAGCTCTCCCGCAAGTTCATATAAAGATTCATCAAGTGTAGCCTGCACCGAAATTGAATTCCTTCATCATTACACTGTAAGTAATGAAACTAACTAGAAAAATAGGATAAGGAAAACAGGCATTATGACCTATGAAACAAATTGCTTTACCTGTAATAAGCGCAGGGCACAGTACTGACTGACTGCAGGACCTTCAAGCTTAGCAATCACCTGTTCCATTCATCACGACATAAAATGAAAAACAATTTAAGATGTTCTTGTTTTCATCATACAGAGACAACAAGAGAACCAAAAAAAGAGGGTACATGAAAAGGCCACTAAAATGCACTTTTCATGCATGAAGGAGAATCGGAGATTAAGAAGTAAGAACGTGAAGGCGCTTTCCGGTCAAAGATAAAACACAGGAGCATCACTACAGCTCCATGGGTCTATACTTGGCAAGATTTCAGATGGGGCAAAAGTATCTGTAAGACTTACCAGTATATAGCATGCTGCAGTCCTATACCATCTCCGCTGAAAGCACTCCTCGAACAACCTGCAGTTATAACAAGACAGCCATAATGATGATTACAAACAACAAGAAAAGCAGGCCGAGAAGTAGTTCAGAATAGAAAAGAACATACTCTGTTGATCTTCCAGCGGCAGCAAACAAATCTGCCCAGTGTCGCCCATCAGTTTTTCTGGCAACACTTACAACTACATCATGATATTCAGGAAAATTTCGGATCAAATCACAGGTCTTCTCCAGAAGAGAGAAGGCAGTAGTACTTTTGGGAATTGCCTGGTTTTTGCTTGAACTTTGCCTGTGACGAAGTACCATCATAAAAATATTGAGAACTGAAGTTGACATAGAAAAAAACATTTAGCAAGTCTCAAGCAAAAAACAACAGAACCTCTAGAACTTGAAAGATACTGCAATAAGGTGACCTGTAAAGTTCATTTATATAGGAGACATCAAAGGACAGGTTTTAAATTAGAACTCCATGTCGTTTGAGCTCAGGTAGCTCAATCATAATAACAGGGCAATCAGCAAGTGATACGTTCAGTTGTTGACCTAGTAAGCGATATGCAGCTTCAGCTCTCTGCAAATTAAATCCACATATGCTTATTCATGGCAGTGTTTTTACATATGGATATGGGCAACTTGGTTTAATTATTACAGGCAATTGGACAAACTAGAAGTCAACTTCGCATCCCTCGCCTTAGAACATTTTCCCCATCTTGCTTTAAATTAGCACCTTCATATAACAATTTGCGAGTACTACAGAAAATTCTGCGAACGATTTTCATGATGCCAAACATTCATACAAGGAATACCTGGATATTTCAGCATCAAAAACAGTAAAGAGGAGCCACTCCAAGCAGTGTGAAAAGTGAGGCTTTTCTGCAGATAAACGAGCTAACCGTAAAGCTTCCTCACTTTTGTTCCTCTGTTGGATAAAAAACATAGAAACAAAATATAAGAACATATACAAGATGTGGCAACAAGTATTATTACTAGGTTGTACTGATCCTTGGCTCATCTATTTCAAGTTCAGTAGCATTTTGATGCCCCAAACATAAACCTTATGAGATGATAAAATTCACAGCTTGTGGTAATTTAACACAGTAATTGAATATGCTATAAAGCTAAGACCTCTAAATACCAGAAAAGCAACAATTGACCTAGGTACCTGAAGAAGGTGGCGCAGTAAGCAATGCAATATAGTTTGAGCCTGGGGGGTAGGCTCGAAACAAGGAAACTCTGTGCACGCTGAAAATGACATTCTTTGGGAAACACCCACAACAACCCCAGCATTTGGAAGAAGGCCCAGAGGATAAACCTCACGATCAAATTCCAATTCTGGATCCAACTGACGCAAAGACAGCAAGTATTACAATGTAAATTGGCTAGCAAAGATTCCAAATTAGCACAATACCCATTCCGTTATCAAATTTAACTTTTAAAAGATTTGCTAGAATTTCAAGATAATAAATAAATTAGAATTTTAAGATGATAAACAGAAGTCCTTGCATCATCTACATGAATCTAGAACGAACACTGAACATGTGATCAAATTTCAATGCAGCTCCAGGGACATAAATCCTAGTTCAAATTCTTTTTGAATTGCTTCTAGGTCTTTGGCATTTTGGTAGAAACATCTTAGAAGCATATCAAACCACCAAACTATGCATATGAACAAAGAGCCAACAACGGTATCCCAGGTCTATTGGAATACAGATGTATAATAGTACATTGTCTAGATATTCAAACATCACAGCTTCTAATTTGACAAGTTATTTACACAGATGGCATAAAATTTGAAATTTAGATCGACATAACAAAATTAATAACGTCAAGTAATACCACTACCTGAAGAAGTTTCTCTACAGTATTTCTATGATAACCAGACCCTTTTGTCATTTTTGACAAGTTCTTTTGCATATACATATGATGTCAGAAAAAGGTTTACGATTCTACAGAGGTGAGATTGACAAGTTCTTTTGCATATGCATATGATGTCAAAAAAAGGTTTACGATTCTACAGAGGTGAGATACAAAGATTGTTGTTTTGAGAAGAGTTTATTATAATTTTTATGGAGTAACCAGGTCAACATACTCATATCCATGTACTTAAATGGGGGTGTAAGCAGCCATAACTTCGATTTATTAATACCTGCAAGAAATCCTCCTGCTTAAACGGATCGACACCAGGAGATGGATACCAAACCTGTAATAATAAGCTTCCACGAAGGATCAACATTAGCCTAGCAAACATGAGTAAATATACAATGTAGAAAGACTACACTCAGTCCTAGATAAAGATTTTCAAAAACAAGGTTTAGATGTGCATTACCTGCATCCCGCGATGGCCATAATCCAACCATGACACTTCCTCAATCAGATTTGCTTTCTCTTCAGATTGCCCACAAGTAACCCAAAACAGTTCTACTGAATCTGTCAGCTCTCTATCACGCCCTTCATCCAAATCAAGCAACGAAAGCTCCCCATTTGTTCGCAGAATTAAACATCTGAAAGTTGAGATATATCATTCAGCCACCTCCTCTACATCAGTTTCCAAACAGAAATTCAGTTATCATGTGAAGAACATACCTAGAGGGTTGTCTGACTAAAGAATCAGATAAGGATGAAAAGTTTTGTTTAGACGAATGTTCACTTGAATGCTGCTCAGGAATGAAACGCATAGCTGCAGGATGGTTCTTTGCAGTCATGATCGATAGCTCTCGTACTGTAGAAAGCTGTATGTCATTTTATTACTTACAAATGCTTATAATGTAGATATTCTAATGAAGTGCTTTGTTTTCTTCTGTTTTCTTGTCAATGCAAATGAAAACTCAAAAAAGATAAAAACTGTTCAGGAAATGTCGCTTAAAGGGTTCTTCTACCTGTAAAATTGGAGTATTAGATGGTGAAAGTTCCCCCATGATTTTCACGTAAAATATATGAACATCAAATGGCCGATATGTAACGAGTATGTAATCTTCAAACACGTCCATAACAATTGGCTTGCCGAGCAATGTTTTCCGACAAAGTAGAGAACTCTGATCAAGATGATATCTTGGATAAAACAACAACTCATACCTACAAGGCATCAAGTAAAAAGTTACTTCTCCAAGATTACTATGTACCACCAGTAAGCAAATGAAATAGTACTCATTATTTTGGAACCTGGGCAACAAAAACCAGGTGATGCTAGGTATGGCACAGGTTGAAGGTTGTATAGATTCTAGACAAAGAATTTTCATGCTTTAAAATGCAAACGACGCATTGAGGGCTGCCCATGTTACATGGCCTTAAAGCGTATAAACCAGCCAACTAGATGATGAGAAATATTGCTTTGGACACAGTGCACCTATTTGACATTTATGTCCACGAATCCAATAAGGCATCCACAACTTTCTAACATCAAATAAACTGTATTGATGAACTAAAAGTAAACGAACTCTGGCATACACTGACACTTCTACCACACCTATTAGAAGAATCAGGTAAAAGTATGGAACATTACGACCCAAAGAAAGCACCCACATGTTAGAGGAGCTGACATAGTTGCAGATAACAACAATTTTACCCAACCATAACAAGCCTTTACTCTGGATCTTTTGTTCTTGGGTAATATCTCCAAACACACGCCATTTTTTGTAGCGTATATCATATAGTATAAGCCCATGTTGACCAGCAACTGCTAAGTACATTCCATCCTTGCTAGCAGCCACATGTAGAACCGGCCAATTTTGAGAGATATAAGATACCTGGGTAGCAACCACAGTTACATCAGGAATGTACCTCTGATTTACAGCCATCAGAAAGCAGGTTATTCAAAGTAACAGGTTTATAGCTTTTAACACATACAGGAAGGCTAAGATGGAGTATCTTGAGTTCATCAGTATCTTCAGACTGCACAACAAGCAACCTGTCTTCGCTGTAAATCACTTGACGAATATGTGTTGTGCCCGAAACCCCTCTATTGAGACAACATTTTCCAAAAGAAAATGAAAGAATCCTCTCCATAGACCCTTCCTCAATAGCATAAAGCCTGTAACCGTATTCATCCCACTGCATAACTGAGGTCCCGCTCATAAGAGGTTCATATTTAAAATCTTGGTTTGGTTTCACCATTGGCGAAGAGGCAGAGGATAAACCAATTTGTCGAATTGTACACATCAAACGGCAACCAGAAAGGGACCAAACTGTAAGTCCTCTCAACTTCCAGCCAACTGCAAAAGCAGAATTATCAGGTGCCCATTCTATACAACTGACTGAACCAGTGTCTTCCATGGAATACCTGCATTCAGGAATCATAAGATTATGACAACAGTTCCTACTAGAAGTTTTCATAACTTAAATGAACAAAAACAATGATAGGCTTCGGAGACACGAATCGGAGAACAATGTCCAACATATTGACAGCTGATGCTTGAAATGATCCCCTAATGCAGTAGCAGTGATATATCCAAACAGAACAGTGACCTCAAACTAGTGTGGTATTGAAATTCCAAAACTCAAGAATAGAGATAAAATGAGAAGCAATCTAGTTTTCTGAATAAACTTGATCTTATCAATCAAATATATGTACAAAAGCTTACAGAGGGTTCAAAAGAAGAAAAGTACAACGCAAAGATGCAATAATAACAACATGAGGATATTATTCCTAAATCAACATGACTGCAGATCTTATTTTAGGTACAGACCATATCTCAGAGACATTTGAACTACTTTATCCCGTTTTTACATAGAATGGAGTTAACTGGATAACTTCTTCGCATATTAAGCATTTTTATATAATTCATTACTCCTGGTTATCAATTGGAATTAGTTGCACAGACCAGCAGATTACACCAATATATTCGGTGTTAAGCAGTCATGCTACAGTTCCCACATATCATCCACAAAGGAACTGAACAGAGAATAGCTTTGGTTACGATATACAACATCAACGTATAACAGATTATACCCCCATTACAAGTCAGAAGAACGAGCAACAAGCCAAAGCTGAGTCATGAAATAAATTTCGCACATCAGAAAAGATGCATGTACCAGTGATTTGCACTTACCCCCAGTCATACAAAGACACAGTTCGAAGCAGAGAAGCAGACTCTGCCAAGTCATATAACTCAACAAACCCTCTTTTGCTGCCAACTGCAAGGATTTGTTGATCTGAGGCTACTGAAACACACACAGCATCTCCTAAATCCAACCATCTTTCAGCTTTAATAGACTCAATTTGCTTCAAACCTTTCTTACTAACTGAACATAGTGCAAGTTGTCCATCAGAGTATAATACAACTAGAAGCCTCAGTAGCAAAGAGAAATCCAGCTGCGTAATAGCAGAACGGTTGCTGAAAACCTGGGTAGCTGCTATGTCTCTTTTAACCCCTTCTGAAGATCGCCCATTCTCTAAAAATTGGGACGGTTGAGTGATATCATCACTATCACGTGGGCGATAATCAAGTTCAAAGATCCCAGAGAACTGTACCAAAGAAGTAAGTTAGGTTATACAAAAAAAGAAAGTAGAACAGTATAATATCAAAGTTTCTAAGTGGAGAATCTACGCAGTGCTAATTGACATTCCCTAGCAAATTATTTTGATCAATTAAAAAAATGAAACTCCATCAAACAAAATCCACACACACCTCCCCTTTCCAGGATATAAGTTGTAAGGATCCATCTGAAAGTCCAACAAGAAGATGTTTGTTGTCACACACAATATTGCACCTGAAAGAACATGGGTAAGCATAACCCAGAACGATAGTTCCCAAAACTATATAAATAAATGTAGATAAAAATAGTTTGAAACATCTCTTACATTGCTAAATTCTTATCTGCAAAGGGAACTTGCTCATTAAGAACTAGATTAATATTTGCAAGAAACAGCTCAGAAGGTTGCTTCCCCCCAACCTGTAGTCTCTTTTCAGTAAACTGAACCTTAAAAATATGGAGGAAGAATGAAGACGTCTGCAAAAATAAATTGAAAATCGTAAGTGGTCATCATACTTAAGAATGTAAAGAGAAATATGTCATGACAAAGCAAATGTGAACTTCATTTAACTAAGTGAAAGAAGCGCTATGTAAGCATATAATTATAGCACTAACATATCCAACGGTTGATGGTTAAATATATAGCATTTCCATGTTAGAGGCTTGATAGATTAAACCGCAGTCAAGTCACCTCATAATATAATATGAAAATTTTAAAAGGGATCACAAAATTTTAAAAGGGATCACAACAAAGCTTTTCGGTATACAACATTTTATTTCAGTTCCAAACAAGAAGGTTGTTTCTTACTTTATGCATTTAGTTTACAAACATCTCTAGTCATCAACCAAAGATTTAACCCTTAAAGTGCAAGGCAACACTTGAGAATGATCTATAAAAACTATTCAAGTAACAGGTTTACCTCTCTATAATTGATTTTCGGTTTATATATTATTCCACTATAGTGACACAAAATGCTTCTAAAGAATAGAGGAAAAAAAATTTAAAAAAAATGCTTACCACAAGTGCAGTCAATTTGGTATCCGGACTCCAAACAGCCTGTACATACTCTCCTTCAAGTTGTACTGATTCCGAATCTCTCTTGTACTTTCCTAGTCTGATCTTATGCTGATTCAGAAAATGCAGAGTGTCAATTACCAAAATGGTTAAAGTAAATAGAAGAAAATAAAATAAAAAATGATGATAAATATGAACTGAAACTGAAACCGATCTCGATACCTGGGAACAGCTCCACAGCTCTAAATGAGAAGGAGCAACAACAAGTAAGAGACGATTGATAAGTTTGATGTAAACGATCTTCTGTGAAACAGGACATAGTCCAGGTTCAAGAGGGATGACTTGAGGCCATCCGTATGCCATATACATCTTGAATTTTCTAAAATCAAAATTCTGCTCGGTTTAATTTTTATTGTAACTAAAATCAATCAGCATTCAAATGGAAGATGAAGAAGAGTGAAAAGGATCAGAGAGATATTAAGAAAGAGCATTTTGATAAAAGGAGATGAAGAAAATTATCAAATCTGAAAATGAATCTGAAAAACCCAATTTGGCAGATCGGCTTTGGGGGGTTCTCTAATTGGTTCCAATTGTAAGTTAGAAATTTACGCTTTGTTTGTACTAGTAAGAAACCCGTGGTATGCACCGCCGAGCGCATGGTTAGCTTCAAATTACCAAAACATTAGCTTTTGTGTTTGTCCGCTAACTTGGAAAAACTTGGAAAAGCAGAAAACTAAATCATTCCTGTGTCTAGTTTCTTTGGCCAAAGTATCAGCTACGTGACGTCATTGTCTGGGCGGAGCCAAAATTCATAAGAAGGAGGCGCAAAAATTTGCTTTGGTAGATAAAAAAAAATTAGGGTGGGTAAAAAGAAAAATTAAACTTATAGACAGTGGTATACCAAAAAAAAAAAAAATCTAAAAAGTGTTGTCTGTCTTTGGTAATAGACGGCCATTGATTTCGGCCATCCGGCGGCTGGGAATATGTGTTGGCGAGGTTTCTATCTATCCGTCCACTAGTCATAAGAGGTATCTATCCGTCCGTTGGAGTTGGCAAGAATTACCAACTTTCCCTTTATATGACCCGGTTTCTTAACTACGAATAGTCCACACACATTCCTTGATTTCGGTTTCCTAATTCTAAAGGTTTCCTTTGCCAACTATAAATACATCCCTTTTCTCTGCGCTAACACGGTAGCCCATACTTAGACGTGGATGAATTCAATTGCCCCCATTAGCTTTCTTTACGGGGTACGCACTCCTGTCGTAACTATAGAAGAAAGATTATTTCCTACACGTATGGGAAATTGGGCATGTGTAGGGTGGACAAAGAAAGGGCAAGGATAAGTCTTAGAAGGGACGTGGATTATTCATTGTAAAGTTAATTAACCCGTTGATAAATTTGATGAAGCTAGTAACGGGGGATCCACTGACCGACTGTTTGACATGGTTATGCTTGATAAAAAGATTTACATAACTGTGATTCACCATAGTGTTTTTGGATTTTACGGAAAACGTTAATGTACGGTATCAGAAAATTTTCAAGAGTATTTATCAATTGAAAAACATGCTATGTACATTGTTAAAAAAAAACATAACATCATAGTAAGGTTTAACTACATAAGTTATTTTAAGACATGTGCTTATATTGAGTTTTTGCATATCGGTTCATTAGTCCAAAAAAAATCAAAGGGGTTACGGATGTGGTTGTAAGCCCCAGCTAATTTGACACAACCAGCAAAACACGGATTAAAGACACCGGCTGACTTATTGGATCAATTCCCCCATCTCTTGAATTACAACCTAATTGCGACTAGTTTTCTAATGCACGGCCGGGGTCGTAGGCCCCGGCTAATTTAACACAAAATTTCTAAAGGCTCAACTCCGGCCCCGACTGATTTGACCCGACCAACAAAACACTAAAGCCGCGGGTCTCAGTTATGCACTGGGCCTTTCCTAATGTTTGGGTCTGTAAATCACAACTACTATGACCCTGCTAATTAAACACGATATTATTCCCAAAATATTTAAGTACTGGTTTTGTGAGCGCCGAATATGTTAAATAAAATATTGTGGGAGGATACAGACGACCGGTCAAACAACATAAAAAGTCGATAGAGGTTGAGCCCCGGCCGTAGGCCGGGGTGATACCTAGTAAGACTATAGATAGTCTTGAAATTAATTATTGGGCTAAAATTAGGCTTTGGAGTCGGCTGGGCTGAAGATGCGAGTGTACACCCCAGCATTGGGCTGGCTCCATCCCCGGTCATTGGGGTGTACACTCGCATACAAGATAAGGGTTCGGAATTCATCATTTGTATCCTTCTCGCCCGCTTTAGGAACACATTACCAAACGCGAACCTAAACTTAAAATTTGACTAGACTGAAGACCGATAAGGTAACGAGCTTATGGAAAATCTTTCGAAAGGATTGTATTGGGTACTTTGTTAGTTTAACTCAACGATCAGGAAGATTATTTTAAGTCGATTATAGCCGCCTTATAACCCACGGAAACGTGTCATAGAGGTAGAGTTATTCAAGCTCCTCTGAGCTTATCCAGCTTCTCATATGTTAGAGCATTGGTCGGTTGAACCCACAAGTTTTGCTATCTCAAGATTGTTGTCAATGTTAGGTGATCAAAATTTCTAGTCTACTAAGTCAAGTCTCGGTCTAGGTTAGAATTTGTGGTTGAGTATCAGAGATCACCCTTGAAGACTGAAGATCGACGAAGATATTTGGAGAATTTCTGTGTCAGGTACGTGAAGACTGACACATTCTATTTTCCCCATAATATCACCATTTTATATATTGAGACTATGTCGTATGACTTCTAGTAGGTTCACAGAGAAGAAGTTTCGAGTCAAGCTTGTCTTGTGAAAAATCTCGAAATATGATTATAAGCAAAGATGTTCAACGGTCCTTAATAATATTAGTTATATGAATTAGTTTGTGGATAATTGAAAATTGCTCATGCAAATGATTTTATCACTTGGAAATGTTTCAAACATCATGAGAGAGAAATATTGAACTTACTAATATTTCTACTTAGGGAAGGTTGAAAAACCAGTTTGCAAACCATAGATATCTGAGTTTCAGAAATACAGGAAGGTTGGCGAACCAGTTTGGAAACCACAAGTTCAGTTGAGAACAGTTCATGAACCCGGTTGGCGAATCGTGGTGAACTGAATTTTCAAAATTGGAATAATAGGCTAACAGTTGGCGAACCCGGTTCACGAACCGTTGTCAACTGAGTTCGGTAGTCTTGTAGGGTTCGCGAACCTGGTTCACCAACCGTTGCATCCTGACTCATGAACAAGCCCTGCAGTTGGCAAACCGTTGTACCAACTGTCCCGGTTTATATTTTAGTAAATGCTCGAAGACTTATTTTCATAATATGTTTAACATTACTAGAATCTTCTTAAACACTTCTAAGACTTCATTGATCACTTAAACACTTACGTGTGTGCATCATGATTAAACTCTTAAGTGTTTGAATGAATACCAAATTGCTTTTAGTTCTTTGGCTAACTTGCCAAACCAAATGGTCATTATACACGGTTCAATAACCGAACCTAAGTGTATATTCTTCTAATGTATTTTTCAAGAATAGAGTTTGCTTGATTCTCAAGTTATCCTAGCTTGAATTCTAAGCAACCGCTGGTCTTGGAAAAACAATTAATAAAGATGTTCTTTCAACTGGGAACATCAATCCCTGACACTTTGTGTCCTAGTTGATTCTAGAGTCGTCCTCTATTGACCTAGATTTCCTTTGAGAAACATAATTAGGTCTACGACTAAAAGATTCGCTTTGGGGATTCGGGAAGCCAGGTCCGACTATCTTTACCTTGATAGTTCGTGAATCCTAATCTTGCTTTTCTGTTATCGAGGTTCTCGTAATCTCTTTTAGGAAAGATATATAGAAATCATGAAGTTCTTTTCGTCTCAGACTTTGTGATTTCTTAAGATAGAAATCTGAAAACTAATCTTAGGTGATCTTTTGAAGATTGTTCTTGAGAGGTGGTTAAGAATCTAGGATGCTCTTCGGGAGTAGTAAGTTCCGGATTGTGAGGTTTGCTCGCCCTGTCTATTGCAAACATATTTCCACACCTTGATCTTTGATATAATCGGAAATCAAATAGGCTTATTTGTTAGAGGCAGATTGGTATCAAAAGTCCTCACTGCGGCTGAAGCAACTCTTATGCTGTAAAGGATGTAAGCTAAGGGAATCAAGTGCGTTGAGCCTTACGAGGTTCAAGAGACGTAAGGAGCACGACTATAACTGAATTGCTTTTAGGGTGAATTCGGCCTCAACTACATTCCAGTTTGAAGTCTGATAGTATGGTAGTGTCTGTAGCGGCTTAATACAGTGTGGTGTTCAAATTTGGACGAGGTCCCGGGGTTTTTCATGTTATTGCGGTTTCCTCGTTAAAAAAAATTCTGGTGTCTTGTGTTTTTCCTTTTTCGCATTATATTATTTATCTTTATAATTGGATTTGCACAGGTTTGTACATATCCAATCTAAGTAGATATGTCCGCTTAATTGTAATCGATTACGAGACATGTTTCTTGTAGAATTCATATCGTGAAAGATAGATAACAAGTTTAATCACTTGGCAGAATTGGATAATTTGGATATGACTAGATTGATCTTGGATATTGATTTTTGAGATCGTCCAAGTACTCTGCTTAACAGTGGTTCATGGACTTTGTCTGTATCTATACACATACTGATTGAGTAGAGGTTGAGATATAAACTTTATATATATATTGTCAATGATCATTCAATTGGGATACTTGCTATTGTATTAGTTTTGTCTATACAGGTTGCCGAACGAAAAAGTTGGGTGTATTTGGTATCCACTGCATTTTCATCTTCAACCTAATTCAGATCATTCTCAAAGGTCTGCTAAAACTGTAACTAGTTTCCTTTTGGAAGAATAGAAGTTTTCTAGAAACAATCTAAGTGGAGCTATCATGTTTTTTGTTTGCTAGATTCAATAAGGATGGTTTTGCTGAGTCATCCTTGCTTGTGTTTGATACGATTCCCTTCCAATTAGGATCTATTTTTATTTTTAGTCTTTCTAGTATATGCCAAGACCGCTCGAGACAATCACTGAGCGAGATTGGAAAAGAGACATTCTAGGTCGTTGGAATTGTGAAAAGCATAGTAGTTTTGTTTCTAGAAACGAGGATCTCGAAGACTCTTATCGAGAGAGCCTAGTTTTTGGAAAACTTAATTTTAAAAACTTGACACTATGTGAAGAAGTTATTCCTAGTCCTTTGATAGTGCCAGAAATGACAACTTTAAAAGCTTTGTTGAATCCAACTAGGACCACTCATCCATCATGTATCAATTTAGCTAATACTAAAGCAAACTATTAGGTGAAACTTGGGACCATACAGATGCTTCTAGTCTTCTTAGGGAAAGAAAATGAAAAATCATGTTTCCATGTTAGGGATTTTGAGGAAATCTGTAGTACCATTAGAATTAAAGACCTAGATGATGAAGCATTGAAACTTATGTTGTTTTCCTTTTTCCTGGAAGATAAAGCCAAATCTTGGTTATATGGTTTGACTTCTGAGTCCATTAAAGTAAATGAACAGCTTACATCTGACTTTTTCCAGAAGTTTTTCCCTAAACAAAAACATCATCTATTCGGCAGCACATTTGCACATTTGCTCAACAAGAGGGAGAATCTTTATATAGGTATTTGGAAAAGTTCAATGATTTTCTAGCACAATGTCCTCATCATGATTTAGAAAAGGTAAGGCTAATCTAGATTCTCTTTGAATGGTAGATTATTCAACAACGACTATGGTAGAGCGGTGGGTTTGAAGATAAAACTGTTAATGATGGGATGATATGTTTGAATGAAATCGCTGAAAAAAATCCAACAACGGGATTGTAGTAGGGAACCCCAGAAAACAATTCTTCTAAGAAGCACTAATGTCAATAGGGTAAAAGGATCTTTTGAATCAGATGCCAAAATAGTAGCAATATCAAAAAGTTAGAAGCTTTAGAACCGAGTCAATCTAGTTTTGGAATAGAGCCCAAGTCATTTTGGAAAGGGAAAACAGTTCAAGAGCAAACCCATGCTCTTTACAATAACACCATCTTTGATAACCGTTAGAAGTTTGACCCATATTCTAAAACCTATTACCCTGGTTGGAAAACCCATCCTAAACTTTCCTGGTCTAAGGACCAGAGTCAAGGTTAGTCTAGTAACTCTTAAACTCCCCAATAGTCAAGGTCTGCTAGGAAGAGTATTGACAATCGCATCTAGTGGAAAATTCTCGAGGAACTGCTTCGTTTTCTTTCTCCATTCTCAACTTCCTTTCTCTTTTAGAGCATAGGTAGATTTTTGAAATCAAGCTTAAGAGGGAATGAACAAGTTACGCAAGATCTTATTATCTAATTTCAAGGAAGTGATCCAATTTCATCACATCCAATCTAGATCATTAGTTCTTTTCTGCCCATGGGTTTGGTTTGATCATATCCCCTTTTTAGTCTTCTTTTGTTACTTATTTTTTATTCTCTTATTTTATCTAATTTTTTTTAAAAATAATTTCTGTTTAATGGATAACTAATCTCTTTGTTACATCATCCATGTTAATTAATCAGTTGTAAGTAGAAACAATGTTGTTTTTTCTGCAACATTTATTTCTGAATCAATACAAGCGGTTGTGCATCCTCTCGTAGTTGTGCATTCTCCGGAAGTTGTGTTTCCTATCACTTCTATGATGGCTATATCAAGGTTGCTTAAAGTTGTGTCTTATCAGATTGGTCATAATCTTGAGAAAAAATTTCCCTCATCGTTGAAGATCCTCCATCAACATCCGGTGAAAAATTCCCCCTTTTCCACAATAGTCAAACAGTTACAGCTATTTCAGTAATTCTTGGCGTAATTTTGGTCACAAGAAATTTCCTTATAAAATTTCCACCTTTCAGCATCTAAATCATCCTAAAAATCAGCAATATCCTATATCCTCGTACTATTTTTGTGCGGGAAATATCTCTTTGAATGATAAATTAGGTATCCATAATAAGGCTGACTCTATAATAAATAATCCCTTCATCTTGTTGCCTTCTCATCACAAAAAACCTAAAACCTTTTCCATCAACAATACTATACTATTCAAACGATGCAAATCCCAGTGCTTTGATATGGCAACTAACCCATAATGCACTAGTATTGGTGTTATAAAATCCCAAAGAAGAACTCTAGGATCTTCTCAAGTTATCAACACCGTTATTGAAGAGTGGGCCAACATCGTTCTTGGCAAGATCATTTGCCTAGAGGTTTTGGAAGTCATAAAATTGCAAGAAGAGATCAACATGATTTGGAAGAAATTCAGAAACAAAAGTCACGGGTCATAATCTCTTTGTCATCAAGTTTAGCAACCCTAAAGAACAATAGGAAATCATCAAGAAATCCACGTGGACTATAAAAGGCTAATTGCTTGCAGTGAATATCTATAACCCAAGGATTTCATTTGCAGATACAAAATTTATTCATAAAATTCTGGCAGTCAAGTTTGGAAACATTTAATTAGAACATATAAATGTGCCGCTGGTAGATGAGATTACTTAAGACATGGGAGAAAAGATTGAAACAGACCCCCTTAGTGTACACCCAAGGATTGACAGAATGATGAAGGCTAAGATCAGAATGAAATTAACATTGCCACTAAAGATAGATGCTTGGATAAGAACAACATATGGAGGTGAAGCTTGGGTTAATTACCGTTGGGAGAAGAAACCCTACAATTTATGCGATCAATGTTTTGTTATTGATCATTGAGACAACCTTTGTAAACAAGTTGCTCACCATTTACAACTTGATTCAATGCCTGCTGAAAAATATAAAGTTTGAAGTCTGGAGCAAGAAGAGGGTATGGATGAAGTGGTTTCTCCTGAAGAAATCTTTGGCTTGGTTAATAGAAATGGTGTTAATGATATTGGCCTCCAAACTCTTTTACGGGTGCCAATTTAGATGGGACTTCTTTATCCACAGATAAGGTATGACATGATTTCAATAATATTGAAAAGAAGCATAACAAAAGATCTCGTTGTGGTGCTGATGATTCTCCCCCGAACAATATCAACCCTAATCAACCTTTCCACGCTATTCTCAATACATCAATACCTCGGTTTAATTAAATCAATTCAAAAGCCTCTTCTAGCAAGACAATCCATAATCAAACTTTAATTTCTGCTGGTAACTTGATTGAGCTCATGAAAGGAGTGGAAATTTAGGAAGTTGATGAGGAAACAGTTGTTGGCGACGAACTTACTTTAATAAATAATATGGGAGCTTATAATGAGGTATTTATCCATTATTTAGTTTGCCCTAATTTTTCAAACCATAATTTTCTTAATTTTTATACTCTCAATTTGTCTACTATTTGTTGTTCTCAAATTCATGTCTATTTGATCACCCCTCTTAAGTTATCAACTCTTTTTCACACAATAGCCAACGACAATTGTTACTTTTCATTGGTTCATCTCATCGGTTCTAGCAAAAAGTTGTTCAACTATTATTGTGTGTCTATTGATCTCATCATATTATTCGTTGTTTTCCTGATTAGGTGTATAAACTCGGGCAATCTTGTGTATAATAAAGCTAATCGGTTAAGTTGCATAATTGGCATGTTCTTATTTAATTTTCATATCTATCCTGATATCACTGCTTGGTTAGGTAGCATTGTTAATTTACAATTGGTTGATTTTACAGTCTAATTTGAGAGCACTGTTTGGCTACGTTGCATCGTTCAACTGCTCTTATTTGATTTTATGGTCTACTTTGATATCATTAATTGGTCAAGTTGCCTTGTTGATATGTTTCTGGTTGGTTTTATTGTTTGTGTTGACATTACTGATAGTTTATGTTGTTTCTTGTGGGTTTTCCAATCTGTGTTTGTCTCGAGTGTGGTATTCCCTCTTATTGTTTTTGTGCAATTCTAGTGTTTATTTTGGTTTCACCTATTAAAAGTTCTAGTCATATTATTACTACTCTCATCATGAGAATCTTGTAATGGAACTGTCAGGGCTTTGGAAACCCTGCAACTAGAACTGCTTTAGGTAATCTTATTAAGAGTCAAAATACTAATGTGATTTTCTTATGCGAAACCAAAAATGTCTCCAAAAAAAAAAACACTAATATTTGAGAAGATCCAGCTATCATAAGAATTGGATATTTCCCTTTGTTGGTCTCTCTGGTGGCATAACCTTAATCAGAAGAGTGGTTTCAATTAAGAAGTAATGGATAATTCCGATAAAACGATGAATATTATAATTTCTTATGACCCTAGTAAGCCAGGATACCTTGTAACCTTTTTCTTTATGGTTCTATATACCATGAAGAGAAGTTACAATAATGGGATTATATTATAGAGATTGGTGGACATTATAATCTTTCATGGGTTCTCATTGGTGACCTCAACATCACCATGTTTTCCCATAAGAGGTCTACATTCACTAGTCCCACTACTAAAGATTTTCCTATTTTTCAACTGATTATTGATAGATATGATTTTTTTGATTTAGGCTTTGTGGGATCTCAATTCACTTGGTATAATAGACAGTTTGGCAATGGCAATATTCGAGCTAGACTGGACAGGGCATTGGTAAATGGTTAGTGGCTGAGTCATTATGTTAACTCCAAAGTTTTCCATATTGACTCTATAGGTTCAGATCATTTACCAATTATCTTGGTTACCAATACTCATTCTCACCAAGGTAAAATACCCTGCAGATACTCTAAATGTTGGTTTAGTGATCCTTCTTCACATGTTTTTTCTATCTCTGTTAGAGGGTCTCATGCTTTTCAATTTGTTAACAAACTCAGAATTGTCAAGATGGATATTTGAAAAACTAGAATATTTTGCATTTTGGTGACATTGATCATAAAGTTGGATCTCTTGGCCTCAACTACAGGCTCTGAATAATCAAACTAATACAATTCCGAATCTTGAGGTTATTAAGCAAGTTAACATACAATTGGAGCATTGGAAATAAATTCAAGAGGACTTTTATCCTCAAAAGTATAGAGTTGAGTACATAATGGGACATGACAGAAACACCAACTTATATCACACTCATGTGAATAAAAGAATGCACTTTAATCATATCAGTTCCCTCAAATTAAACAATGGCCAATGATCTAAGGATATGAATCAACTTGAGTATTTATTGGTTAATCATTTCAATTCCATCGGTACCACTTTTAATCCTTTTCCAAATAAGAATTTTCTGAATTACATAAATTCTTGTATATATAATGAGGATAATGAAAATTATTGAGTCTCATTATTTTACAAGAAGTGAGAGATATAATTAAGCAAATGACGTCACGGTCTACCCTAGGACCTGATGGATTTCCACAGGTTTTCATAAACAGAACATGGAACTGGTTTAAATGATGTTTGCAGAACAGTTCAAAGCTTTTTTTCACTCTAAACTTTTGCTGAAAGAAATGAATCATACATTTATATATCTCATACCTAAAGTCAACAATTCTGTTACACCTGTTGACTTTAAGACAATATCTTTATGCAATTCTAGTTATAAAATGATTTCTAAAATCATTGTTAATAGAATGAAACCACTATTAGGAGAAATTATATCACCTTTTCAAAAGGAATATACAAAATAATGTGATTATTTCTCACAATTTAGTGCATTTTATGAAAAGGAAAAGGAAAAAAGACAAATATGGTATTATGGGTCTTAAATTGGATATTTCAAAGGCTTTTGTTAGGGTAGAGTGGTATTTCTTAATTGATGTCATAAAATGTTTTGGTTTTTTTGGCTCTTGGTGTGAGCTTATTTATCAATGTACATTAGTACCACTAGTATTTCTGTTTTACTTAATGGGTCACCTTGTCCGGCTTATAAACCTAGTAGAGGTCTTCAATAAGGTGATCCATTATCTCCTTATTTGTTTATTTTATGTATGAAATCATTCTCAAGATATTTATTGCATGCTGGATCGTGTAATCTTATTCATGGGTATTAAGTCAGCAAAGAGGCTCCCAATATATCTGTGAAAAGACGAGGGTACCCAAATACACCACAATCTTTTAAATATCAACTTATAAGTCTGATACCAAGTGTGATCGTCCATAGACAAAGTCGAGACAATATAACAACTATGGTATACACTTTCTACGATTGTCTATGGATACTAGATCGAGACAATACAGCAACAAAGTGTTCACTTGATAATAGGTTCAATATAAAATCGAAAAAACTATAGGATCAATATCAAGTGACTAGGATTAACGTACAAGTGTTATTTACTTAAAATTATAATAAACAAATTCTAATTGCGAAATAATAAAGTAAATGACACAGCAAGATTTTGTTAACGAGGAAACTGCAAATGCAGAAAAACCCCGGGACCTAGTCCAGTTTTGAATACTCTCAGAATTAAGCCGCTATACAAAATCTAATACCAACTTCGTATAGTTGAGACCAAGTAAACTACCCCTATCCACTTAGTTTCCTTAGTATCCCTGTGCCTTCGACTTCTAGAGTCACACACGTGAATCACCAATCCTGTTGATCATATTCCAAATAGTAAAGGATAAAGTTGTTTGGTAACCACTCTATTCAATCTTTGGTAATAAGATATTATGAGTCATTGACAAAGGCTCTTCCATTTAAGCTAATAAACTCCTTTGTCTGGTTAGATCAATCTAAACTTTGATATTACCGAAATAACCAATAGCTAGATTCGTAATCAATCAATATAGAACTCAAGGAGTAACTATAAAGTGATGCCGATCTCACGCAACTTGACAATCAAGTCTATCAAAGATAAACATTGTCCGTTGGATCCCAGCCGATTAAGGTTTGTGCACTATATTCACAAGATACGAAAACTAATAGGAAAATATTCTTCTTCTTCAAATCTTCGATTGTCTTCTTAATGACCTGCACAACACAACTTGAATTCTCTTGTGGTCAATCACACACAGAACAGAGTCTGTTAACAATAGATTATCACAAGATGTTTTTAGATATGGTTCTAAAGATCTCATCGATAATTTGATCTAGTTTGAGTGAGCCTTATATCAGAAGAGAAGGTTCGCAAGAATAAAAAAACTAGGTGCAATCAAAGTTTCAACAACCGTTAGTCAATCAAATCAATAATCGAAAACTAAAATAATAATGCAATTATCTAGTTTCCCACCAACGGTACTCGTAGAGCTTCTTGATCCCACATAAGTCTTTAAACGAGCTGTCATAAGAGATTTCGCCTAATTAGGGTACTTTCCTCTCCGGATAGACGGCTCCACCAGAAACAACACGAATGAAGTTTTTCTGGCTCTTAGGATAGTTTGCAAGAAATGCAAACTCAAGTATTTATAGACCAAGGTTGTTTGGACAACAAGGAAATTCCAAAACCGAAAATATTCTCAAGATATGCATTAAAGTACCTAATTTGGTATTCCTATTTCCAATTAATTACCACCATATTTCCGAACTCTCTCTTAGAAAACTTATATTATTAGTAGCACATTAACTAATAATATTTTCCAGAGGATATGCTTTAGTTGTTGGTAATTAAAACATACATGATGACAATCATAATTAAATGTTTTTCAATATTTCTGTTCGGGATCACCTTGAGTATCAAGGAATATCTTTGAATAATTAATGATAAGAGTTATGTATATGTTCAAATAATGTCGACATGTAGAAGTTTCTCAGCAAACCCTAATTCCAAGATCACACAAAACATAAAGAGTTATGTGAATATTGGAAACTCGGTTTTGCTTTTTGGGATCGGTTCTACCATGACTCACAATGTAAGTTGTGACCGGTTATACCATGCTTCCCAAATTAGGTTGTGACCGGTTACACCATGCTTCCTAGAGGTAGCTTGTGATCGCTTACACCTTACTTCACAAGTTAGCTTGTGATCGGTTACACCTTGGTTCCCATAGTAGTTTGTTACCGATTACAACTAACTTCGTAAATTAGCTTGTGATCGGTTACACCTTGCTTCACAAAGTAGATTGTGACCAATTACAACATGCTACACAGTATAGGCTATGAACGGTTATACCTCAATTCTCAACATAAGTTAAGATAGGTTCTACCTTGTCGTCTTGCATTGGTCATCCAAAAAATATTCAATAAAGAACATGACCAATCATGATTTCCATTTCGATTATGAAACAAGTTCATACATCTACTTCCTTAAACCAATGTAATAATACATAGTTTTCTAGGATGAAATCACACCTATATCTTACACATAATCAAGTAACTAAATACAAAGATTATGTTGTTGTCGTATTTACGAAGTTCCAAAAGATAAACGTTTATACTTCGTAATTCAATAAATTCCTTGACTCTTTGATCATAATGATATGATCAAGTCTAACCACTAGAGTATTATATATATACAGCTTTGCATGTTATGTTTCCAATATAATGCAACTTGAAAGATATATTAGGAATAGGAACAAGATCAAGTCAATATTACTAACCTCAAGTGGAAGGATGCTGTCATCGTTGTAGTCGTTAATTCCTCTCAATCTTCAAGTCTTCGGAGTAATACTTGTATGTCTCAACATTCCTATACTTTCTAGTCTAACCTAAACGAAGTTGACTCTAGTATTTAATCAAGCGACTCTAGATGAGTTTTGATACTAAAATATGACAACCAAACTTTATATACCAACGCTTGGTGGGTTTAACCGAGCTATGCTCTAACAATCTCACCTCCTCTAGCTTTGATGATGATTTCCTCTTATTCACTAAAGCCACCCAGGATGAGGATAACAACTTAATGCCTCTCATTAAGGATTTTAGTCTCGTTTCTGGCCAAGTAATAAATTTTCATAAATCCGAATGCTTCTTTAGTAAGAATGTTCATCCAAACCTTTGTGACTCCCTCATTAGATCACTTAATGTTAATAAAATTGATCATAATGATAAATACTTATACCATAGTATTGCTTGTTTGAACCCACTGGAGTTGGTATGCCAAGTCAGTTGTCAAATTTAAATTCCAAAACGCATTCTTAGTTTAGTCAATAAAGTCAGTTTCGTACTAGATTATGTTTAAGAATATAATCAAAGTTATCCTTGAAGACTGAAGTTTGAAGACTCATGAAAACATCTATTGAGAACTTCATTGAAGGTTAGAAACAAATACTTGATTATCTTTTTTATTCTACCTCTCTAACTATAGAAACAAGTTCCCATTCTATGGAACAATTCCTATGACTGTAGTATACATTCATGTATACACTCGAGGATATTTTAGAACAAGACTTTTGTGAGAAAGATCTTTGACCCTAGAAAGGTCCTCGTGTTGTAGTGAATGAATACATGAATTCAATGAGCCAAGAATCACTCAGTTCAGAGTTAAAACGAAGAAGTTATGAGTGATTTATTATAACAACACTTATATGTGTGACTAACGTTGATTTGTGAATAAGAAATTGTACACGAACTTTTGGCAATAGTCCCCGTACTAAAACCGTGAGTACGTGACTAAAGACCTTTTTCGTCGAATACTTTGTGTTTCTTTTCCTAGACAAGAGATCTTTGCTTCCAAGAAACCTAGCCTTGATCGAGGTTTCATGTAACACAAACCATCCCTTGGAAAATTGTGTGTGTGTATTTCATAAGGTTATTTTCTATATGTTTGTTCTTCACGAACAAGATTGAGATTCCAAAAGACTTTACTTGGTGATCGTAAAGCACATGCAATCTATCTTCGTTGATAGTTACGAAACCTGCTTCTAGGTGTTTTTCATAAAATCTAGATTTGATAGATCAAGATATCTCTAGATTATTTCTACATGATCTTGTGAGGAAGAATCAAATTAGGTTACGGAACGGTAAACCCTAATTTTTGAGAGTCATCTTCTAAAGAGAATTACGTTATGCATGAACATTTTTAAGAGGATCTTCTAAAGAGAATTAGCGTTCGGCTAGATGATTTACAAGAGAAAATCCTAAAGATAATCGGTATTCTGCTAGGAGTTCTACAGGTGCACGAATACAACTGAAGCAGAGATATTACATCTAGTCCGAAATCTAGTAATAGGTAATTGGTGTAATAGCTTAAATCAATATATATTCGATATGGACTAGGTCCCGGGTTTTTTCTACAATATTGTAGTTTTCCTCGTTAACAAAAATCGCTAGTGTCTGTGTTATTTCTTTTCCGCATTATATTTTTTTATCTTTATAATTGAAATATCATAGGTTGTACATATTTAAACCTATAAAGTATTAACTCAACCGTAAAGAATCTACAAGACTCGTTCTTGTTGAATTCATATATATCTTGAAATATAGATTACAAGACTTGTTCTTGTTGGAATTCGGTTCGTGAACAGTTCGGGTAAATACTAGGTTTACCTTGTTAAAATAATCTTAAATACAGTTTCGTAACCGAACGTATAGATTGTATAAGGATCGTCTATATAGGTTCCATAACGAAAAAGTTGGTGTTGTACTAGTTACTTTCTCCTTTTTAACTTAGGCATTCTTTTTTTCCCCAAAAGATCAAAGACCTAGACTTTCTCACATTTTCTTGATCAATTTGATAAAAGAGTGGCTAAGTGGAAATAGAATCATTTGTCTCAATCTGGAAGGTCTGTCATGGTTAATAATGTCTTGAATTCCTCTCTCATCTATCATATGAATTCTTTCTTAGATAATCTTATAAATAAAATTGAAGAATCCCAACAGGATTTCTGGTGGAGAAAGGTTCAAATGGTGGTTATTATCCTAAAATAAGGGAGAATATTTTGTAATACCACGATTCAGCAGGTAGGGTTCGCAAATTGGAATATATGTAATTATTTTTCCTTTCCTAACACCAAGGACTTTTCAGCACAATTGGCTCCAGAGTTGGAAGAAAAATCTGCAGTTAAGTGTGCTCGAGCGGGAGTAATTCAGGGATGGGTATGTGCTCGTGCGGAAGTAATTCAGGGATGGGTGACCTCTGGGGAAGCTGCATCTCCGCAATGGTGCCCGTTGAAAACCCTATACTGCCGGATAACCGCAATGGCTAAGTGTAGACAGTATCGACGGAGGGTCAGGTCATTACATGTCTGTACTCATAAACTGATATGAGGTTTAGGTTTAGGCTTTAGGATTCTTAATTATTTTACTAATGAAGCTTTTCTTGCGAAAACTGCATGGTTGCTTATTCATTCTTCTGATGAACCATGGCTTAGAAACTTGAAATGCAAATATTTTAAAAAAAATTCATCCCTTGCATCATAAAGATATCAAGAACTCTTCTTGGGTTTAAAGTAGTATATACATCATGGTCTTCATATCATTAGTCATTATTCTATTTGGGAAGTTAGAAATGGTGATAATATTCATGATTTTCTTGATAATTGGGTGCCTAATATGTCAACCCCCTTATGCAGATCTTACCATAATCCCAACATATGTGTGAATAGCTTGATTGGTAAAGAAACTAGAACTTAGAATTCAGACCTAGTGTACTCAAGATTATGTCAGAAAATAATGAATATCATGATTCCCATGTCAGGCCATTACACATTGATTTGGTCTTACACTAAAAATGGTTATTTCACAGTTAAGTCGGCTTATAAGCTTCTAAATGGTGAAATGGTGATCTCCTTCTTGTTGTCCCTAATATTTAGGTTAATCAAATCTATAATAGTCTTTGGAAGGTTTTTCTTTTGCCAAAAATCCAACTATTTTGTGGAAATGCATTGAAGGTATTCTGCATACTAAGAATAAATTATCTATTTTTAGACCTAATCAGGAAAAATACTTGTAGTATGTGTGTTGATGGTGGTTTTTAGTTCAGGGCTAAAATTTTAAAACCCTATATTTTGTATACCTGCTTTCTGCAAAGAAGTAGAACTGCCAAGAAGCTGATGAGTGTCTATACCTCTCTGCTTACACATAAACTATGTGGTTTAATACCTATGAAATTTATTTAGAATAATATTGGTGCATGTAGCAACAATCACAAGTATTCTATAAATTTTATCAATCTCCCACCTGCATTATTCACTAAATGTACGGCTTGCTGAGTATTTTCCTATGCTATATTCCCCAGCTGAACTCTTAATATTGACATGACAATTAATTTTCGCTCGCAGCTGAGTAGCTTGAATTTCCTGAAGTGTCAAGATTAAGATCTGCATGAAAGTACTCAAGAGCACGCAAACTGCGCTGCTCTCTAAGAATGAAATTAGTAATTTCGTGTCAACGCACAGAATTCATCAAATTTGATTAATTTTATGTCAGCTCGCAAAATTAAATTTTTTAACCTAATTTTACCAATTTACAAAAATTAGGTTTTTGCGGCCTGCGCAAAATATCGAACCCTATTGGTCGAAACTAAACCTAGGCAGGCTAGGAAATTGATCCACTATGGATTAGTATGAGAAAAATTCTACCAAAGTTTTGAAAACAAGAAACTGCGGCAAATAAAGGCGGCAGCAAAAGGGGGCGCGGCCACGCCGCTTGGCCGGACGGTTTTCCCTAGCCGGCGCCTCCCATGGCCGACCGGCCACGCCCCACATTATTGCCTGCCGGCCCGCCCCTCTTTCCCACTGACCAATCAAATCGCTCTAAATGAGCAGCCTACATTTTTAATTAAAGGTGGAAGTTGGCTGGTCGACACACTTAATTCCTTAAAGATATCGAATACAGGCTGCCCATGTCAGTCTTAAAACGATCACGGACGCACGATTTGGCCGGCCAATTTATCAAGCTTACCCACCTCCCGACACGACCGGACAAGCTCCGTAGTACACATCGGCGGGCCCACTTATGCCTCAGCCAATCAGAGCCTTCCCAGCTTGCAAGCAAAGCCTCAAACCGATCGCTCAAAGTAGGATGGCTGCGCGGCTCAAAAACCTAATTTATGTTAGCAGCAGCGCATTACTGTCACAAAACGATCTCGGCCGTCCAACTTCGCTAGCCGAATCGACCGGCCTAGATCTGACTTTAAGCAACCAGCAAGATGCGACTATGCTCACCGACGGCTCAATAATAGCTCTGACCAATCGCATTGCTTCAAATATGCCAGCAATGCCACGAATCGATTACCCAAAGTATGCCAGTCACACGGCTTCAAAAGCTTTGAATTCTATAAATGGCAATGTGTAACTGCCGCAAAGTGATCTCGGCCATCCAACTTAGCTAGCCAAATCGACTAGCCTGGATCTAATTTTGAATTCTATAAATGGCATTACATGCTATTTCTTGCGGCAAGTCTCACAACTTGACTTGTAACATATGACTTCCCGCCGCCTAGCTTGCGCGCGATTGGTCAACCGACAATGGTTATCAACACGAGTATCCATAAAACACCAAGAACTTATAGCTTTCATTCCGCCAGCAAGTTCCACATTCTGATACAAGTCATAAAACAACCACACCTTCAGAGTTAACCATCCTGATCTCAACACCTTCATTTTGTGACCGAAGTAAGACTAGAACGGCCATTTCTTGGTTTAGGCCAAAATTGTACAGATTGATCTCTTGAATCTAAAGTACTCCTGTGCAGTACATTTGTTTAGGGTTTAGATTCGTTTTTCGGCGGCACACCAAAATTTACCATTTCCAGCAGAATCAGTTTTTACCCCAAAACAACTGGCGACCACAGTGGGAGATTAATCTCTCGGTTGCAAAATCAGTTTCTCAAATTTCATTCCAGTTCTCTCAATTTCAAAAGGGTGGATCTTAGATATAATTCAATCATTGAACTCAATTTAGGTTCAACAACCAATTTCAATTCTGGTGTTCCGTTCGTTAAGAAGCTTCACAAAAATGCTTTTTCAAGCAATGCTACTGGGAATACCTTGGATAGCCGAGCACCCGTACTCCTGGATGAAAGGACCAGAAAGCCTCGTGGAGACACGAGAATACGTGACTACTACTTAGAAGGGCACAATGGCTTCTCTCGAGATCCGGATGGATCAACCGCCTTTTCTGCAACACCATAAGTGTTATATGGAGCAAGCCGGGAACGCCTCAAAGTCATCACTGATATTAATGTCGCCAGGGTCCACACCCAGAGAGATAAAAGGAAGATTCGCATATCCGTTGTTCCATTATGGAGATAGTCGACAACAAATCTCAATACCAGTGGAGTCATATAAAGGCACCTGCAGAGATAACGAAAGCAAAGGTCTATCTCTATTCCTGCTACCATTTTATGGTCAGGAGTATCCGCTATCACTTCATCAGCAAAACGTGTAGATCCAGACCATGGCGTAATTCCGGGAATAAGTACATCTGCAATAACAAATGAGGCTTGACACATCTTCAAATCATCATAAAGAGGTTCGCCTATTATGCCAACCCAAGCAAGAGTAAGCCCTGGACATCTTCAGATCTACTGGATCCGATACATCAAGAGAGCATCCTCAAGAAGATAACGATGCCCGCGTCATCATGCCATGAAAGAATACGTTTCAGCGAAACAACGAGCATCCAAATGATTATGTCAAGAGGTTCAGAATTAAGGCACTGGATTGTCACGATCCAAATATGACTGAACAACAATTGGTGGAGTTATGCATTAACGATATGGTACCCGTCTATCGCACTCTACTGGAGAACCTGCGCTTTCAAACATTCTCTGAACTATATGAAGCTGCTAAGCGGTCGACTACAACAGCACAGCCTTGCTGGAAATAACAAGACCCGCCAGGAATGAAAATGCACATGAGACTCGAGGAAGTAGGCGTATTGTCAACAAACAATACAATACTCAACCCTACGTGAACGCGGTGAGTGAAGGAGGAAATAGGAAAGCTTCAACTGCCGAACAACAACCCAAACGTACGGCCCCAGCGCAGCAGACAACTCAACCTCGAAAAGCCGTGACTAAGACTCTTGTTCGACAACAAGAGACAGGAGAAGCTGCTCTGAACTTCCCGTATCCGATTGAAGAAGTAATTGAACTTCTGGAAGCATGGATTCAAGATGGTGCCATCGAACTACCTCCTCTCAGACGCCCTCCAACTGAAAAAGAAATGGGAGACCCCAAGTATTGTCGTTACCATAAGTTCGCCAATCACCCAACCAGTGACTGCAATAAATTGAAGCGCATTTTCAAAGAGAAAGTGGATGCAGGAGAACTTCAACTAGGCACTAAGGGAGTACAAATATATCCTCTTCCTGTTAGAAGTTGTATGCTTTCCAGGAACCCCGTCCACGAAACTGTGCAGTCCATGATGGAACATGTGTGAGATTTTCTATTTCTCTAAGGCGCAACGTCAATATATATTTGCATCCCTTAATCGTGTCGTGTTAGGAAAGAGATTGTTTCCAGTCGGAGAAGGTACTCCTAAACCCCAACCTCTTCTGGAAGACACGACTGGTGTATGTAACTGGGGACTCCTAACCATTGCTTACCTCAAAGGCTTTGAGTTTGATAACACACTGATCGATACGGCCTCTGACTTCAACATTGTCACCATCAATACTCTGAGAGATGCAGGAATTTAGAAGCAAGAAGCTGCTTACTGCCCGACTGTGATCAAAAACTCAGAAGGAAGGTCGACAGATGCCTATGGGTGCATTAATCTCGAAATTAAAATAGGAGACGCCCTAACACATGCCAAATTTCATATTGTCAAGGAATACCCGAATTATGATGTGGTTCTGGGGCGCTCATGGATACATAGAAACAAAACGAAACTAGGAGTATGTCCCTTGCCAGTGTATATACCTGAGAGGGTCTCCAACAAGCCATCCAATCATGAAGATTATTTGCTGCCGTATGGACAACTCGCAAATGTGATGCAATTGCCTGGAGAGAGAGTAGCAGCATTTGTTCGCAGGTTCCACACACAAGTAAGTCTTGTTGAACAACTCTCTTTACAATCGGCTATTTTTCGTCCCATCAAGACCTGGGGACTTTTTTCCGTCTATCAATTCGTCGTCATCCTGATGTCATCACTAACGCCTGATGCTGCTTACTCACGTGAGAGCCTAATATACCTAAAGCCCAATCATGCGCGAAGGACATGCCTAGCGGAGATAGAGCTAAGTAACCATCCTTAAACTAAAAGTTTTATATCTATTAGGCATATCAAATAAATTTTAAATATCCTAGTGTTGAGACGTACTAATTCCTCAACACTCGCTACTGTGTTGCCAGGCATACCACCTCAACATATTTTCCTCTTAGTGTTGAGACGTAGAACACTCACTACTGTGTTGCTAGGCATACTGCCTCAACACATTTTCCTCTTAGTATTAAAACGTACCAATTCCTCAACACTCACTACTGTGTTGTCAGGCATACTTCCTCAACACATTTTTATCTTAGTGTTGAGATGTACCAATTCCTCAACACTCACTACTGTGTTGCCAGGCATACTGCCTCAACACACCCTCCTCTTAGTGTTGAGACGTACCAATTCCTCAACACTCACTACTGTGTTGTCAGGCATACTCCCTCAATATATTCTCCTCTTAGTGTTGAGATGCAGCCATTCCTCAACACTCACTACTGTGTTTCCAGGCATACTGCCTCAACATATTCTCCTCTTAGTGTTGAGACGCAGAAATTCCTCAACACTCACTATTGTGTTTTCAGGCATACTACCTCAACACATTTTCCTCTTAGTGTTGAGACGCAGCAATTCCTCAACACTCACTACTGTGTTGTCAGGCACACTGCCTCAATGCATCCTCCTCTTAGTGTTGAGACGTACAAATTCCTCAACACTCACTACTGTGTTATCAGGCATACTGACTCAATACATCCTCATCTTAGTGTTGAGACGTACCAATTCCTCAACACTCGCTACTGTGTTGTCAGGCATCACTTCCTCAACACATCCTCTTTTTAGTGTTTAGATGCGCAAACTCCTCATCACTCACCCGTGATGTCAGGGGTCACTGCCTCAACACATCATAGTGCTGACGGCTCAACCACCTCAACATTCATCTTTGTATTCAAGGCTCAACTGCCTTAACATTCATCAGTCGAGGCTCCACTACTTAAATACGCCATTTTAGTGTTCTCAACATCAATGTGCTAGAAGGGTGATTGCTACTTGCCTCGTCGTTTCATTAAACATGTTCTGCTCAAAGGCCAAGCCGGCCTCTCTCCTGGTAACGTCTGTTTACTCTTCTCATGAATTTTATTTTCATCTATCACCATCTAGTGCTTACCCTGCAATAATGTCACTGTTATGTGCTAAGCAGGGGACCTAATGTTGATGGTGGTTTTTAGTTCAGGGATAAAATTGTAAAACCATGTATTTTGTATACCTGCTTTCTGCAAAGAAGTAAAGCTTCCAAGAAGCTGATGAGTGTCTATACCTCTCTGCTTACACATGAACTATGTGGTTTAATACCTATGAAATTTATTTAGAATAATATTGGTTCATGTAGCAACAATCCCAAGTATTCTATAAATTTTATCAATCTCCCACCTGCATTATTCACTAAATGTACGGCTTACTGAGTATTTTCCTATGTTATGTTCCCCAACTGAACTCTTAATATTGACATGACAATTAATGTTCGCTCATGAGTAGCATGAATTTCCCGAAGTGTAAGGATTAAAATCTGCATGAAAGTACTCAAGAGCACGCAAACTGCGCTGCTCTCTGAGAATGAAATTAGTAATTTTGTGTTAACCCACAGAATTCATCAAATTTGATTAATCTTGTGTCAGCTCGCAAAATTCAATTTTTTAACCTAATTTTAACAATTTACAAAAATTAGGTTTTTGCGGCTTGCGCAAAATCTCGAACCCTATTGGTCGAAACTAAACCTAGGAAGGCTAGGAAATGGATCCACTATGGATTAGTAGGAGCAAAATCCTACCAAGGTTTGGAAAACAAGAAACTGCAGCAAATAAAGGAAGCAAAAGGGGGCGCGGCCACGCCGCTTGGCCGGCCGGTTTTCCCAAGCCGGCGCCACCCGGCCACGCCCCATATTATTGCCTGCAGTCCCCTATTTCCCACCGACCAATCAAATCGCTCTAAATGCGCAGCCTACATTTTTAATTAAAGGTGGAAGTTGTCTGGTCGACACACTTAATTCCTTAAAGAAATCGAATATAAGCTGCCCATGTCAGTCTTAAAACGATCACGGCCGCACGATTTATCAAGCTTACCCGCCTCCTGACACGACCGGACAAGCTCCGTAGTACACATCGGCGGTCCCACTTATGCCTCAGCCAATCAGAGCCTTCCCATCTCGCAAGCAAAGCCTCAAACCGATCGCTCAAAGTAGGATGGTTGCGCGGCTCAAAAACCTAATTTATGTTAGCAGCAACGCATTACTGTCGCAAAACGATCTCGGCCGTCCAACTTCGCTAGCTGAATCCACCGGCCTAGATCTGACTTTAAGCAACCAGCAAGATGCGGCTATGCTCACCGGCGGCTCAACAATAGCTCCGACCAATCGCATTGCTTCAAATATGCCAGCAATGCCACGAACCGATTACCCAAAGTATGCAAGTCACACGGCTTCAAAAGCTTTGAATTCCATCAACGGCAATGTGTAACTGCCGCAAAGTGATCTCGGCCATCCAACTTAGCTAGCCAAATCGACTGGCCTAGATCTAATTTTGAGAGACCAGTAAGATTTCGTTGTGATCACTGGCCGACCCCCTCCTATGGGAACTGATCGACCCATCCTCAACTTGCTCGAACAGCTCCTGGAAGCCACTCAAAGATGGCCGGCCGCGCTCATTTTTAGACTCTAAATTCCGCGACCAACCAAGATAGGCTCTGTACAACGATGCTTCATATGCATCGATTATTTTGAGCTACTTAATTAATAGCGATGCTTTATATGCATCGATTACGAACGATATTTTATAAATATCGATTTCATAAATAACTTAATTATTTAACCTAAGAGCATTACATGCTATTTCTTGCGGCAAGTCTCACAACTTGACTTGTAACATATGACCGCCCGCCGCCTAACTTGCGCGTGATTGGTCAAAATAATTAGGTCTTGCAAACAAGACTCACTCAGCAACTTGCTACTTATTTTCCACGAAAATACTCGAGACATCAAACATGTCACAAACTAGGGGATGTTCATCAGGGTATTGGTCTTGTAGTTTACAGCGTGCGGCGTGGAACACGCCCATTATGAGAAAGTGTCAGGAAAGGCGGACGGTTGATAGCTGTAAAGGAGTAATGGGTGTAAAGCTGACCGGTCTTCCCTTCATGATAGGGACATGGTTTTCACCACTTTCACACGATCCTCACTTCTCCACTACTTAACTACCCCCACTTCCTACGAGATCAGTGCGTTCAACTATGACTTGTATAAATAGGTTTTCAATCTATTTCAACCGACGACAGTTTTTGGTTATCAACACAAGTACTCAGAAATCATCCGGAACCTATAGCTTACATCCTGCAAGTAGGTTCTGCATTCTTATACAAGTCATAAACAACCACACCTATAGAGACTATCACTCTGATCTCAACACCTTCTTCACTTCCCTCCCTAAGATCAACCCTTCTCCTTCATTTTGTGACCGAAGCAAGACTGGAATGACCATTTCTTGGTTTAGGCCAGGATTGTACAGATTGATCTCTCGAATCTAAAGTATTCCCGTGCATTACATTTGTTTAGGGTTTAGACTCGTTTCTCGGCGGCACACTCAATTTACCATTTTCAGCAGAATCAGTTTTTACCCCAAAACAATGTGTTACTCCAATACACTGAAGACAGTTGAGCATCTTATTCTTCATTCTTTTTCATAATCTGTTTGGGATCCTTTGCTATTTGGTAACACTACGTTTCAAGAGTCTACGTCTGATGTTAATATTAATGATTGGATTAGAAATTATCTTACATCCAACAATGATCTTTGTTGCTCTGTTTTAACCACAACTTGTTGTATGTGAAGGGATAGATGTTTTCATAACTTCCAACAAAAATCCCCCAATACTTTGAGCACTGCAAGACTTGCTTCAAAAATTATTAGTGATACTAATGTGTTTCTACTGGCTATCCAATCTAATAGTCACTCTCCTTTCATTCATGAACAAGTGATTCCCTCCAATATCCTCTTATAATCGCGTTTTTTTTTTTTTGGGTTTGTGTTTCAAAATAAACTGCCTACTAAGGATTTGCTTACGCAAAAAGGTCTGCCCATCGAAGTAGGTTGTGTATTTTGTGGTGGAACGGAAACTTTGGATCATTTGTTTATTCATTGTGCCTTTGCGCAAGGATTGTGGAATTACTTTAGGAATGAGCTTCAATGTTTTTTTAATATCCCCTCCTTGACAAAAACTTTGTTATGCACCTGGCATGCAAAGAATTTGAATAAGTGGCAGAAGAAATTGTGGACTTTAATGCATGCTATAATCTTTTGGTCTATTTGGTTGGAAAGAAACACTCGGCTTTTTCGGACAAAAAAGGAGTAATAGTGAAAGCTAAGATTGGTCTTTTTGTTCGGTTTTATGTTTTATGGAGTTTCAGCAGGTTTCTGTTATTAGTAATTGGAAACTATTGCATTTTATTCCCCCTTAGGCAAGTTGTGTAAGTTTTATTTCTCTTATCCATTTCTACTTTTCTGTCTTTACGTTTTTTCCTCTCTTGTTTGTATTTTCTTGGGGTGGTACTAGTCTTTTGTGCCTTTTTTTCTTTTTAATCAACAAAATAGTTTGCTTTGCTGATCAAAATAAATTGGGAAAATGCCCCAATACGGGGTGCAATGTTGGAAATCTGCCACAACATTTAAAATTTTGAAAAAATTGCCCCATTCCGTGAAAAACCCAGTTAAGTCAACTGTGTGAGCTCACACACGTGGAAAAAAAGATAAATATACCCTTCAAAATTCAGGGTTCAGGGTTCAAAATTCAGGATTCAGGTATAGATTTCAGGGTTTAATATTCAGGTGGTGGCGACGGCGGTTTTGGTGGTGACGGTGACCTTGCACAAGTCACTTAATTGAGTTAGATGCCAATGTTAACGGAATGGGGCATTTTTCCAACTATTTTTAACGTTGGGGCAGATTTGCAACATTGCATCCCGTATTGGGGCATTTTCCCAAATTTCCCAAATAAATATATATATATACTTATTTCGGAGCAAAAAAAAATGTGAAAAATTCTCAACTGATTAAAAACAAAATTCTGAAAGAAAAAAAAAAGAAAGTCAAAAGGGTTCTTTGCCATCAACCATTAGTCCAGGTTCCATTCGTTAGTTTTTAAAACCTGGCATCATTAGGGACGACCCTGAAAGAATTAGGGGAGACTAATAAGACAAAATAGGGTCACCCAAACCTAAAATGAAGCCATCCCTTATCGACGATTTTTCGAAATGACAATTATACCCTCCATAATCGGTAGATAAAAATACAATCGGTAGTTTATTTATGTAATCGGTAGATGTTAGGATAATCGGAGGTTATTGTGTACATATGTAGTTTGAAAGTTTTGTTATTTTGAAAAAAAACTACAATCGAAAGGTATTTAGTTACCATGTCTCCCGATTATGAAGTTGCCCCAAAATTGATATTTGAAAAAATCTCAAGTTTTTCGAATTTGGGAACTACCATAATCGGTAGACTTGTAGTTAACATGTCTCCCGATTATGGAGTTTCCCCAAAATTGATACTTGAAAAAATCTCAAGTTTTTCGAATTTTGGAACTACCATAATCGGTAAACTTGGAGTTAACATGTCTCCCGATTATGGAGTTGCCCCAAAATTGATACTTGAAAAAATCTCAATTTTTTCGAATTTGGGAACTACCATAATCGGTAGATTATGAAGTTCACCTCATCTACTGATTTTGAACCCCACGTTAATCGGTAGACAATGATAAAATGTTGTGTCCGATTATAAGGCTATTTAGGTTCAGAAGAACAATAAAAATCTTGCCATCTATAATCGGTAGAAATGGTTATTATTTGTAATTCCGATTATGGACCTGTCTGACTTTTTGTGAAAAGTGACCAGAATCGGTAGTTAAGGTTGATAACATTACTACCGATTCTGCACATATCTCACAATTTTTTGAAAATTTACCAGAATCGGTAGGTAAGGTTGATATGTATCCTCCGATTATGGTGAAAAATTCAGCAGTTTCAGACAATCAAGTAATAAACATAACTCAAAATACATTCATAACCCATAAACTTAAGAACATATAATCCAAAACAAGTATTTAAAACACCATAATCCGAAAGAAACTGTTAAAACAACATAATCCATAACATCGAACAACACATTATCACCTAATTCATAGTTTTCTTCTTAGTATTGTCAGCTAAAGTTTTAGAACGCTTAACACGACCCGGACGACCCGCATTATCACCAGCATCACCTTCATCTCCCTCAATATTTCCTTCAGCACGAGAGCTTGAAGAAGCCTGAGATCTTTTGGACGCCTTTGATGTGTTTTTCTTGGGCGGGTTCTTCGTCACTTTCTCCCCAAACTCAGCTGCATACTCTTCATTATCAACATTATCAATCATCTCCATGTGCTTTTTTATCTTCTCAATTGGCACAGGCTGTCTAGCCGTTATGCAATCAACGCACCATTTGAACAAAAACTTGAACCTATTCACCTGTTTTTTAAATTGACAAAACATCAAATGGAGTTCACCTAAGAAATTGAATCGTAATATTAGAGGGAAAAGTCATAACCATACGCACCAGTTTATCATAACCTGGAGTTTTTTCTTTGATGATACATCTGTAAATGGAAGCCGCCAAGGTCGACTTTGCTTTAAGTAGCCTGGAGCATTTTCATCACCTCAGGTGACAGCTCTCCCACGTTCACCAAGTGGTACTCCCTCTTATCCCAATGTTCAGTAATAGATGGTGTACCAGAGTAAACTACCTTGATGTTGTCCTGGTTAGACTGGCTATGCTCCACGTCCAACTTGAACTTTCCATTCATGTGATGCCATGGTACTGTTTGGCAAGCACCATGTTGTCGCACTACCTTGGAGCCATTGTACATCACATAACCTGTGTGGTGCCACAATGGTCCGAAATAATGGGACAACTCGGAACGACCCGCTATATGTCCACTAGCTCGGTCTTCCTTGTATGGATCAAAGCATACCTCCGAGGCCTTAAGTGAGTCTAATTTCTCCCTCAAGCTAACCAACTGCTGCTCCTTTGACCTTGAACGGTTCTTTGTGAACTTGTACTTTGTTCCTCTCGGTGTACCTGTCTCCCGCGTTGTGTTCACATATGCCAATTTCAGACTGGGGTAGTGGTCATAGATCCATGTCTACATAGATATCAAACCAAGTATTAGAAATTGATTCTTAAATTAGAAAAAAAAAAAACATAACGATCAATGGATTAATAGAGTTGAGAAAATACCTAGAATAGACTCACGTTCTCGGCAATTTGGCTAGTTCTAAACCTCGACGCTTTTCTCAACTCTGCCATCAAGATTGCAATAGTTACCGTGCCCCAGGAGTAGTTCGCGACCTTATTGAGAGGATGCAATAGTTGTAGAAGGTTGGCGTCTACTCGGTTGCCACTGGTATTGGGGAATATGACACATCCTAATACAACCAAGAGATATGCGGTGGGCTTGAGTAGACGAATCGCATCGGAATGATACTATTAAACACACAACACATTACAAAATTATTTAGAGTATTATTACGAATAAAACGACAATATGTTAGTAAAAAAGAATACGATTATTACCTCGGTTTTGTAGATTTTTCTGGCCCATGAGTCTTTGTAGCCAAATAACAATGCTCCTCCATCTCTAGGCAGCCCAGTGATTTCTTCTTCAAAATCCGTCCTCTTTAAAGAAATGGGTACAAGGTGTGATGCTTTCTTCGCGATTAGCTTTTTTGTATCTCCTTCTGCTCCTTTTGTACCACTTGGTTGTCCTTCTTCTTGAGTGATTTCTGGAGCGCTTGCTTGTACTTCTTCTTGAGTTCCTTGTTGAGCGCTTGGTTCCACTTCTTTTTGGCTACTTTCTCTCCTCGCACTAGCGCTTAGTTTCTTACCCCCTTTTTGACGAGGCCCTGTAACAGTTGTAGCTTGGTCTTTCTTACCTCGCCTGTCCCTAAACAATAAAATTTAATAAGATGAATCACATTACAAACTCCACAATCGGAAGTCATAATTAAAATAAAACTTCCGATTATGCACAATCGGAAGCAAGGGTAAAAGCTTTTCTTCCGATTACACACAATCGGAAGTAATATTCTAGTTTTCTTCTCCCGATTATGCATCAATTTGGGTTCAGAAACTGATAAAGTCATGAGACATATATAATCGAAGCAAAACAATATACAATAACCACCGATTGCATATACTCGGAAGTAAAGAAATAACCTTTGGCTTCCGATTAAAACGTAGCCCCGAAATAGGATTTTGCTAAAATCACAAAATTTTCAAATTTTTGTGATTTTCACAATCGGAAGATAAAAATAAGATCTAACTACCTATTCTGGGAAATAACTGAAAACCCCAGAACTTATTTTCATGGATTCGTCAAATTGAAGCAACATAAACACATAAAACGATAGAAACTTACCTAATTGGGGCCATTTGCTAGAGAGTTTGATTATCAGAATCACCACCACCACCTACATCATCGGCGTCATCCTCTTCATGTTCTTCGTGTTCGTGTTCTTCGTCGTTTGCAGCAGTTATAATCGATTTGTTCTTTAATTTTTCTCGAGCTCTCGTGGGTTCATTAGTATCAGTCATCGTTTTATAGAAGAATCGACGATGTTTTTGATTCGGAGATGAACGACGTCGATGAATTGAAGTTTGAATAGGGGGAATAGTGTTTTTACTCTCCACAATCGGAAGGGAAGAAGAAGAGGAGAAGAAGAGGAGAAGAAGAAAATGAAATGAAATTCCTAGCTTTTGGGTGGTCTTAATCATCAAAAGGTTGTGTCGGCAATTACAATCGGTAGTCATATTATTTTCATTTTCTACCGATTATAAACGGTTGCCCTAAATTCATTTTTTCTGCAAAACAGATAAAATTGAGTTTTCTACTTTAACAATCGGTAGATATTATATGATAGTATTCTACCGATTATGGCAATAACCCTTTCTTAAACAAACTAGTAATCGGTAGTTTATGAAGTTATTTATGAACTTCACCTATCTACCGATTGCTAACGGTCACAGGATTGATAATACTAGTAATCGGTAGATAATACCACTTTCCTAATTACCGATTGTATAAGGGTACTTTGGTAATCTCCGCAAATTTGGACATCCCATAACCTTGTCTATGGGTTGGGAATAAAAAAATCACCCCTAATTTTTTCAGGATCGCCCCTAATGACGCCAGGTTTTAAAAAGCTAGGTACCAAAATTCGATGTGGGAAAAAACAAGGCAAGCACCAAACTACAAAGTACTGATGGTCTGATGCAGTAGGTTTAAACTAAATATATAACTATAATAAAGCTCATTAACTGTTGAAATATATTCATGAATTCACTAGCACCTTTATCTCTCTATAAATAGAAGCTTCTTTGGAGTATCTATGTTTATATAACTAACCAAATGCATGGAAATATATATGTCTAGCAACCTACTCTTCTCCATGCCGTGTATATCCACTAAGTTTTGCAAGTAGCTAGGCCCAAGCTAAACTGCGTGTAGCCTAAATTATCATCCAGCGAAATCGTGAAGTAATTGCGATCCCATCAAATTTCGATAAGGAAGATTCTGCTCTCCATCTAAGATAGAGTACTGGACCTGTTCAGCAACACCCCCAATATGTTCTCTAGGGTAGAAAAGAGGATGTTGAGCTACTGGTGAAAATGACAAGTTGATACCACTTCCGCCATGTTGTTGTAGACCGAGAGTCAAAGAAACCCCAGTTCCAAGATTGTTCTGCTGATTCACCCCATCGTTGCTGTAAGACGAGAAGTCCAAGTCCCCTATGTCAAAATTCTCATTAGATACTCTCCCTGCTGCTGCTAACTGCATCCGTCGTTGCTGCTGTAATTGCTCTTGTTGCTGGTAGTTGTGGTAATGAGAATGTGTGTTTGTACCATTTTCTATATGCTGATTAATTTTATCTGGCTTGTTTATAATGGAAGAGAGAGTTTCAGAGTCGCCCCGAATAAGTTGGTCATGTGTTGGTTTGCGATCCTCGGAGCAAACTTGGGGATTTCTATGAGGGTTTGAATTCAGCCGGCTGTTGTCGTCTAGTGATATTCCTGTAATCCAATCTGATGAAGAAGCTACATTGTCCTGCTCCTTCGTTTCTTCCACATACATTTCTTCTACCATGGGTTTCCATAGCCTAACTCTGGCGTTAATAAACCAATTTGACACCTATAAAAAAAATGAAATTTCCCTCTTACTTTTAATACATTATGTCGAAATAAAGTAAGGGTCGTATCATCTTGAAATATTATTTCTGTGCCGGTGGATGGATCCCAAAGAAGATATATGGCATCCATAATGCAAACAACAATGGTATGAGATATTTGTAAAATGATTGAAGAAATGGTTGTGGACATGCCTGGCTTCTTGAGAGTCCTGTTTGGCGAGCTAAAATGTGTTTATCGACATCACTTGGATACCTGCAATGTTGCAAAAGAGAAAAAAATCAACAACAAAGCACTTGAAGAGTTTTGTAACTGGATGTAAGTATCATGCATTGTGCTTAATTTAGATAAAGACCAAATTTACCGGCCATATCGGAACATATGTATATATAGACGCTACTAGGTGCTGTACAAAGACAATGCCGACTAAAATGAAGAAGGAAACAAGAAAAACTGATCTACATACTATGTATATAGAACAAACGTGCTTGTGTAGTACCTAAGTTTTAACGTCTTTACTAATAATAGCATTATTGGTAGCTCGATCAATAGCAAATGAAAAAAAAAAAATGTGGTCGAGAGAGAGTGAGTGAAGTATATATTTACGGGTGAAGGAAGTGTTCGAAGAGCCAAGCACGAAGGACCGACACTGATCTTTCTGGTAGACCTCTTTGGGGTCTCCAAGGATGACTTTCCATCATGGTCATTTGTTGAAAAGCTCTTTGTTGTCTCAGTGTTTGATCAAGAAGTCTAAGCCTTGGTGTTTCTCCTTTAGTGGTCCCTGGTGCAACTGGATCCTTCTCTCCCATTGCCTTCTTAATTGCCTTTATTTGATCTACAATCCCATCTCTTAGGCACCTAAAATGTTTCGACATAGCCTTAGATGCCAGAGATGAATACGCCGACGCCGCTCCTCCCCCAAGTACTGCTTCAAACGAAGACACGGCGCCCTTCATTTGATCACAATATTGCCTGTATCTTCTATCCACCTGAAATTTTTCAAGAGGGGGAAAGAAACAAAAAAAAAAATTATAGAAAGAAAGAGAGAATGAAAAAATTGGGATGAATAAAAATAGTTACAGCAACAAGTAAAATGCCATGTAAAGAAAAGGAATAGATGTTTCTAAAGATTAAATTGGAATGGATGCTTAAATGCACATCAACTTGGACGATATATATTAATGTGAAGGCCCACAGGGTTGCTGATGATCATCAATTAGTTCAAAAGATTCATGTCCAAAGAATTTTTGGATTAATACTGTGAAGAATCCCTCAACCACTTACTAAGTTTAAAAAGAGATTTTTTTTTATTTTTATTTTTCATCTAGTAATAAAATAAATAAATGGCGAATAAAACTAAGAGATTTAATAAAAAAAATAATTTGAATAAAAAAAAATACTAAAAAAAGAAAAACCGTACCTCTTCCAACATGGAAATCAACTTGGTTTTACGTTTCTGCAATTCAAGGAGGTCAAGAGAGTACAGAAATGATTGTTTTCTCGAGGACTCAGTACTACTATCTTCATCTTCTGATTGGTTCATTTTCTGCTTCTGCACTACTTGTTGTGTATCATCATTTTGTTTGGTTCCAAGGTTACACAACTCATACAGAAGTTCTTGAGCAGGAACCAAGTATTTTGAATTCTTCAGTTGAATATTATTCGTTTGTTGATAACAAGTTTGATCATTAACTGAATTCCTTACATGGAATCCATCTTGCATGATATGTTGTTGAGGAAAATATCCAGAAGCTGATCTCCCAAAGAAGCCATCTTGTTGATTTTTGGTTTCTCTGATGGCCTGATCAAACGAATGTATTCCTCCAATAATAATATTATTACTTCTGTTTGAAGAGAGGGAAAGAGAAAGTCCTTGACTGCCACCACTTGGTTTCTCACTATTAGGATATAAACATCTAATATTAGAATCATCATCTACTATTAGCCTGTTGTTGTTATCATTCATGTTGTGATCTTGCCAAGAAGAATTGTGCTGATGATGATCAGATATTGAAGGAAGGATTAGATTCTCACTAGTACTTGTTGTTTCAGAGATTAATCCACTACTAGTTGATAAATTAGGATAGGAAATAGTATCAGTTGTAGATGTAATAATATTCTGCTTAGAAGAAGAAGAAGAAGAAGAAAAGGAACCAATACTAGGGTTAGTAGTAGTGGTGGTGGGTTGTTTGTTGAAGAACTCTTTCCACATAGAGTTAGGATCAGCAGAAACATCTGTTGATCGATGGTTATTAGTATCAGTCTTAGATGGAAAAGCCAACATCTCCATGCCAGTAGTCAAGTTGAAGACTTGTGCTGGATTTGATTCAAAACTTTGCATCTGATGATGATGATGATCAACTAGATTCACGGAAGAGATATCTGATGCTGACGATAGGTAACTGCAGTATCCTGAAGGAACCAAGTTTCTTCTTACTTTCTCTTGTTGAGATTCACCAGCCATGCGACATGTATTATTATTATTCGAATGTGTTACGTTATGGTGATTGATCAATATATATATATATGACTCTGCAAAGAGATAAATCGTTAATAAAAACTGAACATAAATGAAACGAGAAGAAACATAATCAAGATCGAACACCCAAGTTGTGATCAAATATACCAAAACTAAGTTTGAAACTCTTTGTTAGTGTTATTCTCGAGTAGAGAAGTAAACAACTATTTTTGATTTGCTTATACATAGATGGATTTTGTCAAGTTATGAGAAGACTAGATCGAGATGGGTCTTACCGATCGGTGTTAGAAGAAGAGATTATATATATATATACCTATTCTGTTATTAATTACTAACTGTCGAAACTACATATATTGTTGTGGTAGTAAGAAAGGGATGAGTAGATGTTGTTGTTGTTGTTGGAGCAGGCGGTGGTGGGGGTTTTTGGGAGGGAAGGTGCTGACAAATACAAGATCATCTTCTTCAATTTTAAGGAAGGACTAGTAAGTTTAATTCTCAGAAAGAAAACTGATTAAAAGATATGGACACCATTATTTGGTGATCTCTCTCTAGTACTACTATTCTGTAATATACCACGTAATGCCAAGTGGGTCAAATGTTAATATACTTCCTATATTGATATTAAAATACATCCAAAACAAACCTCCTCCTTCCCAAATCAAATCCTCTCAAATCAATTATTGACTCGTTGTTGTTTATCTTATTCTTCCCCTACCCGCATCATAATATTTATTTATAAAGTTTGAGAATTATCAAAATCTTGCCCATTAAAAATGCTTAAGGTAAGGATGATATCTTGTTTACTTTTTGGCTTCTTACAAGTACTACAATTTTCAGTAGCATAGGATATATATATATAGGCGTACTTGGCAAGCCGCCACATGACCATTTCTCTGTTATATACAGTACTAAAAACTTTGCATGTCCTTTTTACATTTGATATGGATCGAACTAAACTTTGCATGTCCATTTTATGAGTTTTTTTTTTAGATGTTACGATACGCTCCCCACTGGATCCAAAGTGTCGATATTTGCATTTTGGTACCCATGTTTTGTGGAGATATAAAGTTTAGTCAAATATTTGCTTAATTAAGATTAATGTTGACCTTAATCGACTTGGTTAAAGTTCACTTTTACCAACTTCCGGCCTGTCATAAATTTGGTCATTTCCACTTATACTAATTAACCTTGGCACTCGGTATACCCAATTTTATTTTATTTTTTTACAAACTCTACCTAAACAGACGGGTATGCAGAGGGTGTGCAAACTAGTCAGACGTACTCTGAGTTATACTGAACAAACAACAGATGTATGTGTTATATGATGAACTCGAAATCCGATGATTGCTCTGTTTGTATACTGAACAGTCTTTGCTGGCTTTTGATCAGACTTTTTATCAAGTGGATTTTTCATTTCATCTTGGAAACTTTTCAAGTCTTTTCTTCTCTGATCTCTAAACTAACAGAACTTTGGTCTCTGAGTCCATACTAGCCAATGACAACGGAGAGAGATTCACTGCACTGCTAGAGTGTAGTGTAGAGCATAAGGAGAGAGAGAATAGATGCTGAATAATGTTCTAAAACTGGGTCTGGAAAAGTAGGAGATGAGGTGGTCCAGTGTTTCCAACTAATTCCCTAATGTAAAACCCGTACTATCCTACCCGGTCCGACCCGGCCATCCATCTCTCACTCCTCCTTTAAAAATATCATCTAAGTGGGGACATCATCATCTCCACCTCTAATTTCTTTTCCATTTTACTTTATTTATTAAGTTTCCTTGGTCCCCACTAAAGTCGACTTCTTCGGCCGCTTGCCTTTTAACTTCACCCTAAACCGGACCACTCTATATATAAACAAAATAGAAGAGTCTTCATATGCACCCGTACATCATCGACAAGGGCTACCTATCCATTTGGCTATGGGGATGTTTGATCATTTCAATCATCTGATTTGATTAAGTGCTCAAAAGAAAGTGTTATTCTAATACTCCCTCTGTCCCAAATTAGATAACCAAGTTGGAGCATGTTTGTTTTCTACTTACTCGGGGAGTGGATCTGACTCGGCCCGAGTCAGATGTCATACCGTTTGTTTTTTATTTTGAGTCAGATCTGACTGGTGATTTGAGTCAGACTTAACCCCCGACTCGGACCCGTTTGAGTCAGGTAATAAAATACCCCTGACTCATGGGAACAAACCACTGACTCATATTTTTGAGTCAGGTGAGTCAGATCTGATTCAAAAAACAAACATATTGAGTCAGATCCAGATGAGTCGGGTGATTTCAGTCAGATCCAGACGAGTCAGGTGAGTCGGGAGAAAATAAACATGCTCTTAGTTTCAAATTTTGTCCCAAAATAGATGACTTATATCATCAAACAATAGAATATTTATAAAATTACCCTTTTAATTGATTATTATTAGTACAAGAAATATGTATAATTTGATAGCCATGTTTATATTCGTTACGTAGGTGTTTTAAAATGTTTTCCAATGGTATGAAGTTTACGAATATCCGTTATATAGTTTGAGAGATAAATAATTTCTAAATTTTAATAGTAATTATTCATAAAGGTATAATTGTAAAAAAATACTTAAAATTTCTCCTCTCTCCTCCTTGCCTTAAGAATTGTGCAAACTACAACTAGGTCATCTAATTTGGGATGGAGAAAGTATATCCGTGGAACTAAATAACTCGAGGGTCGGTCCTTATCAAGGATTGAAAAACGGGTTACAAGTCGGATCACAGTCATAGACCGTGACCGTTATAACGTGTATTGACGGGTGTGCGCAAGTTTCGGTAAAAAAACGCGTTGTTTAGGGGGGGAAATGCGTTTTTTCTTTTCTTTTTATGTATTTGTAAAATAACGGGTGTGATAATGATTAAATAGAAAAAATAAATAAATTATGATCTGAATTTCATATCTTATAGTTTTAACATACATGAAAACGACTATAACATCGCAGGGCTAAATAACGTTGTTACTACGTTTTTTGATTTTATTTGTTTACACATTTATTTTGATTTCTTTAATTATAATTTTTAATCTTTTATTTTGGAATTAAAAAATTTGATAAAAAATTATTTTTATATTCTGTTTTTCTAAAAAACGGGCATAACACCTGTGAATACAGAAAAAATAGTTTAAGAAACTTATGTTAAAATGTTATTTAGAATAAAAAAAATGTAAAGATCAATTTTAGGAAAACGGTTATCACATGCACAAAAATGGTTATAACGAGTCTAAATAACATTGGTTTTTTCTATCAATGTTATTTAGACATGAGTATCAGTGACCCTCATGGGAACGCTAAGTAGGCGTGACCATTCTAACGGTCGCTTTCTCCGAAAAAATGGTTGTTTTACAAACCTTGGTCCTTATGCAGGGGTATAGCGTGCCATATAAGATTATTATTTTTTGTAATAGGTGACGCTTGGAATAAATATAAAAACATATTCCAATTATTTGACAACAACGGCTATTTCCATTTTCTTTTCTATCCAAAAAGTTTACGATTTTCTAACAATGGTTTCTGAGTATATTTCTTATGTGTGTTGAATACTTAGCTTGATGGGGGATAACAACAAGGGGATGGAGATTCATATATGTTTCTTTAGATCCAATCTAATTAGTCTATAGAAAAATGGTGTAGGTTCGAGATAGAGCACTGATCATTTCATCTAAAACTCATTTTCTCTGAAAATTATGTCTGATTGTTCTTTTTTTTTTTTCTTTTTTTCTCCCTTTTTGTACTAGACCCTTTCCTTGTTTAAATTGATTAAATTGCTGATTACCGTGTGGTTGCTACAAAAACTGTTTGATCTTATATCGCTAGGCTGATCTTTGCTTTAAAAGGCAGAATGAGTTAACAGAATTGCAGAGGATATAGATTCATGTTAGTTTCCCTTAGTCTGGTCGTATCCGGATGAACTTTTAACCCCCCCAAGATAGTGTTTGTTAGAGTATTATTCTTTTTTTACTCTAGATTTTAATGTAAATCTAATATGCACTTGTAGGTTCTTCTCTCATCAAATTTTAACAGGATTCTTAAGAAGCCTGTTCTAGTAGTTTGTTGATAAGAACTTTTAAATTTATAGGAAGAATAACACTTTAGACAGGGATGAGATGTAGTTTTTGATGCTTAATTCCTACTCAATCAGAAACATTGATAGATTAATCCATATAGTCCGTAAACCTCTATGGCATTACGTTTTTAATTAGTCAAAACAAAATCTCTTAAGAAATAATCTTATAAGATGTTCTTTATCCTATAGGCTTACTCTTAACCCCTAGATCGAAAATTCAATCAGCAACTCTTGCGTCCTTATTTATCCTAATTTATTTCTTGTTGTTCTTAACATCTCAATAGACAATCGGTTAAATGTCTAAAGAAAATTTAGCAGAAATTGTCAAATACAAGGATATAAACCAAAAACTATCAATAGTAATATTAAACATATACAGATCCAATACCCATAAGAAAAAACCGAAGTAAAGGAAAACATACCAACATTCTTAAAACTAGAATTAAAACTTAGAAACTGTCCGATTGAAAAAGACAAAAATAGATTCTTCTCGACTTCTGGTCTAGTTTCTGCTACTCCTCGTCAGATCCTTCAGAGCTGTCTCTTCCTCTCTTATACAGATACTTAGCTTCTTTCTTTCCGACATAGGTATAATCCATCCCCGGAGGCATTTCATTATTGAAAATTACAACTTTAATTGGACATGAGTTCTCTAGTTTGGCCCGAATTCTATCATTTTATCCCATGGTCCAGTTGTTCTTTCACCTTAGGATCATATTACAATCGGATAAAACCTTTCCTAGCTTAGGATGTAAAAAAACTTTAGTAAAACATCGAGGCCATAGGTAATTATGGGTGCGGTGTAATTATCCTTCTCGGAAGCGCATTACCTTTGTAGAAGATATAATAGCACTGCAGGTACCTTAGAATGCTTGCAAATGTAGTCTTTATCTCAATTTTTTATTTTGATCTATGGAAAATGTAGTCTCTTAGTATTCTTTGGCTTTTCCATTTCATGTTAACTCGGTTTTACAGTAGAATGCATCAGTCGTTCATTTCCCTCACATATTCTTCCTAACCTATTTAATTTCTTGTTTATATCTATTTAGTTCTCAATACACGGTAAAACCTGTTCATGTACGTAATCTTATATATCGCATATTAGATCGTGTGGCAGTACATTCGACACCCATCGGCCTCTCATGGTAACTACTTGGAAAATGCAATAGTAAAACATTTCAATCTCTTGGGTTAAAGGCTCGAATACCAAAATCTAAGTGTTAGAGCACTGCTCGGTCGAACTCACAAGAGTTGCTATCTCAAGCTTGCTTGTCAAGTTTAGTTGATGAAAACTATATACTTGATTTCTAGTCTACTTATAGCTATGTCTCGGATTAGGATAGAATGTGTAGTTGAGGTTTAGACTTCACAGCGTTCACCAATTGAAGAAGAATATCTACTAAGGAGCTTGGAGGAACTTCATCAACAAAAGGTATGTGGAGACTAAAAATTATCCATCACTCAGAAGTCTATTCTATTTTATCTTCTAATGAGACTAAGTCGTATAGCTATATGGACTTTTACATTATACACATTAGATATTTCGAGCCGAGTTTATCTCGCTTATCTATTTCTCGAAATATGTGTTGGAAGCTTTTTTCTTTAGCTATGTTCATCGTATTCTTGACGAGTTTAGTTGGAAACAATTTATTTGTAAAAAGATGATCATGTGAAAATTACCTTGAACATCTTATATGATTTGTGTGAGACAGTCATTTGATGTTAGCTCGGGAAGTTTCGTATTGATCATTTGATCACTTGAAAATTACTTGAAGCTAATGGTATGTGTGAGATTACCATTGTCGTCTTCTAAGATGTTTCAATGATTGATATAAGAGTTTAGAAAGATTACCCATGTTGGATACAACACGGTATGCATATCCAGTATGCAAACTGTATTGTGATGATTTAATTCCGAAACTCTTGTTTACTTACCTAGTATGCGAACGGATTTACCTGAGAAGGTTCGAAACTCTTGTTTGCTTACCTAGTATGCGAACGGGTTTACCTGAGTTGGGTCCGGAACGGTTGTTCGCGAACCGGGTTTGCGAACGGCTTGACTAGGCCAAGGTCCGGAGCTGCTGTTCGTGTACCCAGTTTGCGAACACAGTGGTTAAAATCGGTTATGTATGATTCTCATACTCATGAACTAAAACACTTATGATTTAAGGAATGCAAATTAACTTTGCAAACCGTGGCTTAATGTTCATGAATTGATTCTTGTATAAGTACTTTGTACGTTTACGAATCAATCCGATTTCGTTTCAATTTGTTCATGAATATTTCTATGAGATAGTGAACAATATTGAACAACTATATTTGAAACACAATTAGATTCATTTATTATCTATCATGATTGATTGATCATCATATTTGATCTAGAAGTGTTAGATGAATATGGTTAAGTCAAAAATGCTCATATGGCTAACTTCGGTTAATTGTTATTGAGCCAACCCAATATACACGTTTAGGTACGGTTACCCATATCCAAATATAAGTATATTTCATTTGTGTGTAACAAGCTAAGACCATCTAACGGTGGAGATTGATTGCTTAATTTCTAAGCATACTTAGCTTGAATCTTAAAATCAGGAGTTCATCTAACGGTGAATATTGAATGCTTTGTTACTAAGCAATCTTAGCTTTGATTGTTAGCAACTCTAATTTGAAAGGCTATATAAGAGAGAACTCTAGCAACTGGAAAACCTAATCCCTACACTTCCGTGTGTCCAAGTTGCAAACTAGAGCCGATTCTCCTTTAACCTAGGTTTTCAAAAATTATTATTAGGTTAACGACTTTAAGACTTCATTTGGGATTTGTGAAGCCAGATCCAACTATTTTCTCTGTAGTTGCGTATTCTGATCTTACTTTTTCTATTGTATTGAGTTTTATCTTCTCTAAGATTTACTCGAGATTTATCTCCGATAGGTAAGATATAAAAAGTAATCACAACAGTTATTCGTCTCAGACTCTTTTAATTCCGCAATAACCTTTTCTGTTAATCAGTTGGGTTATTGTGAGGTGACTGATATTTCTAGGCTGCTCTCCGGGAGTATAAGTCTGAGGTATTATTTGGTTCATGTTCAACTTGATCTTTGTATCAAAAGACGGAACCAAAAGAATAAAGGATAGACATATCTGTGGGAGACAGATTTGTTTATAAGTCTTCGACTTTGGGTCGTAACAACTCTTAGTTGTAGGTGAGATCAGCTAAGGGAATCAAGTACGCTGAATCCGTCGTGGTTTAGTAGGCGTAAGGAACGCGACTGTACCTTAATCGGTGTGAGACTTGGTTAGGGCTCAACTACATTCCAGTCCGAAGTTAACTTGTAGTAGGCTAGTGTCTATAGCGGCTTAATACAGTGTGGTGTTCAAAGTTGGACTAGGTCCCGGTGTTTTTCTGCATTTGCAGTTTCCTCGTTAACAAAATTTCTAGTGTCTGTGTTATTTCTTTTCCGCATTATATTTCTTTATATAATTGAAATATCACAGGTTGTGCGTAGTTCAATCACAGTTGATAAATTCGACCTTGTTTGTTGGATATAACTTGATTGACACTTGGGTATTGGTCTTTAGTACCGTACAAGTTATTTCTCATATCAATCAGGCTCACGGATTTCTATCTGTTCGATTTGTTGATTGTATTGAGAAAGAGATAAAAGCTCTTGGATATATTTCTTGACTGAGTCTAACTTTTAAGTTGGTGCTCTCGGAATTATATTGGAGTTTAGTCCATACAGCTTGCGGAACGAATTATTGGGTGTGGTTATTATACCCCTGCTTTTTCAATTGGTATCAGAGCAGGCAAACATGCTAAGGCCTCATAAGTATGTGTTTGTAGCAATCTGACTCTATGGACAAAAGTGTTATCTCCGACAAATGCATTACCAGGAATAAAAATGTTGTTCATTTGGAATCCGTCAGAGAAAATATGTCATAAGTCTTTATTATAGATGAATGTCAGGTTCCCATGAAACAGCCAAATATTGATAAGTGTTACCCTTATTATCTTACTGACGATTCTGACTCTGAAGTAGAAAGGGAAGCAACCCAAGAAAGCGCAGTGATTCTAAGACAAGTTAGAATCCAGTCTGCTGAAGTTAATACGCTGAAACACAAGGTCAATATGCTTATTGGTATGGTTAATGATCGTGACTCTCAATTAAAGATTCTTCGTGAAGAAAAAGCCGAAGTAAGTTTATCAAAAACTTTACTCGAGGCCAAACTTGAGGAGAATGCTTTAGAAATTAGACGTTTATTGAGTAAATTCTTTATTCAATGTAAGGTTTGTTCTAAAGAGTCCACTATACCAATTGCCTCTGACACAACTGAGATGTTAGAAAACGTGACTACTTGTAATAATGTTTCTCTGATGAAACCAGTTTCAGAAGTTAAATTGCAAACCCTTCCTATTGCTAAAGATGTGCTTGTAACTTCCTTTAATCAAGGAATCACCACATCTCACGGAAGGAAGAAATCTTCTAACGATGATGTTAAACTTATTCACTCTAATCACTCTGGTGATCAGAAAGTGTGTCTCTTTTGTGATACAAAAGGACATGTTTTACGGAAGTGCAAATTAAGGTTGGATGACAACTATATTGGTCGACTTCAACACACCTTAGATTTAATACTCAAAGGTGTAACTGACATTCATATGTCTAAACCAATCGGTTTTAGTACTCACCTTGTGAAACCTTCCAGGAAAGTCAATTCAATAAGCTCTTCTAATGTTCGAACCTGTAACAGTAGCTTTAACGCAAATCGTTCAAGGAGATTTCAAAAAGACCTTTTTTAAACCAGGGTTGGGGATATTTTTCAAGGTGTGAAAAAGATACCAGAAGGTGTAAATAATAATGGAGATATGAAGGACAACCTAAATCTGATAATTGAAGGGTACAAAGATCTTATCAACAGGCTGTCAGAGTCCTCCAAACAAACTTCTTCAGGTAAGGATTCAAACTTAGTCTCATATTTTGATGATAGTAAGTTTTATGATGATTTTTCACATCAAAAAGGGTTTCCTCTAAAAGTCATAAGAAAAAAGAGGTTTAACCGTGAACATTATTCATTTGATGAGCATAAGATTATAAGGCTCATACTTGTGTTAATTAATCACAAGGTTTGAAATCTTACTCATGAAAAATCCTGTTGAGTAAGATGTGCTAATGATCAGGTATACTTGATGGCAAAATGTTCTCTGTTTAGTTGAGTTATTTTCTTCTCGTTCATAGCTAGACTATTGTCTACAGATAACTTTGCATAAGTATTTTCTTTGATTGAAAATCACTCCAAAGTGTTTTTTTTTTTAGTTATGTAAATTTAAGTAGTTACAAATACTTCCTCCTATGATAATATAAAATTTATTGAGCTACAAATTGTGAAAGAAAATTTTCACTTAGCAAAATATTGTTATGTAACCATTATACTTTATGGATGGGACTTTACAGCATTCCTAAGTTTCCTTTTGTGGGTTAAGTTTGATGTTCATACGGGTACCTATTGTTACATGTCACGAACCAACTCAAAAAACCCTAAAAATATATTCCGTAAAAACCGTTTATATACCTATCCTATTGAGTTGACTTATCTCACTCTAGGGGTTTTTTTATATTAAGAATGTCTTATCCTTCTCGCACTTGTGATTTTACGAAAGGATTTTTTAATAAGGGTATTGGTAACGGATCCAAAGGGAAGAAGAAAATAACACTAGTAGAAGATGGCTTTATCAAATCTCATAACTATGAAGACTATCCTGATGTATCATGCTACTATGCATATACTCATCAAGATGTAGAGCATGATGAAATGGTTTCTGCTGAAGTTGTTCATGATTTTCTTAAATACTTTGAGGAAGCAAAACTGCAGCTCGTTGATACTATGAAAGGTCTCGATGTGTTACGAACTGAGTAGAAAAAGCTTAATTCTGACCTTGTTCTCATGAAGACACATGTTAAAGATCTTCTCAATGAGGATATCTTCTCCGAAGAAGCAGTAGATGCTATCAATCACAAGCTCAAGGATCCAAAAACCTGTGAGGGTTCAGAAAGTGTACTTTGATTTTAGTACGTTTTTGTTTTGGTTCTTAGGAGTTGATTTATATCTAGGAAACTTCTTTTTAAGAATTTATTCTTATGTTTAAGAAGGATAACTAGGGTTTGGAATAACAATTATTGTGATTACACATAGCTATTTCAACGATTTTCATCTTGCAATGTTTTTAGATTTATTTATTCAATTTCTAAATGTTATTTGGAAGATGATTTTTGCAGTATTTAATCTTTTTGATTTCATATATTGAAATTGCTTATGAGATGTATACCTTTACGTTCGTGAACTGTGCTAGTATCTCATAAATGCTCAAAAGTTAAGTCTATTATGTCTTTATGCAAATATTGATAAAAGATAGAATGAACTTTTGATAATTCCGCAGTATCTTTCCCTGATCCACTTTTATGTGAAAGTACTGTATGACTCCGTGAGTTTTCTTATGTTGAGTGATTTCCGGTTAAATTAATCATAAAGGTTCTCTTGTGATTAATTTAATCGATGATATTTTGGACATTAACAAATTGCGTCCAAAGAAATCCTTATTTTCTCGTTGTTAGAGCATAGCTCGGTTGAACCCACCAAGCATTGGTATGTCAAGTTTGGTTGTCATATTTTAGTGAATCAAAATTCAATTAAAGAGTCGCTTGATTATACTAGAGACAACTTCGTATAGGTTAGGCTATAAAGATTAGGATTATGAGACATACAAGTATTACTTGAAGACTTGAAGAATGTGAAGAAGTAACAAGCTACATCGACGACATCATCATTCCTCTTGAGGTTAGTAATATTTTGACTTGAACTTTTTCATTCCCAACGTATCTTTCTAGTCGTGCTATATTGAAAACATAACTGCGAAGCTGTGAATGATATACTCTAGTAGACATAGTATTAAGGAATTAGAATACGAAGTATAACGCTTATATTTTGAACTTTGTATATAAGACATCGACATAATCGTATGAATGCTATTGTGATTATGTGTATGGGTAAAGGTGAAGATTTCATCCTAGGAAACAATGTTTACGTTCGTTTAAAGGAAGTACATTCATGAACTTGTTTTATGAATCGAAAGGGAAATCACTAGGCTTATTGGTATTGTTATTCATTGCATATCTTTGGATTACCAATATGTGTGAGTTAGTAGAACCGATCATAACTTGTTATGTATCTTGGTAAATCTAGTCACAATGCCTGAGTTATGTATTGACATGACTTTTATTAGTGTAACCGATCCTAAGTAATCACCTAAGATGGTATGATCGATATTTGTAATTGGTGTAACTGATCCTGGTTATTGGTATGACCAATCACAAAAGAGTTGTGTAATCGATCCTTGTAATTTGCGCAACCGGTCCTGGTAATTAGTGTAACCGATCACAAGTAATACCATGAGAATATGGTAACTGGTCCTGGTAATTGATGTAACCAACCCTGGTAACTGATGTAACCGGTCCCAGTAACCATATTAAGGTAGAACCGATCCTTGTGTTTGGTAGAACCGTAAACCCATGATTTGTGTATTAATATTTAATCAATCACATAGTTGTTCTTGGAATACATATGAACCAATTTTAAACTTGTTTGGAAGTGTGGTATAATCGGTTCCAAGATTGTAAATATGAAAAAGGATTTACAAAGAAATAAGATGTCGACATACTTTGAACATGTTCAGTAACTCTTATCTTTTATTGTTCAAAGATATTCCTTAATAACTCAAGGAGATCCCGGACCGAAATAAGTTGAGAATCTTTTAATTAAGGTTGTTAATTTTATATGCTTTTAATTACCACAATTAAAATGCATATCTCTGGAAAATAAAAATTGGTAATGTTCATTTACTAATTGGAGATTTTCTAGTGAGATTTTCGGTAATATTGGACAGAGCATTTCCAGGAATTATGAAAACCGTTTTTTGAAATATATTGCATATCTTGAGAATATTCGGTTTTGGAAATTCCTTGGTGTCCAAACTTCCTTGGTCTATAAATACCCAAGTTTGCATTTCGAGCAAACTATCCTAAGAGCCAAAAAAATTACCTTGTTGTGTTATAACTGGTGGAACCGTCTATTCGGAGAGGAAAGTACCCTAATTAGGCGAAATCTCTTACGACCGCTCGTTTAAAGACTTATGTGGGATCGAGAAGCTCTACGAGTACCGTTGGTGGGAAACTAGATAATTGCAGTATTATATTAATTTTCGATTTGATTTGATTAACTAACGGTTATTGAACTTTGATTGCACCTAGTTTGTTTATTCTTGATAATCTTCTCTTTTGATATAAGGGAAATCGCTAGGCTTATTGGTATTGTTATTCATTGCAAATCTTTTGAATTACCAATATGTGTGTTTAGTATAACCGTTCATAACTTGTTTGTGTATCTTGGTAAAATTATTCACAAGGCCTGACTTTTGTATTGGCATGACTTTTATTAGTGAAACCGATCTTAAGCAATCACCTGAGATGGTAAGATCGATATCTTGAAATTTGTGAGACTAAATACTAGACATTGGGTAACCGATCCTAGTAAGAGGTGTGACCAATCACAAGAGAGTGTGTAATCGATCCTTATAAGAGGTTTAACAAGTTTTAGTAAGTTGGTATTACCGATCCTATAACTTGGTCAACCGATCACAAGTTTTACCATAAGAAGTGGTAACCGATCCTAGTATTTAGTTAGCCATTTTATGGTAACTAGTGTAACCGATCCTAGTACCCACTTGGAGGTAGAACCGAAACTTTATGTTGAGGTAGAACCTTGAAACCCATTAATGGTGATTTGATAGGATAATCAATCACATAGTTCTTGGAAGTCAGATGAACCAATTCTAAACTTATTTGGAAGTGTGGCAAATCGGTTCCAAAATTGTAAATATGAAAAAGGATTTACAAAGTAAAGATGTCGACATACTTTGAACATGTGCAGTAACTCTTATCTTTTATTGTTCAAAGATATTCCTTAATAGCTAAAGGAGAATCCCGGATCGAAATAAACTGAGAATCTTTTAATTAAGGTTTTTAGTTTTATATGCTTTTAATTTCCAGCAATTAAAACTAGTTGGAGATTTTCTACTGAGATTTCGGTCAATATTTGGACAGAGCATTTCCAGGAATTATGAAAACCGAATTTGGAAATATATTGCGTATCTTGAGAATATTTTCCGTTTTTGAAATTCCTTGGTGTCCAAACTTCCTTGGTCTATAAATATTGAAGTTTGCATTTCGAGCAAACTAATCCTCAGAGCCAACAAAACTACCTAGTTGTGTTGTTATTGGTAGAGCCACCTATTCGGAGAGGAAAGTAACCTAATTAGGCGAAATCTCTTACGGCCGCTCGGTTTAAAGACTTCTTTGGGATTGAGAAGCTCTATTAGTACCGTTTATGGGAAACTAGATAATTGCAGTTTATTATTAGTTTTCGATTGATTTGATTGACTAACGGTTGTTGAACTTTGATTGCACCTAGTTTGTTTATGCTTGAGAATCTTCTCTTCTGATATAATATTCACTCAAACTAGATCGATGTTTCGACGGGAGATCTTTAGACTGTTTGTAGATCTAAAGACGTCTTGTGATAATCCATTGTTAACAGACTCCGTTCTATGTGTGATTGATCACAAGAGATTCAAGTTGTTTGTGTGCAGGTGTTTATTGAAGATCTAAGAAGATTTGAAGACAAAGAAGATATTTGGGTTCATAATCTTTGGTGTGCACAAAACTTTTTTCGGCTGGAAAGGGATCCAACTATAATCGGTTTATCTTTGTGATAGATTGGATTGATTAGTTGAGTAAATCGGCATCAATACAATTCTTTGTGATTCAAAGTATTGATTATAAAATCTAAACAATTACTTTGGTAGTTGTTATTGGATAGATCTAAAAACCTGACAAAGGAGTTTATTGGGATAAACGGAAGAGCCTTTTGTCAAACTCATATCACGTTGTTTGAAAAGAGTTGTTACCAAACAGATTTGTTGTTCCTTTATTGTTTGGAATACGAACCAAAGGAATTGTTCAAAGTGCGTGACTTATTACAAGTTGGAGGCGCAGGTATACTGAGGGAACAAGGTGAACTATAGGTTTAGATGCTTGGTCTCAACTATACGAAGTTGGTTTGACTTTGTATAGCGGCTTAATTCTTAGAGTATTCAATTCTGGACTAAGTCCCGGGGTTTTTCTGCATTTGCGGTTTCCTCGTTAAAAAAATCTTGTTGTGTATTTTACTTTTCTATTTCCGCAATTATAATTGTTTTATTATAATTAGAAGTGAAATACACAAACGTTAATTCCTATTTACTTGATAGCAATCCTATAGTGTTTGGTTAAGTCCGAACCTATTATCAAGTAAACATACTTCGTTGTTGTATTGTCTCGATCTTGTATCCATAGTCAATCACACAAGTTATCTTGTTGTCGTATTGTCTCGATCTTGTATCCATAGACGATCACACGAAGTGTGAACCGATTAGTTGTATTGTCTCGACTCAGTCCATAGACAATCACTTTCGGAGAAAGGACTTATAGGTGGAAAAGTTTTAGATTGAGGTATATTTGGGTACCCTCATCTTTTCACTCGTAAAAGTAAGGTCGTTCATGTTGTTCTCTTGGGAATGACATCAAACGGGGGAGAGTTCTTAAATGAACTTGTGCTTAATTGCCATATCTTTGTGGGGAGTGCGGATGTGGAATATTGTAGGAGTTATCTTGTATCTTTATAAACTCCTTGATGAATACACTAAGTTTCGATTATGTTAAATCATCGAAACAAAGTTGATATGTTCTCTTTTAGTCATGAATTATCTTTTTGATAATTTCATTATGATCCCGTAGTTTTCGTACCTTTGCCAATTTATATTGACAAAAAGAAGGAGAACTATTTGGTAGTTCACACTACATACATATGGTTTACGGATCATTATGTAAGCGGGAGTGGTTTTCATTGTAAGATGGAAGTATTGACTAAGGGGGAGTGATACATATCACCATAGTATTATTTCAAAGTTGTGATGATATTGGACTTTGATTCGATATAATAATACTATGACATTGTATAACAATAATTGAGAACATCTGTTTTCTTATTGTTATGGCTACGGATCTTCAACAACAATGATGCTGAGTTGAACACGTTCAGAATCGCTGGAGTCCTTGGAGTAACAAATAATTCAAGGAAAGTTGAAGAGCCAAGGAAATCAAGCATGATGGATGGCTTTCAGTTCAGGGCTAAAGTTGTAAGACCATGTATTTAATGTGTTGTCATTCTGCAAAGAAACAGAGCCATTTAAAAGTAATGAGTGCCTAGGCCTCTTTACTCACATATGTATTGAGAAATTCAGTATATTTATATATAAAATTTATCCAGAATGGTGCATGAAGCAACAATCCCAAATATTCTGTAAATTTTATTAATCTCATGCCTGCATTATTCACTAACGCGTGGCTTACTGAGTATTTTCTCTATGCTATGTTCCCCAGCCGACCTCTTGATGTTGACATGACATGACAATTAATGTTCGTTCGCAGCAGAGTAACATGAATTTCCCGAAGTGTTAAGATTAAGATATGCATGGAAGTACTCAATTAGAGGCACGCAAAGTTATGTTTCCCTCTTAAACATAATTAGTGATTTTGTATGAATGCACAAAATTCACCAGAAATTGACTGATTTTGTGTCAGCTCACAAAATTCAATTTTTCTAACCTAATTTTATTAATTTACAAAAATTAGGTCTTTTGCGGCCTGCGCAATATCTCAAACCCTATTGGTCGAGACCAAACCTAGGCAAACTAGGAAATTGATCCACCATGGAGCTAGTAGGAGCAAACCCTACCAAAAACGAGAAATAGGAAGAAAATAGGAAACCGCGACCATAAGGAGCCGTGACAGAAAGGGCTTGGCCGCACCACTTGGCCGGCCAATTGGCCCCAACTCAAACTCCCTTTGGACGGTGCTCTTTCCTCTATTATGTTGGTTGATGGCCCCTCTTTCCAACCAACCAATCAGATCGACCAAGCCGTCCCTCTTCCATGACGACCGATCGACCAAGCCACGGCCTACCCGTATGGACATGAACAGCTGCCCAAAGGTGGCTAGTCGCGCTGCCTACAAGGGTCTTAATTGAATTCAACGACAACCAATAACTTCCACAAATCATCTCAGCCACTCAATTTGGCTAGCCAATTTAACCGGTCTGGATCTAACTTGAGCCGACCAATAGGATGGCAAAATGGATACCAGCCATCACTCTCCTATAAGGACCGACCAGTTCACCTTTGGCGTACATGAATAGCTCCTGGCAGTTTCCTGAAGATGGCTGTTCATGCTTCTTTTTAAGATATTAAGATCCGCGACTAATTTAAACAAGCTTCATACAACGATGCTTCATGAGCATCGATTATTTTGAGATGCTTGCTTAAAAGCGATGCTTTATATGCATCGATTACAAACGATGTTTTATAAATATCGATTTCACAAATAATTTAATTATTTGACCTAAAAGCATCATATGCTATTTTTTGCAGCAAGTCTCACAACTTCACTTGTTACATATGACTGCCCGCCGCCTAGCTTGTGCGTGATTGGTCAGAATAATTAGGTCTCACAGGCAAGACCCACTCAGCAGCCAGATGCATATTTTTCTACAAAATACTCGAGACAACAAACATGTCACAAACTGGGGGATGTTCATCAGGGTATTGGTCTGGCGGTTTACAGCGTGCGGCGTGCAACACGCCCATTATGAGAAAGTGTTAGGAAAGGCGGACAGTTAGTGGCAACAGAGAAGTAGTGGGTGTAAACCGACCAGTCTCCTCCTCATAGTAGGGACGTGGTTTTCAACATTTTACACGATCCCCACTTCTCTATCACTCAACTACTTCCACTTCCTATGAGATCAGGGTGCGTTCAACTATGACTTGTATAAATAGGTTTTGCAACCTATTTAAACCGACAATGGTTATCAACACGAGTATCCAGAAAACACCAAGAACTTATAGCTTTTATTCCGCAAGCAAGTTCCACATTCTGATACAAGTCATAAAACAACCACACCTTCAGAGTTAAACATCATGATCACAACACCTTCTTCGCTTCCCTCCTTAAGATCAACCCTTCTCCTTCATTTTGTGACCAAAGCAAGACTGGAACGGCCATTTCTTGGTTTAGGCAAAAATTGTATAGATTGATCTCTTGAATCTAAAGTACTCATGTACAGTACATTTGTTTAGGGTTTAGATTCGTTTCTCGGCGGCACACCCAAATTTACAATTTCCAGCAGAATCAGTTTTAACCCCAAAACAACTGGCGACCACAGTGGGACATTAATCTCTTGATTGCAAAATCAGTTTCTCAATTATCATTCCAGTTCTCTCAATTTAAAAAGTGTGGATCTTAGATATAATTCAATCATTGAACTCAATTTAGGTTTAACAACCAATTTCAATTCTGGTGTTCCGTTCGTTAAGAAGCTTCACAAAAATGCTTTTTCAAGCAATGTTACAGGGAATACCTTGGATAGCTGAGCACCCATAAATCTCCCAGATGAAAGGACAAGAAAGCCTCGTGGAGACACAAGAAGACGTGACTACTACTTAGAAGGGAACAATGGCTTCTCTCAAGATACGGATGGAGCAACCGCCTTTCCTGCAACACCATAAGTGTTATATGGAGCAAGTCGGAAACTCCTCAAAGCTATCACTGATATTAATGTCGCCAGGGTCCACACCCAGAGAGATAAATTGAAGGTTTGCATACCCATTGTTCCAGTATGGAGATAATCGACAACAAATCTCAACACCAGTGGAGTCCTAGAAAGGCACTTGCAGAGATCATGAAAGCAAAGGTCTATCTCTATTCTACCACTGCTACCATTTTATGGTCAGGAGTATCCGCTATCACTTCATCAGCGAAAAGTGTAGATCTAGACCGTGGCGTAATTTCGGTCATTCGTACATCTGCAATAACAAAGAAGGCTTGACACATCTACAAATCATCATAAAGGGGTTCGCCTATTATGCCAACCCAAGCAAGAGCAAGCCCGGGATATCTTCGGATCTACTGGAGCCGACACATCAAGAGAGCAGCCTCAAGAAGATAACGATGCCTGTGTCATCATACCAAAAAAAATATCCGCAGCCAAGATAACCCCACACAGAGGAGATCCGAGAAGTTTATGCACCAAAAGGACCCACGTCTCCCATATTAACTTTGCCTAGGGAAATGGGTAATGCTGAAGAACATGTCTCCCATCTTTGGAATACTTAGGAGAAATACGAGTATCACCAGATGTTATGACTCGAAGAGTTCTCCAAATCGCCTACCAGGAGAGCCTACACCGGGTACAGCAACAACGCGCCGAACAAAACCTACGATTGGTTCCAGATGGTGACGTTCCCTACCATAAATATCTCTTCATTCCCGAGCCGATCACTCTCAAGACTTAGACAGGATGTTCCAGCAAAATAACAGGCATCTCGATGACTACGTTAAGAGATCCAGAATTGAAGTCCTCGACTTCCAAGTCTACTGCTGGTGCTAACGCATCAATAGATAACTCAAAAAGAGATACACCTCATCAGCAACGTCACCCACGGTAATCTCCAAGACTCCCTCCTCAGGTCCTTTTCCATTTAGGTCGTATCCCCGCTGAAAAATCATAAAGGCGTCATAATTAGCAAGAAATGGTTCAAGCATGGGGATTGAAGTACAAACCATAGTGCAACCTAAACATTCATTAGAAAGTGTTTTAGGACATGGCATGTAGTTCAGCGAGATTACGGGTCATTTTGCAAAAACTCTGTCAGAAACGTTTTTACACTTCCTTCTAGAAGAACTGAAGCTGGCACTAATTGGTGAAGAAACTAGGGATGAGCTATATACCTAAAGATTCGCATGGAAGTCTTCTACAACATACTAATAGGGCACTTTAATCCAATGAATGAGCTATAAATGGCAGCCGAAACTCTCGATTACGTGATAGCGGAAAATCTACATCGGATGAAGATTTTGTGGCCGTTCTGGCAAGAAGACACAAATCTGAAATTTTCATCAAGTCAATACACCAAGGTCGCACTCACAATCAGGCAAGCAACAATAGGAGAGCTTACGCACGCATGGAATCAGGGAGGAGCTGTTTCACCGAAAAAGAGGGGGAAGAAAAGAAGGAATAAACTCATATATGTGAGCTATATGAAAGGAAGAAACACTTCCTTTGGGCCATAACAATCGATCAAAGCCTATCAATTCTCATGGCCATGGTCGTCCAAGGTTCGTGCTCGTAGATGCCGCTCCTTCCTTCCAAGATCCGTGGTCGTAGCCACCATCACTCTTCCCTGCCAAGATCCATGGTCGTAGCCACCACTCGTCCCTTCCAAGATTTGTGCACGTAGTCACCACTCCTCTCTGTCAAGGATCGTGACCATAGCCCTCCAAGCTCCAGCCAACCTATTTTGTTCCCACGAAAACGCAGCCTTATCTGATCACAGTTGCTGCCAAGAACCGTTGCTACTCATTTGTTGGTACCAGTCAGAGCTTCATCGTAGCAACAACCACTACAGACAAAGGTAATCTGAACTTGTGCATATTTTAGTTTCCCATGGAGGAAGTAATAGAGTCACCAGTACGGAGGAAAGATGGTGATATCTTTATCATGGTTAACCCACCAACCATACAAAATAGAACAATGTAAACCACACTTGGGGACTAAGGCTCAACGCGGAATCCCTTCACTGTCAAGAACCTTTTCAACTCATAAGAGACAGTCAACTAAGAAGTCATAACCATGACAGGGTCACCACTTTTCAAATATGTAGCGCAAGGATATCACCACCTCCTTGTCTGGAAGGCGCCTGACCAACAAGCAATATTTGGTTCATCCATCCATAAGCACTGTTATCAATGAAGAATCAAAGAGGAAAGTCGCGCCTCAACAACCCACACATACCAGCCGCAGCATGTCTGCCACATCACCTACTATGAACCCAGCATCGCCTACCCAAGGTCTGCACGAAGCTGCGTATCAATAACCACACCGGCCGACAAAGTAAGATTTGGTGTTTCTAGATTTCCAATCTCCTATGGAAAGGGTGCATGGGCTGTCAGATGTTTGGATACAATACAGGTCTATCAAGTGCGACTCCCGCCAATTGATCCACAAATGACGGATCCAAAAGATTGCCGCTTTTGTCGATTCGTCAGCCACCTTACCAGCAAATGCAATGGAAGTACACCTTCCAGGAGAAAATAGGCTCAGGATAATTACACCTGGGGGCTGTCAGCACGGGATGCCTTCATGACCCTCAACCAGGTTATTTCTGATGTCAACATCATCACTGTCAAAGCTTTACGAGCCACAGGAATTTCTCAACGTGAAGCCGTACACGCACAGACAACCAGAGCGCCGCAAATTTGATGAGGATTTATTTCCTTCCAAAAGTACGCCGTAGAGATATTTTCACATATCTGGCCACGCCATCAGAGCTAGTACACATCTACAACTCCTTACAAGATCGTATTGTATTCCCAAGCCGACTCAAAAATACAACTCTAGTAACCAAACAGAAGTGTAACTGGGGACTGCTCATCGCATCCCATTCCATACAACAATCCAAGATTCAGAAGATGGTTCAAAGGATGTCGCTTGGAACGAAGTCCTTGAAGACTTGATAGCAGCACGTCGGCAATGGAACGCCTCTCAGCTCATCTACTTCACTCAACGGCTCAAGAATATTTTGCCCATACAAGCATTCCAAGCATGTCATCATCGCAATCATAAGGGCAAGAATAGGCCTATGAGATAAAGAGTCAGAATAAATACAATTTCGTTCCAGTCAATGCTCAAGAGTTTAAAGAACATTTTAATTGCGACTCAGCAGTCCAGACACCAAACAAATTAAAGTCAAGGCCTCTTGCAGTTGAGCGCAATGGAGTTTGGAAAATTTTGAAATCCACTGGAGAGGCTAGATACTCATTTTTCTGGAAACAAGACCTTATTACACATTCCTGAGAGGATCGATGGTACATCTTCTACACCCTCTGGTCCAGAAAGAAGAAGAATCACGTGATTAGGATGAGTCCTAACAGTCGTATATGACGCTTCGAAGAAGTCATCATCTATATTTGGCATGTCTCTGGAATCATTAATGCCTCTTGGCTTAGCAGCGGAAATATCTCCAGGAGTTCACTCGGGATTTGATGAAATTTCAAAGCCGTGGAAGTTATACGTACAACTAAAGTTCATACTTGCAAAAAGAAGAAGAAAGAACAAGATGTACTTACCTTTTCGCTGACGATTGGCACGCTTGTGATGGAGATGCCGACAGTGACGAAGAGGAGCCGGCTTCTGCATACAAAAGCATGGAGTCGGATGAGCAACAAAAAACAAAAGAGGGTCGATACCCCTTTTTATACGAACGGAGTTTATAGAGTTCGAACGGAAGAAGGATTCCTTCTTGCACCATGAATGGGAATAGATAGCTAAGTCCACCGCACTCATACCCCATAGCCGAGCTAGCAACACGCTACTATGAAGGCCACTGACCGCGCGGTCCCGCTGCTGAAGGCAGATGAATTTTCCTGGTAATATCTACCTGCTTCGTCTTTTCAAATTTTATTTTCGAATGTCACCATCTAGTGCTTACCCCGCAACAATGTCATTGTTACGTACTAAGCAGGGGACTTAATGTTGATGGTAGCTTTCAGTTTAGGGATAAAGTTGTAAGACCCTGTATTTAATGTGTTGTCATTCTGCAAAGAAACAGAGCCATTTAAAAGTAATGAGTGCCTAGGCCTCTTTACTCACATATGTATTGAGCAATTCAGTATATTTATATATAAAGTTTATCCAGAATGGTGCGTGCAGTAACAATCCCAAATATTCTGTAAATTTTATTAATCTCCCGCCTGCATTATTCACTCACGCATGGCTTACTGAGTATTTTCTCTATGCTATGTTCCCCAGCCGAACTCTTAATGTTGACATGACATGACAATTAATGTTCGCTTGTAGCAGAGTAACATGAATTTCCCGAAGTGTCAGGATTAAAATATGCATGGAAGTACTCAATTAGAGGCACGCAAAGTTATGCTACCCTCTGAAACATAATTAGTGATTTTGTATGAACGCACAAAATTCATCAGAAATTGACTGATTTTGTGTCATCTCACAAAATTCAATTTTTCTAACCTAATTTTATTAATTTACAAAAATTAGGTCTTTTGTCGCCTGCGCAATATCTCGAACCCTATTGGTCGAGGCCAAACCTAGGCAAACTAGGAAATTGATCCACCATGGAGCTAGTAGGAGCAAACCCTACCAAAAACGGGAAATATGAAGAAAAGAGGAAACCGCGACCATAAGGAGTCGTGGCAGAAAGGGCTTGGCCGCGCCACTTGGCCGGCCAAATGGCCCCAACTCAAACTCCCTTTGGCCGGCGCTCATTCCTCTATTTTGTTGGCTGCTGGCCCCTCTTTCCCACCGACTAATCAGATCGCTTTAAATGTGCAGCGCACACTTTTGATTAAAAGTGGAAGTTGGTTGGTCGACACGCTTAATTCCTTAAGGAATTGAACATAGGCTGCCCATGTCAGTCTCAAAACGATCACGACCATACGTTTTGGCAAACCAATTCGACGAGCCTGGCCTTCTCCCAGCGCGGCAAGACAAGCTCCATGATACTCACTGGCGGGCCCACTGTTAATCCAACCAATCGGAATTCCTATAGCACGCCGGCAACAACCCTAATCGATAGCCAAGAGTAGGCCATCCGCGCGGATGAAATGGCTTCAAAGGAATTAAGACCGCATATGTCGGTCTTAAATGGCCGTCCAACTTCGTCGGCCACATTGACTGGCCTAGATTCAATTCTAATCAACGGGCAAGGTATGGATGTGCTCACCAACGAACCGGCTATAGCCCTCACCGATCGCTTTGCTCCTAGCCCGTAGCTAAAACCTAAAACCGTTAGCTCAAAACAGATTGGCCGCACGGCCATAACAGCCTCATTACGGCCAGCGGCGCATTACTATCGCAAAACGATCTCGGTCGTCCAACTTCGCTAGCCGAATCGACCGGCCTAGATATAATTTTAGGTAATCAATAAGATGTCACCGTGATCATCGGTCATCCCTTTTCCATGAGGACCGATTGGCCAAGCCGCGGCCTACCGTACGGCTCTTGAAACGGCTTCCTAAAGTGGCTAGTCGCGCTGCCTACAAGGGTCTTAAATGAATTCAACGGCAGCCAATAACTGCCGCAAATCATCTCAGACACTCAATTTGGCTATCCAATTTAACCGCTCTTGACCTAACTTGAGCCGACCAATAGGATGTCAAAATGGCTACCATCCATCACTCTCCTATAAGGACCGACCAGTTCACCTTTGGCGTACATGAATAGCTCCTGGCAGTTTCCTGAAGATGGTTATTCATGCTCCTTTTTAAGACATTAAGCTCCGCGATTAATTTAAACAAGCTTCATACAACGATGCTTCATGAGCATCGATTATTTTGAGATGCTTGCTTAAAAGAGATGCTTTATATGAATCGATTACAAACGATGTTTTATAAATATCGATTTCACAAATAATTAAATTATTTGACCTAAAAGCATTATAGCTATTTTTGCAGCAAGTCTCACAACTTCACTTGTCACATATGACTGCCCGCCGCCTAACTTGCGCGTGATTGGTCAGAATAATTAGGTCTCACAGGCAAGACCCACTCAGCAGCCAAATGCATATTTTTCCACAAAATACTCGAGACATCAAACATGTCACAAACTTGGGGATGTTCATCAGGGTATTGGTATGGCGGTTTACAGCGTGTGATGTGCAACACGCCCATTATGAGAAAGTGTCAGGAAAGGCGGACAGTTAGTGGCAGCAGAGAAGTAGTGGGTGTAAACCGACCAGTCTCCCCCTCATAGTAGGGACGTGGTTTTCAACATTTTACACGATCCCCACTTCTTCATCACTCAAATACTTCCACTTCCTATGAGATCGGGGTGCGTTCAACTATGACTTGTATAAATAGGTTTTCAACCTATTTCAACCGACAACGGTTATCAACACGAGTATCCAGAAAACACCAAGAACTTATAGCTTACATTCCGCAAGCAAGTTCCACATTCTGATACAAGTCATAAAACAACCACACCTTCAGAGTTAACCATCTTGATCTCAACACCTTCTTCGCTTCCCTCCCTAAGATTAACCATTCTCCTTCATTTTGTGACCGAAGCAAGACTGGAACGACCATTTCTTGGTTTAGGCCAGAATTATACAGATTGATCTCTCGAATCTAAAGTACTCATGTGCAGTACATTTGTTTAGGGTTTAGATTCGTTTCTCGGCGGCACACCCAAATTTACCATTTCCAGCAGAATCAGTTTTTACCCCAAAACAACCATGTCAGCAACTAAAGAACACTCAAGAATGAATATCTCTACAAATTTAGTAAAAGAAATTCCAATCTGAGCTACCATCCTAAATGCTAAACATGAGCACATGAGTCATGAAATGATAGGTTTGATAACCAGCAAGCTAGGTCAAGGAAGTAGAGTATGTGTAGCCTGCACTCAGCTTGTATCTTATTGAAGTAGCTCACGAGGCCTTTGATCATCCAATTCCAGTGTAACATGATACCTTAAACAACTGCAAATAAGTTTTTAAATTCCTAAAGCAATGAAAACTCTAACATGGTTTTTTGTAAGTAGTCCTTTGTTGATATATAAATTAACACAAACAGGCTATAGTGGTAATTTATTTCGATAACAGTGAATCAATCTCATTAAAACAAATAAATCTATGTTCATGGTGTTGTACCCTGCATCATAGCACACCCTTTTTTTTTTTCAATGATAATGACAAATTAAGTATGTTAACACTTGAGTTATAGTAATAACATTTTGTGGATTCTTTAGGACAAAATTTCACCTTTTTTTTGTATATTTTTTCTTAGCTATTAATCAACTTAGGTACACATCCTTTTTAGTAGTTCAAAACTTTTTATTGTGGTAGACTGATTTATTTTATCTTGATTCTTTTCAACACTAATACTCTTTCCGTTTTGTTCTTTCATTTATTTATTTTTTACCTTAAAAAAGGCAAAATTGGAAAAGTGAAAGGACCAATTTTTATGGGACGGAGGTAGCATAAGTCAATGGAGCAGAAAATTTCTCTAACTTTCTTTTTTTTTGTAGGTAATCCCATCCTTACCATATATTTCGTCAGTCATGCTAGAGCGATATTTATAATTTCGGGTCACAAGCGAATCTCACACTATGTATGTGAGTTTTGGGTTTTAAAAAACGTAGTATTGTTTAGTCTGGGCTTGAGCTTATTCATCTGCATATTAGATTACTCATTTGACATTACAATTGTGCGCGTCCTCATGAGAACCAATTCAGCATTTCTTAAACTCCAATATCTATAAATTACTTCTGAAAACCTTGGTCATATATGATTTTTGGTTGAACTGATTACCTTATATCTTTCTCTTGCATTTCTTAAACTCCAATATCTATAAATTATTTCTGAAAACCTTGGTCATATATGATTTTTGGTTGAACTGATTACTTTTTATCTTTTTCTTTGCTAGGGTATAATGGTTAAAAAATGGGTGCCACATGTAATTAAGATGGTAAAGTTCCGAATTGCATATACCAATGGGTTCCATCTTATTGTTTAATGATAAGGAGTGAACAAAAGCAGTGTTAGGAGGAGATGGTCAAATTTCACACCTGTATGAATGTTAGTATTTGTAAGAGGAATGAAGTGTTGGGTGCATCCACGTATTTACCGATAAAACTATTTGATAAGATTTCCAACTACTAACCAGTTGTTAGACAGTTTGTGATAGTACATTTCACATTTTGGTAAAATTATCTTAAGTTATGAAACTTTTTTTTTTCTATCTATCAAATGATTCCTTAAGTCAATTGTGTACGCAATTTGTTGAAAAGATGCAAAACCTTCTGGCATGGGACAATCAGTTAAGTTATTGGTAAAATTACTGAAGATAACCAGCCACCTTTCTAAATCACTAGCTCTTGCCTAATAATTATGTACTCATTTGTAAAGTTATGTATTCAGTCGTCTTTGTGTCTGTGCACAATTGCAAGAAGAAATGTTGTAGTTTGTAGCGCATCTGCTTTTCAAGAATGAGAATATGTAAACGTCCAGAACTGTAATAGTTTTAATTGTGTGATGCATTCTAGGATGTTCTCATGGATGGAATAACAATGGGTGGTGGATCTTCAATTCCTGGGACTTCACATCATTGACACATCCTTCGCAACTACCGTTAACCGTAGTTTATTTAGAAGAATCGGAGAAGCAAGGGCAATTCAACCTTTTTGAAAGACATGCCAGATGGGTTCATGAGATAACCAACAGGAACATTGTATGTTTGAAAACGAAACACAAGACTCATCAAAATATTGCCCATGTCATTTCACGAGCATTGTAAAATACATTGAGTTGAAAATGAATCTTCATTGTAGACAGTTTCTGGTGTTTTGGCTTTTAAAAACTGCGTATAGTTGATTCAATTTCGTTAAGAAAATTCAATAGCACTACCACAACAACAACATCAGTTTTCCAGCATAAATGCATTGTTGCATATAAATCATGCACATCACCAAAAGCATTTATCGGATTGGAAAAAGGATATGTTAATTTGGGAATTGGTGTTTCAGGAGGATAACACTTAATGAGTGCAGTTCTATCCAGGTACGTGACTACATGTTCAAATATATATACGACCAACATAAGATACATAATGAGTTTGTTACAAAATTAAGAATCATCTAAGATGCATTTGTCGAACCACAGGACAAACGTCTACCATGTTAAAAGCTAACATTTTGCAGTAACAACAACATGACCATCCCAAAACCCGTGCTATAACGGCACGGGTCATACCCTAGTATATATATATACAGGATCCATGAAAATTATCACGTAAAAAAATAAAAATAAATAAATGTGTGTGTTCTCTCTGTCTCCGTCGCCTAAGCAAGCATGGCATGCAAGATCATGGGAACCATCACGTAAAAAGAAAAGAAAATACATAAAAAGAAAAAAATAATTATTCCATAAATAAATCGACTGATGGGACCCTGGTATATAACATCTGAGTTGATACTAAAATTAGGATTAAGACCAGTACCTTAATCCATTAAGATTCATCTTGGCATTGACGTTCATTCGCAGAACATCTATCTCCATATCCATCTTCTTTAGCTATTAATGTGATCGTGAGATTCCAAATATTGATGTCCATTGTACGACTATCTGAGTAGAGCGTTGTTTACTTATATATGAATTTTATTACGCTTGAATGCAAACTCGCATACAACAATTGGATTCAAATCGGGGTAACTTCTCACGAAGCCAATGAATTATGTCAACTAAGGAGATTGTTTAGTGTCCTTCCTAGATTTCTCACAGGTAGATAGGATTTCAGATAAAGGTTTTGTGAGTACACCTCTTGTAAACCCTCTAGAGACTAAAACTCGAACACTAGGGCCACGTAGGAGTTCAAAGGCTTGTTGCACACGCTAAGTGCAATCGCGGTGCCTACGACAGTGAGTTAAGATTTTTATTTTGTAGATTAGATCTGCTCGAGGACTAGCAAATAATAAGTTTGCACGTATTTGATAGACACATATTTGTGTATGAATTTGTTAGTGCTCAATTTGTACTTATTATGGTATTTTATGTGTTTGTCAGTGTTTTTGGAGAAATAAAGTTTTGAGAAAAAATTGGCTCGAAAGGTGGTGTTTGGACCCTCTGGAAAAATTACTAAAGGCACCCCAAAAAGTGTTAAAGGCACCCGATTACAAAAGGGACCCCCATATTGGATAAGGGACACCCATCTTCTTCTCGGGTGAATATTTTTGCCGGGAAAACCGAGTTTGAAATGGCAGAAATTTCTGGATCGATTTTGGACTTGATTTCATGAGACTCAATCGCGGATTTGGGTTGTTTTAGGCCTGTTATGATTAAATGGGGATAGTAATTGGTCTAGATTCCAAAAAAGGGGAAGTAATCACCCAGTTTGATTTAAACATAATGGATATATACTCTCGGGTTTATTTCCGGTAAGTATGTGTTGTGATTGGAAGATTGTGCGTGTTTTTAGAGAGTTTGATAGCTTTTAAACGTGTTTGAACATAATTGGAGTGTGTGAACCACCATAAGACGCGTGAAGGAGTTAAAAAAAGAAATTATTCCCGTAAACTGCAGAGAAAATAATATGAAGATATTTGGCATTTACTCGAAGATTTGTTAGCCCTGTGGTGTATACAAAGGATGTTGGGATGTCACAGAAGGATATCGAGAGTATGGGGAACCTAACATATGCTAGAGAGTCGCGAAGAAAAAGTTGCAGAGAAGTTTTTCTACTGGTGTAGAAGAGAAGAATATGAAAAATATTTAGTTGTTGAAGTCTGTCGCAGAGAACTGTCGTTTTTCAGCAGTAGTCGTAACAGACTTTTTGCAACACTTGCTCTGTAACAGTGATTTTGTAACGTCATCACTGAGACAATGGAGGAATCCAAATTTCATCAGTGTGATAATTCTGATTAATTTTTTTATGACTTTTTGCACTAATTAAAATTGATTTATGATTTTTCTTAATTATTTGTGATCTTGTTTGATGGTGTATGCTTAGTCTTAGGTACTTTTGATGCGCATGCTTATAATTTACATATAATGTTTTAAAAATCTACGTTGGCAAAGAATTAGAGCCAATATTTTCTTATGTATGAGTTATAATTGTCTAGAATTAATAGTTGAACCACATGAATATGATAATTGATAGAATCCTGAATCCCAGTACGATACTACTACCATCTTTGTACATATTTTTCCAGTTTAGTGTTAGAATTAAATTTAAAACCAAATCTTCACAAGTCTTGAACGAACTTTTCTTACCACTTTCAAAATCACAACAATGATTATACCCACTAATAGAGAAAGTTGGATATGAATTGAAGGTATTTTGGGTTCCGATTTTCATAAGTATTCTTCGGTTTATGTTTTGGGCTCAAGTCAAATCGCATAATCAATAGTGTGGCAGTTTTCCCATTTCATCGTCATGAATTTCTTTCACAAATAGGAAACACACGGAAATCCTGGGAACCATTTCTTTAGTTCCCAAAATCTGGAATCGATAAAAGGTATTAGGATGTCATGATTGGTGTTTTGTTGAAATGCTTTAAGATAATTTGGATGATTATTGAACGTAATGTTGATTGATGAGTCGGCATGTTCGTAAAAATGTAACCAATTACCATTGTGAAGCAGTCGACATTGTAAGAAAATGTCGGCTATGACGACTATTATCTAATTAAACTTAACAAACTAATCTTAATTACCACTAATTAATCAAGAATAATTTATCCATAATTACCTTAATTATTTTTATAAGGGGTTCTTCAATAATAATTTATCCATAATTACCTTAATTATTTGGATAAGGGGTTCTTCAAATTACTTCATAATGTTGTTGTATTTTTTGAGTATTCCTCAATTTGTGAGACTATCCCACAAATATGGGTTCTTTTTAAACATTAACCGTAAATTAATACATAAATCTAATATACTCACTAGCATTTACTTAGTTTAGCTAATTAACACAGATTTTTTTTTAATAGGAAAAGAAGATTTATATTAATACTTAAAAACTGGTAGCATACATGTTCTGCCTAACAAGACTGCTTAACCATATAGGAAGACGGTCATCCCACATCCTAGGATTTATACTCTGTCTTCCTTTTTTTGCCAGAAAATCGGCTACGTTATTTCCTTTCCTGTGGATGTGAGTACACTTCCACTCCTCAAAACTCTTAAGTAAAACCTTACATGAAATTATTAGACTATTATTTGTCCAACTAATAGATTCAGCATTGTTCCTGATAGCATTAACAACATTGAGTGCATCTCCTTCCAGTTCCATCTTTCGTACTCCTTTTTCTCTAGCCCACTTGATTGCCTCCAATGCTGCTTTAGCTTCAGATTCTTCCTCGTCTTTAGCTATCCCTGGGAGTGATACTGCTCCTCTACATAACCCTGCATCGTCAAACATAATTAGTCCAATTTCCATTTTCTTTGTTTCTTTAACATATGAGCCATCAAAATTTACTTTAACAAAACCCCCACTTGGGATTTTCCACCCATTCACAATTCCATTATTTTGCACTGTAGGAACAGGTGCAGAATGCCTTCTATTAACATTTACCCATTCATTAATTTCTTGGTTTATTTGCCTAACCAAGACTTCCACCTGCAATTGAACATTCTCAAAGACACATGCACATCTCATCTTCCATATGTGCCATAAAGAAAACCCTGCAAACATGATAAGGTCCTGCTGACCAGCAAGAGAGTTAGTTACACCACTGTACCAACTAGTAATCCATTCATGAATCACTTTCCCACTTAGATTACCTGCAAGAACTTCATCAAGTGCAAATCATATTCTTTTAGTAACAGCACAATCTATAAACAAATGTTGAGAAGTTTCATTATGTTGTTTACATAAAGGACAAATGTTTTCAATTGTATGAACATGTCTGGAAAATTTATCCCTAACAGGCAGGCAATCATTCATTATTTTCCGTATAAAGTGTTTGACTTTAGGTGGTAAGCTAGATTTCCACTTTTTTTTCTCCAGGGGAATGAAGGGACAGTGCCGCCTGAACCTGTATCACTAATATCCCTATAGGCTAACTTAACTGTATGTAAACTTCCCATTCTTGGTCGGCTTCCATCTAAGTATATCAGTACCTGTAACGGGCAAGTTTATAGCACAGATATCATTAACAGTGTTCATATCAAATAGTACATTCAAAAGGTCAACATTCCATATCTGCATATCACCAGTATTCAAGATTAGTTGGTCAACAGTTTGAATTGCATTAGAGATAAAATTAGAGACCGGAGGAGAATTTATATTTGGAATCCAAACATCCTTCCATATACTAATACTCCTACCATCTCCCACTTCCCAACAATGATTCTTACGAATAACTTCCAGCCCCTTACAGATCCCTTTCTACACCCAAGACCATGTTTCTTCATTAGCACAGTGCAAAGGATTATGAGTTGGAAAATACTTACTCTTATATGTCTGGACCCAAAGAGCTTCAGACTCGATAAGTAATCTCCATGCTAGCTTAGCTAGCAGAGCCTCATTAAGATGAGCAGTTTTTTTAATATTCAAACCTCCCTGATCAATAGGTCTAGTTATTCCATCCCAATTATACAAATAAAGACCTCTACCAGTACCTTTCTTGTTCCACCAGAACTTACGCTGAATCGTGTCTATTCTATCTGTTAGCTTCTTAGGCATGGGAAAAACAGCCATATGATGAGATGCTAAAGAACCTAACACAGATTGTGTAAGCACAGTCCTACCCGGCTGATTCAGATATAAACTTTTCTAAGTAGCAAGCCTACTATCAAAGTTTTCTAAGAGATGTCCAAAGGACTCCATTTTGTTCTTTTGAATCAAAATAGGTACTCCTAAATATTTATCTTGCAGGCCTAGTCGTTTAATATTTAGGATATGAGCGATTTGAGTCTTCTTTCTACTGTCAGTCTTACGACTAAAAGCTAGACCCGACTTATCGAAATTAATCGACTGCCCAGAAAACTTACTAAACATCTGGATCATACCATCTAAGTTCCTAGCACCTTTAACAGAAACCTCAGAAAAGATTAGACAGTCATCTGCAAAAAACAGATGACTGATCGAAGGACTGTTCGGTGTTACTTTGATCCCCTGTATCTTGTTTTCAGCCTCTGCCTGTATCAACATCCTAGATAAAGCATCCATACATATTATAAACAAATATGGGGATAAGGGGTCTCCCTGGCGAAGACCCCTTGATGGATAAAACACCTTACCCGGCGAGCCATTTAAGAGAATAGAAGTAGACACTGTAGGCACACATTTTTCAATCATCTTACACCAATGATCGTGAAAGGCAGTGACTAAATACAACCTCTATTTTGACTAAATACAACCCTCAAGTAACAGACACAATCTTAAGTAACCTTAGTTATGTGGGTGATACAACCCACGGCTATACTTGGTTATTCATGGCCGACCTTCATCATCTCCTGATCGTTCTACTCTTATTTTCTATTGATGTTGCGGATGACTGTTTATTTTTTTGCTTTAGAAATCTTCAACTCTTTCATCATCTAATTCAAGTTATGGAAACAGATCCCACAATCATTTAGAGGACAAAAATCAAATCCAACTTAAACCCTAATTTGTAAAAGAAAATACTAACATTTTTATCCATAATCTTGTCCATGTGTAACTATATTATATGCGATACGTCAATCAGATCTTAATTTTTGTTTCTGTGTTTTGTACATTCATAATAAATTCAAATGATATTTTTAACAAATCAGATCAATGGTACTTCATATCAATAATTCTTTCCTTAAAGCCCATGAGAATCATATTTAATATTCTCAATTTGTGAATGATAGCATGTGAATGATATGAATTGTGTAGAGAGCTGATGATCTATGGCATCCGATATATACTATATATAGTGCTTTCAATTCCATGAACATCTAAGGTTAATATGACAGAAAAAGAATACGGGATGATAATGAAGAAGGTGTGTTTTGTTTACCCATTCTAAGGAGGTTTGCAAATATTTGATTTTCAGAAGAAGGGTTGTATTTAATTTATTGAGGGTTGCATTTAGTCACTCGTGAAATCCTAGTTGTTTTAAAATAGAAATCAGAAAACTCCATTCTATTCTGTCGAAAGCTTTCGACATATCTAGTTTAATAGCCATAAGGCCAGATTTAGTTCTATTTTTCCTCATTGTGTCAACTATTTCATGTGCAAGAACAATGTTATTCGTGATCTTCCTAGAAGATAAAAAATGTCGCTTGATATGGAGAAACGAATTTATCCATTACAGTTTTTAACCTACTAGCCAAAAGTTGGGATATAATCTTGTAACATACATTACTTAAACTAATTGGCCTAAAATCAGAAGCTTTCCTAGGTGTATTAGTTTTAGGTATCAGCGAAACAAAGTTATGATTCATCTGTTTAAGCAAAAACCCAGAATCAAAAAAAGATTTGACCATTTTAATTGTATCTTCTCCTACCACATCCCACATTTTCTGGTAAAAAACACCAGGGGGATAGCCATCCGGCCCCGGGGAAGTCCAAGGTTGCATTTGCCAAACTATACCCTTAATTTCCTCAGCAGTGGGAGATTGAATAAGAAAATCATTCTCCTCACTACTGATACAAGGGCTTAAAATTTGCAGAAAATCAACAGCACACAGAGGATTGGAAGTTTTACTTATTTTAGAAAAATGATTTCTAAGTTCAGAGGCAATCTCAGACCTATCAGATAACCAAATTCCTAAACTATTTTGCAAACAATCAATCTGAGTTCTACGCTTCCTGTATTTGACTTTATCATGGAAATATTTAGTATTTAGGTCATCAAATTTAAGCACATTTTCTTTTGTTCTTTGCATGTAAAAATCTTGCTGGACATTGTACCAATAGTTAAATTTTTCTTCTAGCTCCACTATCGTCTCCATATTTGCATTCTCATTCAAGTTCATTAACCTCTCAATTACTAGATATGATATCCCTACAAGATGCATCAAGTAGCCAACATCTGTTGACTCCAAGTAGTTTTCTAGTAGGATTGTCATCCCTAGAGCTAACAAGTAGAATAGGAGCATGATCACTACCAATAGAAAGTAAGTGATACACAATAGCAGTAGGAAAATATTGCATCCAGTCAGAATTTGATAAAGCCTTATCCAGCCTTTCTAAAATCAATCTATCACCACTTCTCCTATTGGTCCAGGTATATTGGCCTCTTATGAATCCAATTTCCATCATTCCTAGACTACTAAGATGGTCATTTACATCATCTAATTCAGATTGTGGAATAGGATTTCCCCCTAGCTTATCTCCATGTTTAGTGACAAAATTAAGATCACCAATAATAACACAGGGACCAACAAACCTATTAGCCATACTTTCTAGATATTGCCATTGTTGAGCAACTCCTATATCAGACAGAGCTCCATACATACAATGCAAAAGAGTATTATCACTTCTTGCATCAAATTTCACATGCACAGAAATAAAGTGTCGATTCATATCAACAAGATTTAAATTTACTCCATCTTTCCAAAGCAAATACAGACCACCAGATAACCCTATTGGGTTCACAAAAAGATAATTTGGAAAGCTGAACTGTCTAGTAAACCTATTCATTTTCTGATCCTTAGTTTTGGTTTCTGCAAGAAACACTATATCAGGGTCATTAGACCTAATAAGGTCTCTAAGATGATTCCTAGTGTTCTTGTTACCAAATCCCTGAACATTCCTCGATAACACTTTCATTTTCAAACACCAAGCAATACACACCAGAACTACTCTCTCCTATATGGGCTACTCTAAACCTAACACTTGCAGAACTACTGATGATAGAAAATTTGCAGAACAGCTGACTGACAATGGAAGAAAACACAGAATTATGAGAGCTACAACGGATGTTGAAATTAATATTGTGTCTTCTTAAGGGTTGGAAATGATTCTCATAGATTAGTACCAATCTATGTTTATTTACCATATCGTGATATACTGGAATGCAGATGATGTGTTCAATTTTTCTTACTCTATGAAAATGCAAGATGGGAGTAAAGACAAAAATCAAGCATACAGTACAAGTAATAAAATTAATCAAAAATAAGTTTTCTATCTTGTTGTTTAGTGGAACCCTATGCAGGATACTAGCAAAGACTACAAAAGAGATGTGATTGTTAATGTTATTCCAAAGATTAGGCATAAACGAGATTAACCCCAAAACAGGCATGATGGAAAAGGAAATTAAATCCCTAGAAACCAAATTAAGATTTAACCAAACAATAACCTCAAAATTGAAAACACCGGGTTTTGAAATTAAAATAGGTTTGAAGAAGAATACCATGTTTGCAGTTCTCCCTTGTATTCCCTGATTGAGATTTTCCAGAGCATGTGTATCCAAAACTCCATCGCGCATCTCGACATCACCCTCGACTAGTTGATTAGAAGAAGATCTCAGTAAATCTGTGTGATTCATCTTCATCGTAAGCATGGGGGTTGATTCGGAAGGTTGGAAACTAGAATTGATTTGGGATAAGTTGGGCAGATTAGAATCACCAACATCTGGTTCGTTTTCTCTCATTCTCTTTCTATTACTAGGTTCCTCCCCTTCTGAAGTATCGACAGGCTCAGTGGATGAGGTTAATGGTTTGTTTTTATTTAGGCACCTATCTTCTTCTTCCAAGGCAGCCAATAAAGCCTGCCCATCAGGGTGATTTTGGCAACAGTTCCAAAATTCCTCAGGGCTGTAAGCCACCACCTTAAGCTGATTTGCAATCTTTTCAGTCTGAATCAATGTGATTTACAACAAAGCATTCCTTACATATTTTGTGAGGCTGTTTCAAAAAACGATACCTAGCTCAGTGCATCTTGTTGTCTCTTGTAGTGTAAAGCCAGCCACCCCTTTTTAATAATTTGTTCAATTCCACTTCCACCCATATAGTAATGAGTTTAGTACCGCTAGGTCGGCAGTTGTTTGGTTCAACTTTCACCTTCTTTCCAATATCATTGCATATATCATCTATGACCTGAACATTCAGATACTCAAGGAGTAGATTACGAAGCTCAATGCACCAAATCTGACTAGTAAATTTGTGATCTTGCACTTCCAATAGATTGTTGTATTTCTGCACTGCCAGCATGTGCGCTTTTACCATCCATGGTCCATTTTTGATGATTTCTTCACAGGATTTTTCTGAATTCAGTTTGAAAACAAAAGTATTAAGCTCCATAGCATTAATCTGAATTGGTTTATGTCTTCTCCACATCCTATTAACTTCGGTTTTGATGTCTGAAAACTCGATGCGATCTTTGGGGGTCTTTGATAAATAGTTTGCCAAGTAAACTGGTAGACCAATCTTCTGCAGCTGAGTTGAAAGTTTGTGACGAAGTGATTGACCTGTTAAAGAGACCTTGTGAAGCAGGATTGATATTTGCGAGTTTCAACCTAGCTAGGAGGCTTGAAACATTTTCTTTGGATGAAGAAGCCATGAATTGATTAGGGACAGAGGATAAAGCAGGAGTTTTCGACTGCTTATGCTTCGCAATGATGGGTACCAAAAGTTTATGGCTAGGATTTTTAGTCATGCCCGATAAGAATGATGTTTTGGGGACTACCCCAAAACAGTGGGGGACTACTCTTACAATTTGGGGGTAGATATTTGAAGTAATTTTGGGTCACCCCTTATCTACAAAAAATTAAATACCAAATTTACCCTTGGTAATTAAATTAGTTAGTTTATTGATTAGTTAGCGTTAGTGTAATGATTAATTACTGATTAGTTAGTGATTAGTGAGTTATTAATAGGATAGTTTTGTTAGAATCAGAATTATTGAGAGAGAAGAAGAAGAAGAAGAAGAAGAAAAAGAAGAAGAAAAAAAGATGAAGAAAAAGAGGGAAGAACCCAAATGATGAATTTTATCAGCCACAACCAGAAGATGAAGTTATGGGTACTCATGTATGGCTCAAATTTAGTTAATGTAGTTTGAATTGTGCAAAAAATTGGTCAAATCAAAATTTTCAGGAAGAAATTTCGGCTAGGTCAAAGTAGTTCGGTTAGCAATTCTGCAAAACAGGTAGCCGAACTCTCCTGTATGTGCAGTTCGGTTACTCATTTCAGCATACGCAGGTAACCGAATTCTGTTTTAATGGAGGTTTTTGAGAGTTCGGTTATCTTTTTCCAAAAAACGTTGCCGAACTAATTTTATAGAGTATACAGTTAATAGTTCGGTTTAGTCGAGTTTAGTCCCTTTGTTACCGAACTTTTTGTTCGGCAAGATCGCAAATCACGATCATTGAATAGCTAACCGAACTTTGTAGTTCGGTTTAGTCGAGTGTAGTAATTATGTTGCCGAACTATACCATAGAAAATTCCAAAGAACAAGTTCGGCAAGATCGCAATATCTGGTATAAGTTGCGAAGTCACCGAACTACAAGTTTGGTGTTGACAGATCAAAGTTCGGTTACCCCATAGAAATTGCGAAGTAACCGAACTATATTTTATCAAAGTTCGGTTACCTATATAAATTTATCGACTAAACCGAACTCAAATTTCGCATATAAAGAAAGAGTTCGGTTACGATTATTTTTTTTGCGAGCTTACCGAACTACATAGTTCGGTTACCTAAAAATTCCTACTTGGCCGAACTGTTCTTCATATTGAAAGTTCGGTTACCAAAATCTAGGGTTTTCAAAATTTCTCCTAGCCGAAATCTATACTGTAACTACCATTTTCTATGGTTTTTGATGATTTCTAATCGATTTCTTCAACAAAAAACGATTAAAAGGAATGGGTATGAAGGAAATTACCTGCGGATTTTCATTTTACTCGAATCGGACTTCTTGGTTGATTTTGGAGAAGAAGAAGAATAAAAGAAAAGAAAAGGTTTTGAAACTGATTTTTGGTTTTAATTTAGGGGGTTAGATTAGTGGGTAATGGTTAAATTAGTGGGTTATTAGGATTAGTTATAACCTTAATTAAGATAAGGGCAGATTAGTCTTCCCTAATCTTTTAGGACACCCCTTAAAATTTAGGGTGGACATTTGAATAACTAAGTAGTCCCCCACTGTTTTGGGATAGTCCCCAAAACATCGTTCTTAAGTAAGCTCTTATGAGCCCAATTTGGTGATTGGAGGGCCGGCGTCCAGGCTCTCAACAGAGTAAAGATAGAAAGCTGCAAATGACTGGTCCGTAACAAGACACATCATTTTCTATCTATTTTCCCTTGGAATTTTTTTGCATAAAAGTTGCGTTTGTCAGTTCATCCTCACACCGGCAAAACTAGATATGAGAATTTGGTTCTTTGTCCGTCTCTTTGATATTCACTCTTCATGTACACGTTTATTTTGCTTCCATGTTGATACAAAAGCCTTGTTATGTCACTGCCCCGCTAATTCGTAATTACTCCAAAGGAGCTACAATATACATTACAATTTCCACCAATATTCAAAGTAATTTCTAAAAAAACAATGGTATTCACATCACTTATCCTCTCCCCAGCTTCGACGTCCTCTCTTTTTCTTCCTGTTTCTCACTCAAGATTAGTCAGTTTGCGAACACAGTGCTGCGAGGATAGTCTTGGGCGAGTAAATAGGAAACACATCAACAGTGCGAATGGGCTTGCAAAGGATTTTCTGGTGACACCACCTACTGCCATTATTCCTAGGCCTCGGCGTATAATTCTAATTCGACATGGGCAGAGTGAAGGAAACGTTGATGAGAGTGTATATACTCAGGTACCTGACCCAAAAATTGGACTCACCGAGAAGGGAGTAATCGAAGCTGAAGAGTGTGGGAAGAGAATTAGAAAATTAATAGAAAGTGATGAAGCTGATGATTGGCAAGTTTACTTCTATGTATCGCCTTATAAAAGAACTCTTGAAACATTAAGAGGTGTAGGAAAAGCATTCGAGTCTTCAAGGATTGCTGGAGTCAGAGAGGAACCTCGTTTGCGTGAACAAGATTTTGGTACCACCACTTGACTTATATTTCCTTGAATCATGTCACTGTACAAGTCTATGTCGGTGAATCGTTTTAATTGAAAATCAGATCCACACATAAAAAAGACTACTATAAAAAAGAAGCCTATAAAAAAAGGACTATAGCGTATGGGTTTAGAGGGACTTGAACCAGCTAGCATCCAACCATTCTTTGTTAAGTATTGAAATACCAGCTATTTTTTCCTTCTTCATTACCTGCATGAAGTTTCTCTTTCAGTTCATTATTTTCTTGGTCGCATAATTTTGTTCCCTGTGTATTCCAAGGCAATTTTCAGGATAGAGAGCAAATGCGTGTTGAGAAAGCTGAGCGTATTCTCTATGGTCGTTTCTTCTATCGCTTTCCTAACGGGGAATCTGCTGCAGACGTTTATGACAGAATAACAGGTATTCATCGTCTTCACACTTTTTGGCAGCAACTGAGTAAACTTCATATCCTGAGTTTAATTTTCATTTCACGATACAGGATTCAGAGAAACCTTAAGGGCAGATATCGACATTGGTCGCTTTCAACCACCTGGTCAACGGAATTCAAACATGAACTTAGTCATAGTTTCACATGGCCTAACCTTGAGAGTATTTCTAATGAGGTGGTACAAATGGACAGTTGAGCAGTTTGAGAAACTAAACAATTTTGGAAACGGAAGTGAGCTTGTTATGCAAACAGGACTCGGCGGAAGGTGATTGTTTCTTTGGTATTTTCCTAGCTCAAACTTCAAATTCGTACATATTGTGGATATACGCCATATACTATAATAGGTTAGTGGACATTTTACTATTTAGTGGCAAAAAATACTTGACGGTGCATATTGGTTAGAGCATCGCTGGATGCTTCATCTGTTCCCAACTATAGAAAGACTACCTACTCGAATGCCAAGTTGACAGGCCCCAAGCTCGTTTCATCACAAAAAGTATTTTTTAGACTGTCAAGTTTAATATGAGGTAAAGAAAACTAGCCCTGATCATCAGCGACTAGTTGGTTTCGTTGCCAAGCAAACAATGTTTTTAAGCGAGTTATCGCATCCTGCAAAGATTAGACTAGCACTTAAACGCTTCCAGGAGATCAATGTTTTTCGCGACTTTCAGATTACTGTTTTACAAATAAAAAGAAAAAAATGCTTCAAGTATATGCTAAAAAAGTGTGGAATCATTCTCTATTACTACAGGTATAGTTTGCTGGTTCATCACACCCATGAAGAGCTAAGGGATTTTGGGCTTACGGAAGAAATGCTTATTGACCAGGAGTGGTAAAACTCGACTTCCTCATCCTATAAGCGCATTAAAATCATCATCCCTAACTAACACTTCTTGTTCTTGGATCAGGCAAAAAATAGCGAGACCAGGTGAATTAAATTACGATTGTCTGACAACTGGACCTTCATTCTTCAAGCACTTTGATGATACATGGAAACAGCAATAGCTAAAAGCTAAATCATGCTATTCCGCCACAGAGAATAACGTGAAGGATCTACGGCAACATCTACTGATACTAACCGTGAAGGATCTACGGCAAGATCTACTGATACAGGAAATAAGTGAAACTGCTGGCCAACAAAAGGCAGACAGGATTAAACTGCCAACGAACACCAAATATGTAAAGGGTAGAGAACAGGATTATTTCAATAAACATGTTGGGCTTTTATGGACGAAAATTAGCATCCTCTGGACCCTAAAGAAAATTATAAAAATAGATTTCCAGTTATCATTCCAGTAGGGTGCTGACATAGGAGAATGTAACGCATAAGAAAATTTGCGCATTTTCTTTATATTGTATCTTGTTTCGAGAACTCAGAATAAATTTAAGCCGAACTCACAAGAATATATATATCAAATGTAGTGTCCTATCACCTATGACATTCTATCTGTTGTATAAAAACTAGTTGTGCCAAGTACGGGGAGGTTCTATAATTAGTGCACCATCTTACGGTTTATGTGCTGGGGAACCTGATTAATCAACCCCTCTAAAGATAACATTCTGCCCTTTTACCAATTAAACCAGTTACCTATATGTTGTACTAGGACTGCCATTTGAGAACACGAGGCCACCAATAATGTTGATATTTAGGAAAAAAAAATTCTAGTCATACAAATCGTCCTAGAGGGGAACGATCCATAAGATAATAATACTACACATTGACTGCTCGTGATTGAGATGTATTTCTTTTTCGTTTTCTCTGCTGATATAAAAGAATTACATAACCTCATTTCCTTTCGAACCCATCAACCAAAAATTTAACATTGATATAGATCTTTAATTAGTGAATTACGGACGTCTGGTGTTTTTCTTCCGCTTTGCTTCCTCTCACAATTCGCAACATATAACTCCACGTAGGCTAGGGATCTGCGAACTCACTTTGGTATCTTGCAAGAATAGAGTTACACTTGTCCATTGTATGAGCATCAAGGAGACTCTGGTTCCATAGTTTGATCATAAACAACCTCCAACACCTGAAAAGTTCAATGAACATACTTCAGCTCCCACAATCGGTTTTGCCAAGTATTGGTGAAATTGAAAAGGGTTACAGCTAAAAATATTTGAAGAAAAAAACCATAAGTATGATGTATATGCATCAATAATGTATTAAGAATGTGCTACAATTACTAGTACAGGATGAAAAATGGTACCAGATTAGTGCTGGGGCACGAACAAGATCTGGGCCATGCAATTTCGAGAACGCTTCACATGCCCAAGGAACATGACCATCAGCCAACACCCTGTCACAAACAAGTAAAGGGAGTGGTTTTCATAAAGACAGGGAAACGATGAACTTCAGAAAATAATCATGATCAATAACTACTATCACAGCGTTAACCAAACTACAGAAAGGAGAATAAGTGCTTCACAAAAGATAATGTTCCTCTTGAGCAAGGTTATATTCAATGATAAAATGTCATGTTAGATGGACTACAATATTAAACAACTGCATACCCCTTATATATATATATTAACCAACCCAAGTGGTCAAAGATCCAAACTACTATTGTCCAATGTGTCCAATGTGCTAGCATCATATACATGATCGAGAAAGTCCAAACTTGCATTGTGTAAATGGGATATGTGACTGAAATTGGCTATCTTTCATGTACCCACTTGAATTAAGGGCAATTTTATATAGATGAGTCCTGCTTCAGAAGCCAGGGAATTCTGAATGACTTAGGTGACATCAGAAGTGAGAGACCTCCCAAATTCTCTGCACATATGCAGTCGCAATAAAAATAAATTGAGGCTCTTCCTACATTAACCACAGAGCATTAACTCGTCCAAAATATGCACATGTGCGTTGTAAGTCGCTTTCTGCAGTATACATCACTTTCAACCTCCGACTTACAGTTTTGTGCAATTTACAACCCAAACCCATGGTCTGGGTGGGAAGCACCAAAATGGTCCTTGGAAGTTCATACATCCACAAAGAAAAATATAAAATGCCTGAGCATCAAAATATTCGAATTTACCAACAATGAGGAAGGTCAAGATAAAAGTTATTCACCTTTGTTTCCTCACAAATGAGTTCCAGAGATGCATAATCTGTTTTTCATCTTTGGTCACATCAACGAAATCATCAAGCATCTGCAGTATTCAATTAATCAAATAAATTTGAAGTCGTCACCATCTTCAATGGCTATCACATATCTAATCCAACATATAAAACAATAACGTTGGGTTAAATGTTACGAGGGAGTCATACTTTCACAAATACACCAAGAATCAACTGGACCGCTATTAGTCGGTCATACTAGTTGTCAAAACAAGATTTATTGGTTTAAATCATTTCAAAAAAATTGGAGAGACAATTTTCAAGGGTCTTGTCACAAGTTCTTAGTGCAGTCTGTATGATTATCAAGAGATTGAGCTCTCAACCATTCAAACAGAGAAAACTATGGACCGCCAAGGCCCAGCACCTCATTTTGTATTATATACATCTATGGGCATCCAGCTGAAACCAGGTGATGAGCGACGCGGAACGGGATCATTATAAACTTTGGTTCACTAGAGACCCAATGTCCACACGGAACTGTTTTATTCTCAATATCAAGAAAATATGCACAATAATGAGGACTATGGACTAACTCCCACTCTTACATAGGAGTTCACTAAGCTGGCAAGCGGAGATTCATAAAGGACACATACAGCTACAGTGGTTCTTTGCACAGTATAAAAGAGACACAACCAGTTTTATAGGCCTAACCAGGTCAGCAAAACAGACAAAAAAAGAATTTGAACTTGATAGAATGAGCAAACATACCCTTCGATCTTCAAAATCTGCAATGTCGTCATCAACTTCATCCTCACTATCCCGATCAGACAACACTTGCTCCATTGACATTGGCTTTAATGACAAAAATAGAAACAAAAGAAAGAAATTGTATAATTAGAAGCCAAGTAATTCAACAGTCCATTAAGATCAGTTCATGCGTGTATATTCAGAGCAACTTTAAACCCTTTATCCAACTCCTTAATTCAAAAGAAGGGTCTTGAACCAAAAATTCAGCTTTTACAGCATCTAACAACTACTTGCTAGAAATAATGGAACAGGTCAGACCAAAGGTCTCCTAAGCCCTCTACGCTTCCCTACTTAAGCCAACCCAAATTACATTTTTATTTTACCAAAAAAACAGTTTCTCCCCTCGCCCCCTCCCGTAAAACAATCAGTTGGCAACACAAAATTTCAATCAGTAATTTGCCTATGAAAAGATAAATAAAAACTCAAATTGGATCAAAACACAACATACGCATGAAGTAGCACAAAGAAACATAGAAGCGAGAGAAAGAACACTAGCATTATCAAGGAGGTAGAGGGAAGTAGCATATCACCTGAGCTCGATGGGAGTGGAAAAACTGTCGCTTCTGCAAGAGTGCACGGCTGCATATAGAACATGATTAGTTAGATAAAATACAGGTAATCATGGTATACAGATTTCACAGTTTGTATGGACGACAACAGTCAGAATCAGAAAGTGCATGGGCTAACGAAGGTAAAGAATAAATGTGCAAGTGAATTAATTATACTACTACAGTAACTTCCTACCACGACTGGAGAGCAACTGCTTGGTGCAGTACCGGATAGTTGATGCTACACTAAAGGGATTCAAGAGGTTCCTAATCCACCAAAGGAGTGTGATGTCTTAGACTATTAACAGCTTTAAAGGAGTGTGATCCGTTAGCCATCTGTAGGAATGATTTTAGGAATTTTGGACCATCTAGGAGAGTTATACATACTTAGATAACCAAAATTGATCCATACATGAGGACATACAACCATGTGTTTTGGACCAAAAGTTACATTATCACGTCTGGCGACATATTTGATAAAGGAAAGAAGTATCTTTAGATTTGAAACCTCATTGCGGGAAGGAAAAAAAAAATAGACCCTTGCAATCCAGCCTGCATGAGAGAACCATTACAGAAAAATAGCTAAGCAACACATGCAAGACCGCAATGTCTGAATGAAAGCGCCTTCACACATTAAAATGCCAAGATTATATGAAGACTCTTCCTAAGGTGGACACCACACGCTGAAGAAAGTGGTGGCATCAGTGGAGTCATTAAGAGAATAATAACTTCAATTCAGACTGAGTTCATGCGCAAAGAAAGCTGATATAATTGAGGCATACATTCTTACATAAAAAAAATGACAGCTGAACATCATTATCATTATATGAACATAAACCAAAAAGATAGTTAACATACTTTCTTGGGTCAGAACGTTCAACTGATAATTTCCTTGTTTTCGCAAATTGTAGCATGGGAGCTGGTGCAAGAGTGCTTCCTGCAGCTGGTTGAAGGCTTTCGGGGCCTCCAGGAGACTGAGCAATAGCACTTGAAAAGACTGTCATGTTAGGGCTTGATGCAACCCTTTCCATGAACTCAGACACAAAAGGAGTCCCACAATGATTACTTGCAGCATTATGACTTACAATCTGCCAATTACTCTCACAGGTAAAAACCTTAGGAATCTTCTGCCTTTCTTTACTTGAGCGGGCATCTGAAACAGATGCTAACCTTTTAGCCTACCTTCAAATATACATACAAGGAGATAGAGAAAGTGAAAGAGAAGAAGGCACTAGTGTTAGATGAGTCAGCTGCATTCGAGCCAACAACCAGTGTATGGAACTCAATATTACAGATCAAACCCACCCCAGCATTATTCCTGATTGTTCGAAGTGAGACACAGTTTATTATGTTGCGTAATCAGAATGGATCATTATGACCTTGATGGAATCAATTTAAAGGTGACCACCAGCCTTTAATAAGGGCCATACATTTTGCACTGCTTATTAACAACTATCTTTTACAAACTTTGTTGTACAACAGACCCCCTAGGCGCCAAAAGTGAGTTTGGGTGCCCATGTGTCTCACCCAACCAAGGTGCCACCTGTATCTGGGGATTTTTGTCAAGGCCTAACTAAGCAACCTAAACCCTAAATATAGCACTTAGGCCTTCAGTTCTATCTTGGACTCACTATGTCCACTGAGATTAAAGCCTCAATTATTTGTCTTTGAGCGATATATCACCTAAATTAGGTTTTCCAGTTGAAAAGCAATGAATTACTAGCACCCTAACTCCACATATTCTACCCAAACGCCGCATCACATGCCTCATCCTAAACAGGGTAGCTTAAAATGATCCCGTTTCTTCAATTGCATTTAAAGAAAAATTATAAGGAATCTTGTCTAAACTGTTGTGTAGTACCAACCTTTATCTAACACCCGATGAGAGTGATTAATTGGCTCAGAGTCCATTGCATACGTAACAGGCATACGCGCAGAACGGTTAACAGCCTCGTCCACAGGAGGCTTACAAAAGCCTAAACCATTCACTTCTGGGGAGTCTGACTTCAAGAAAAGCGGATGAACATTCTTTTCATTTGGTAATGCATTCCTCGATCTTCTACGTCTTCGAAATTTTGAGCTGCATAAATGGCATTTAAACTATTTCACAGAAGGATATACGAACATAAAATTATCAAGGACAACCCAACACGAGAATTACCTGAAGAAAAATGTTTGCAACCTTGGGTCAACTCCATCGGCAACTATCTAAAATCACAGGAGAGAAATATTAGGGTAAAAAGAAAAAGCATGGATGGTGAAATTGATAAAGACAAGATGTATCTGTAGTTCTATTGACAGGAGAAAGAACAGATTAAAAACAATGACTTAACTAACTGATATGATGTACATGTATCCGAGTAGACCATGAACAATTTCCAGAAGATTTTAGAAGATTATAAGATGGTAACCAAACAGAAGTTATCAGATGAAGTAGGAATCTGACCTCAGATCTCCAGATATCAGTTTTCACTGAAACATTCACCGCCTGGTACTCTTCCGTAACCTGAAACAAAAATAATCCAAAAGTTATGCACCAACCTCAGAGCATCAACATCAGAATAGCACTAAAGATTCCAGTTGTAGACTAACCCAGAACTCAAAGTTGAACAGGTCATGGCACGCAGACAAATGATGTCTAAGTCCCTACAAACATAATTCATGTCAAACAACAAGAGGTAGAACATCAGTTCTTTATTTCAAAAAAAAAGAACCTATAACAGTTTAACTAAGATACATGAAAGAGACAGCACAACCTTGAAGCTTGCACACTGCAACAAGCAGAAGGGGCAAGAAAAGTCTTCAGTAACTGCACATCCATTAATGTAAATCATCATAAGCACAATAAAGACCATATGAATAGTGTTTTAAGAGACAAGATGGCATCAATATACTGAACAGAATATTCAATATTTTTAATAAGTGAAAGAAAAAGTGTGGTGATTCACAAGTATTCTTCCTAAATTCTCAAAGGCTTGCAAAGAAACAAAGAGAATAAGAACATCGTGTGACAGCAAAAGAACATTCATAATTGCAACAGACGACCAACTCTTAAAAAAAAAAAAAAAGTATATTTCACCCAGCTTAGCTTAGGAATACACTTCCACATCTTACATAAAAGTGAATGACAACTCTACAGATGGCACCAAACTGAAAAGAAAGACCTTTCTCGGAAAAAAGCCAAGTTAAATCAAGAAAATATGTGTTACCTTCGGTCTTTTGCAATGAGTTGTTATAGTACTTATAGTTGAAAATGACATTTCCAGTTCTCAATCTGCAGTGTATAAGTAACAAAATTTATTTAGACATACCTCAGGAGACAAAAAAAGAACATAGATATGTGTTGGAGAAGAAACAAGGAGCTGATACGAAAATTGAACGAATGACAGTTCTAGCTTTATCATACGTCTCTTTCTTTTTCCAAAAGAGAGTACCACAGAAGTACTACAAGGTAGCAAAGCTACAAGGGCGAGGAAGATTCCAAACTACAAATAACTTGACGGTGCACCATGCATCTCTTTCTTTATCCAAAAGAGAGTAGTAATAGAAGTATTACAAGGTGGCAAAAGTACAAGAGGGAAGAGTCCAAATGTCCTACAATTATTTTATGCCTCGAACCTCTGACCTCACGTGTGAGATTCAGGCCCCTGGACAACTGGGCTATCCCTAGTTGGTTCGTCCTATCATCATTCCATAATGGCTGAACTAAATTTCTAGTATGAAGAACTTACAGATAAATCAACCGTCTTCATTTAGTTTACTTTTGTATTTTGCTCCACTGAAACAGATGAATGTAGTTACAGAATAGAAGAGTGGAGGCATCGTTCTTATTTGAACTGCCACTAAAAACAATTTAGTAATTTATTTTTCATCTTTCTTCTGTAATTTTATGTAAACAATTTCTTATCCATTCTTACTTCTCTAGGTACAGAATTTTCTTTGCAAACAAAATATGCATGAATACACTAGTGAATTGATCAGCTCCCTGACCCAGATAACATAGCAATCAACTGGTTATTTCTAATTTCCATAGTGAAAAACATATCTATCTGTGTTAATTACTCAGCAATCTGCTGGTTATTTCTGTAAATTATTTCATTAAACACTTCGATATAGGGATAAATTTCTCCGAGAGCATGACAAATTTTATATGATCGACCCACTACAATGAATCTCAGCAGACTTATACTTATTGCAGTTCTAACGGTCCCATCAGAAAGATCACGAGTTGTTTCAGAATATTAATAAATAAATAAAATCACCTTTTAATTTTTTTTAATTGTAGAAATATATGATGTTACAGTCCCAAAAGAGAAAGTGTTTATAATTCTAATTTCTTTCTTGAAGTAATATTGAATTATTTTTTTTATGCGTGTGTAAGCATGATCTTCAGCCTTAATTCTCTCGTACAGAAAGAAAAAAAAGAAAAAAACATGCTGGATGGTCTTTAAATGAAAAACCGAAAGAGGATGAGAACCTTGTTACCTGATAATGTGAGGCAATGATGAACTGGACACATAATTATAATTGTATGAGTTATAAGGAGATGTTTCTTTTCCCCCAAACTCTTGCGCAGAGATGTTTATGGGCAGATGCTGTAATATAACAGTAAGCATTGAAGAATAGACTCTTTTTAAGTAATAATGACCAAGTGCTACATGAGCATAAAAATACATCATCAGATACATAAAACAATTGCAAGGAACACACCTTGGAAACAGAACTATGAGGGTCCTGGAAAGATATACAATAGCCACCATTCAAGCCACTCACCTGCATAAAAACAATCTCAAAATACTAAAGAAATATTCTACAAGGAAGTAATAACTCGAGCAAGTAAAACACAATGATAAGTGGCACTTCCCAACCTATACTCTTAGAGCGTGTTTGGATAGTGAGAAGGGAAACCCCTTCCCAGGAATCATATTCCCTGAGGAGGGGGAATACTAAAAACCACCACCCATGGGTTTTAAATGCCTCTCCTTGGAAGAATCATATTCTCATTCCCCCAGTATTCCTATTTACCAAACATGGGAATGGAATTGTATTCCCGGGAAGGCGATCCCATTCCCTCCAACCAAACACGCTTTTAGTTCTAGCTGTAGGCCTTCCCCAACAAAGTTCAAAGAAACCTTCCAACAAAAGCTAAGAATTTTATTGTACATCTACCCTACCCACCAAAGTTCAAGGTCAACTGCATAACCTTCGAGTTTCAAATCTCTCCAAAAACATAATTTTTAAGAAGTTTATTACAGAATATACTTTCAAAAAGAACAAAAAAAAAAAAAAAAAAAAACTTTAAAAAAAAGTAACTTCCACCCTTCTTCCCCTATTGAAGAATGCAGGTTTGAAGGTAGAATGTGCTGAGGATGTTGACCAAATCGGTATTAGATTACTAGTACTATAGTTACCTGAAAATGCAAGGTACCTACTGAAGCTATATGCAAAGTTTGATAACATGAAGTTAATACATTGACAGCAAACATTCGGTTTTGCAAGGTATAATCAATATAGATAAAATTGTTTGCTTTTAATAAAAACATTGCACCAGGTGTTCATTCAACAATCATCTTATATCACTCCATCATTCTCTAATAATCCCTTACCTCCCTATCCGATATTCAGCATGGGTTGTAGCAAGAAAACTTATCTTAAACCAAATTTAAAATTAAAAAAAACGTAGCACCCGACTTTGAATGAGCTGATGACCGGGAAAACTATGTTATCTGAGGCGCCACCAAGGCACCAGAGTCAAGGCATCGCCTTTTTCTTCTACGCTACTTTAAGAAAACCCCAAATTTGGAATTAGGCTTCTATTTAAAGTAAACTCACGTATTCATGACATATTAAGGCCCGACCTTCTATTTTGAGTCTAACTCATCTAATTGAGGGATCGTACTTAAAGATAGTGTGTAACTAGCAATAAATTTTTTGGGGGGGTTATTATTATCTGGCAGCTGGCGCCGCAACTCATTACCCAAAGCCTAGCCGCAAGCCTTGCCCCTAACAACATAGGGGAAAACATTTTATATGCAAGTCTGGATATAACATACATATAAATTGTGCATCGATATACAGGCAAGATTCCATCACCCTGCACTTCCTATATGTAGTGCTTTCGAGCCTTAGTGTAAACCAGAAACTAAGAGCGGGGGTTAGGAATCAAGTCCAGCCAATTGTATGGCGTACCCCTCAAATTTTCATACTACACTAGGTTGCAACACAAATGTTAAGCAAAACGTCAGAATTATATATTTTATATTATTAAATATATGTCGAATATCACAACTATGCAGCGATGTATAATTAAAAGTAATAACCCCAACAAGGAGATAAAGCCCAACAATCTTATAACGTACCTCCAAAAAGGAAGAGTGTAAAGCAATCATTGATGGCATCTCAAACCTATGCCCCAATTTTAGGTTCGCACATTTCTCCCATGATAGATAGAGCGACTCCATTGGTATGTTACCCCACAGGCAATGGCCTCCCAAATTTGCTGTAAGGAAGAGCGAGAGGGAAATTAAAATCGTGTTATCCTATGTATGAGAACTATATGCCAATGACAGAACACGACAATACAAACAAAAACATAGATGCAAACATTTAAGACGTATTTCTACAGGACTCGGCAGAGCATAAAAAATAATATCATGGAACAGTGTCACCTTATTTCCGAAGAAAGATCATCAGATAATAAAAAGAAATATTATACAGGCAAGTAAAGTTAGTAGTGGCAAGCAAACTTCACTGACAGGTTCTGGCAGTGTTCTTTTCGGATGTGGTAACTACTAAACACTAAGCTGAATTCTCAACATCCTATTATAAGTAAGACAAAATAAATCTTACAAATTCTTTGGGTAACACTATCAGCAATTAGTGGACCATTTGAGAAGATCAGTAAGCATAACTCTCTGCTTTCCTTACGGCCTTTACCTATGTTAATCTCTAATATGCATATATGAAGTTCATTTAATTATAAACATGCACCTAACATCTACCATTCCTTTGTCATTTGTCATTATTGTAACCTGCAAATGAAACCCTGTAAGTGAAGTAACTTCGAGTTTCCTATGGAGCCAAAGTAGATCAAATGTCATCCGAAAATTAAAAATTACAAGGAGTCATGAATGCATCAAATATGAAAAATCATAATTCATGCATAATGTTGTCACTACATTTTATTAAGCGACAGACCATCAAACAATGAATCTAAGAGCCGTCTTACATGGAAACAATTTCATATCCAACTGATCTTCAGATAGATTTCTTTCGCCTAAAGAACTTTCACTACCCCCTGCAAGAAAGTTGGGAGGTGATCCAGTGCAACAATTGAAAAAGTATATCAAAACCATGTAAGTGCTTGACATTCGCAATAGTGTCTACCACAGCTGACCAATAAGATGGTGAGTTTGCCGGCTTTAATTTCATCTGACAGCTTATTAATTTCAGGGAGAATAAAATTTGCTTCAGCCTGGTCCTTCCTCTCGGATTCACTAAAAGCAGTTAGGACACATGCCTGGCTGAGGCGATAAACTGCAGAATGCTGTTTAAAAACCAAATCAGTGCAACAAATGTGAGGGAAATGAAAGAACTTAGCAGTTTGTAGAAAAAGATTAACAAACAGATATACTGCTCGACAATGGCATACCCCTCCTACTTCGTTATCAAAAACTGGTCTTGCCAAGATGGCATATATGGGCAATATGGTTTGCTGCTGCACTCCACTCACATTTTCAGAAACAGAAAGGGTCATGCGTATCCTACAAAAACAAGCATCAATGAACTAGTCAGCAACCCCAAATCCTAACATAGGGATTACATAATTTTAGATGTCAGTTTAGTTCACTGCTGTCATATGTAATTCAGTGATGAGTGATGAAACAATGACAATCTTCCTCTAATTCATTTATTATTTAATTTTCTTTCCACTTAGCATGTGCCCTGTAAACTGCAGTTAACTTCCTTCGGGCCTTCCAAACCAACTTTACTTGTTTAACACATAAGAGTTGTCCACTTAAGAATCAATCATAGTATAGAGATTAAATTAACATGTATGGAGAACAACCTACAGAAAGAGAGTATAAAGAAATAAAAGGTGAAGAAATATTAAAACAACAAATCAATCTTAGGATTTAAAACAGTGTTTACCTCCTTTTCCGCTTAGCATGTATTTTGTAATGTAAGCACCTTTGAAGAAAGGATGGCTGCAGAGAAACAAACAGAATTATTATGAAATTTTGACCAAAGGAAACCGCTACTAAACCATAATAGTGAACAAAAATTGTACAGACATTGTTTTAGCAAATTCTGCAGATTTCAGTATAGTCTTAAAAAATGATCTTACATTCTGTAAGGTACGCCGTTGAAGAATATTATAGAGTTCAACAGGCTTGCAATAAATTGAGAGACTTTCTTCAGCTGCAGCTACCTCCTCTGGAGATAAGTTGACTCTGGAATCTTGCCGACACATCTGATCTGCAGTCCCAGAATGGCTATCGCAATAGCAGCAAGGATTCCTATACCATTCACACACACAATAAATAAATAAAATATTAAAAGAATTTATTATTCCGTAGTCCATTATGCATGCCTCATCTTTCTGATGTATTTCCAGCATCCAGCAATCCTAAAGATGGATAAAACACAAGAATATTTGAACTTCAAATAGATATGTGGTTAAAGAACATACAGAACAGTCGAGTGATGGCTGCTAAACTCTAGATGGAGCATCTCCGACCATATAAATATATAGGGCATGCAAGAATATACCACAAACATCTAGTCATCAAAAGAACTGTAAAATATTCACAGCATCGTTTAAATCAAACAGGGCGCAGTTTTTAAACCAGCAATTTACTGATGATGTCTTTACATAACCTATATTTTGAGGACGCTTCCCTCTCTTTCTTGCAAGAAAAAAAGAAATAGTCATGACAACAAATTCTTAAAATAGCTTGTTTGAGCATGTTCAGTGTTTTCGGCCCTACTTCATCAAACAATCAGTAGGTCTATATCTGAAGCCTGTTAACGACATTATTTTATTCCAGTAGAAAAATAGCCCCGATGAAACAGTTTCACATACTTGCTACATCACAGATAAACAAAGGGACTAAAAATTAATGCAAGAAAGAAAAGTTCCATTAAGGAGAGACAAGTCATACGTCGCTTCACGAACGGACAAAGGTAAGCCTGGCATTCTGGTTAGGCAATGTCCAAATACAGTGCAACCTCATAGCTTGAATGTTGACAAATAAGTTTTCCCAAGCCCAACCTACAGAGGGGTGATTCTATATGAAAATCTCCAAGTTTGGGAAGAAGCTCCAGCATCAAAACTGCAGAATGCTAGTCTGGTCTGCTTGAAGATGAAGAAGAAGCCAAACAATAAGAAAGTAACATCGAGGAAGAAAAGGCACAACTTAATCTAGACAACCAGTGGGATATGATGATTGATTGTGCCATATAAGCAAAATGGACTAAAAGATGTATTGAAAATTTAAATGAATTAAGCAATACCGACAAAATCCCAACAGCATGTATGTTTTGATGGGTAAAAACCGCCTAAACATGCTTTCTGTAAGTTGTTTCATTAAAGTTATTTCATTAAACAGAAATGGAAATACAAAACCACGTTAAGGGGTACAGTTGTGCCCACCCTCTTGTACACAAGATCCGAGTCTATAATGAGAATTCGGTTGTTAGCCTAACTGTACAGGCACTGTACATAACCATGCTACAAGAAAAATACCCAGATGTTTTCTATCCCAGCTTCCTCTTCAGTTTACAATTAGAAGACGAGCTGAATAATGGTATGTTCACGACAGTATTTTCTCTCGACCTTGATTTTGCCCTTCTCATAATTGAACAACGAGAACTTCATAATTTCAACTAAATGAAACATAGTTATGCATCAACCCTAGTTAGAGCCGTTCACCCAATTTTCTAATCGAATTTTCCAAGAACGACGACTCGATAAGAAAGCCTACAGATAAAATTATAAAATGCAGAAGAAAAAAAAACCTACCTGTTTAGGAGACAAGCCTCACAGCTCTCCAGTCTCCTCAATATAATCGAATCCCTTATTTTGCTCTTTAGTTTCTGGTAATAGAAAACCCTAAACAGACCAACTAGGGTTCCTCTCTGCACTTTGTTCTTCCTTTGTTATACGTATTCTGCTACTACTCTACTTTTTCTTTTCATTAAATTACTACAAAAACACTGAGTAAATAATATTTTATTACGGTCATTAGTTTTGCGGAGTTTAAAATTTTAGAAGGTTGTATCAAGGTTTGAAAAGATAATTATATTAATTGGGGATATGAATTACTAACCCCATCCGATAGTGTCCGCTAAGGGGTTTGTTTTGGCGGAAATATTAAAATACCCTTCCATCTAAATTAAAATTTAAAACTAAAAATCAAAATCAAAATCAAATCCTAACAGGTTCTTAAAGATAGGTTAAATTGAATTGTTGTTGAGCAAAAAAAGAAGAAGAAGAAGGAATGGCTTCATTGAGAAGGTACATGATACCCAATCATATTTAAAGTGTTGTTATTGTTTTAAAACTTCGTTTGGGTTAGAATCATAAACTGAAACTTTGCAGTTTCAGTTTCAATCCACTCCTTGCTTGTGTTCATGATGGATACCCTACTGTTTTTTGTGCCGGCATGGTTTTTAGGATGAATACCACGCCGATATCTGGTGCCGGCATGGTTTTTAAGATGAATACCATGCCTATATCTGGTGTCGGCATGGTTTTTCAGGATGAATACCATGCCGATACTAGTGCCGGCATGGTTTTTAGGATGAATACCATGTCGATACTTGCTATTTCAGACAGATTTTCTGTATGTTTTTGTCCTCAAACCGGTACGGTACACTTGGGAATCGACCATGCCGGCACTACTACCGGCATGCTCGATAATGAACTTTTTGTGCCGGCAGTGTACTTACAATTTCAAAATTGGGGGATATTGTGTATCGGCATGGTGAAAGTATGAATACCATGCCGATTTGGTCCCTGCCGGCATGGTATTCATACTTTTACCATGCCGGCACTGAGTTTTTCAGGCGTAACAATGGCGGATTCAATGAAAAAAAAATCAAATTTCAATACATTAATACCTGTATATGACTAATTGGAGCACTTGTATATTCAGCTTGTTTACTTTCCTGGGTTGGTTCTTCACCTAAACTTTCATGATCATAAATATCTTGATTTAATGTTTTTGCATCAACAAATTCAATGATAATGATTTATTCTAATGATTATCAAACTAATCTATTAACTTACCTAATTATATTTAACCACTAAACATGATTAGTGAGGGGTAGATTAGGAATTAGTTAAAATACATGGATAAGGGGTGACTCTGATTTACTATTTATATCCCGTTTTTTTCTTTTTCCTCTATCCCCCAATTAATATAAGTATCCCCCAATTGCGCGTTCTTTGAAAAGAGGGTCATATGCGTGTTTTGACGGGTGTGGGCGTGTTTTGGGCAAAAAGTACGCGTTTTTTAGATGAAAATGCGTTTTTTTAACGTTTTTGGGGGTCTCCGGGACCAGATGGTTATCCCCCAGGTTTTTTCCAAATTTATTGGAATTTGGTGGAACAGGATGTGGTAGATTTGGTGGAATAAAGACCATCTAAGGAAGGCTTATTACCCAAAGGCTTGGTGTGGAATCAGAACTCCAAAAGCTAGTGGAGGTATTGGAATTAGAGATCCACATAAAGTGAATCTTTCTCTGCTTTCAAAATTAGCTTGGAGGCTGTTTAATAATCCTAATGCTTTATGGGTGAGGTTGTTAAAGGGAAAATATTTTCCCATAACACATCATTTTCATAAAAATAGAGAATGTAATATTTCTTGGGTTTGGCATAGCATTAGGAGTGTGCTAGAAGTGATAAAACAGAATAGTATACGACAGGTAGGGAATGGTAGAAATATTAACATCTCCTTGGATAACTGGATTCCTGGAATAGATCAGATGAATTCATGGAATTATGAAGGCATTAAAACTGTTTATGATCTTATTGGGCAAGATGGTAATTGGGATGTTAATTTGATAGAATATATTTTTCCCTTGGATATAGCTAACAAAATTAAGTCCATCTACATTAATGTATACTCACAAGATATGTTAAGATGGACAGGTAATAAAAATGGGGAATGTTCTACTAAATCAGCTTATAATATTCTTGCTCAGGGTTATCCTAGGAATAATGATAAGTTTTGGTTAAAATTATGGCATATGAATTTGATTCATAGAGTAACTCTTTTTGTTTGGAAAATGGTGGCAGATGTGCTGATTTTAAGGTCCAGAATGCATGATAAATTAGGTCACTCGAATCCTTATTGCTTATCATGTAATGGGCAAATTCGAGAAACATCTAAGCATCTCTTTATAGACTGTTGTTTTACAAAAGCAGTATGGTTTGGATTAGGAGTTCAAATATCTGTCTATAGGAATGGTTTTCTTGATTGGAAAAAATCCTAGTTTTCGCTTCCTTTACTCCAATGGAAAGAAATGTTTGTTATAATCTGCTGGAAGATTTGGAATTACAGAAATTCAGTTGTCTTCCAAGGAATTCAACCAGACCCAGTGAAGTGTATACATAAATGCTATTAATGATTGGAATTCTAATTTGAAGATAGACAACTTCCTACAAAAACAGAGGAATCTTAGGGGAAATATTACAACTGCAAATCCAATGAGAGCTCATATACAAAATATAAATATTCAACGGAGCATTCATGTGGATGTTTCTTTTGATTCAGTTACAGGAGAATATGGAATTGGTTTGGTCTTATGGTTAAATAACTATATTTCTGACATTAAAGTTTTTGCAGGATACAGCTCCAACTCTGAATGCGGAGAAGCCCTTGCAGTAAAAAGGGCATTAGAATGGGCACAAGAGCTTCAACTTCAAGATGTGCAGGTGCAAAGTGACTGTAAAAATGTTACAAATTTTTTGAACAACAAACCTTCAACATGTGAATGGAGAGCAAAGGTTATATTGAATGATGTGAAGGTTCTTTTGGCAAGAATGGTAAACAGTTGTGTCGTCTATGTAAATAGGTGTCTGAATAAGGAAGCTAATGATTTAGCGAAATGGGAGAGTACTCAAAAGGGCTTTTTTTGTAATAGTAATACCCTTCACAACATCCTCAAGTCTAATGTAATTAAAGATCTAATGCAAGGCTGTGACATATCTGTATATAACTTTGCTTAGTGTTTAATATAATGTTGTTTTATTATATAAAAAAATATCGGTTGTGATGATGGTTAAATAGAATAAATAAATAAATTACGATCAGAATTTCCTATTTAACGATGTTAACATGCGTGAAAACTGTTATAACGGGTCTAAATAACATTGTTATTATGTTTTTTTTAATTTGTTTATTTATTTATTTATTTTGATTTTTTTCTAATGTAATTAAAGATCTAACTTTTTACTTCTAAAATAAAAAATTAGGTAAAGAAATACTTTTATATTCTTTTTTTCCTAAATAAACGGGTATAACAGGTGTGAAAACGGAAAAAAAGGTCTAACAAACTTATGTTAAAAAATGTTATTTAGAAGAAGAAAAACATAAAAATCAATTTTAGAAAAACGGTTATCACATGTGTGAAAAGGGTTATAACGGGTCTAAATTAAGTTGTTTTTTTCCTATTTATGGGTGTTATTTAGACACGCGCATCGGTGACCCTCACGGGCACGCTACATAGGCGTGACCGTTTTGACGATCGTTTTTCAAACCTTAGTTGTTATGGGAGATTAAATGAGTGAACTGTGGACCGGAAAAGGGAATTTATTCTGAATAAATTTTGGCAGTGAATAAACACAACCCATATCTATGATATCTTTCCTCCAAACTGTGTAAGCTTGATTATTATGTATAATATATCTTTTTTCTATTAACCACCGGTTAGCCACGAGAAAATGGCGTGGATGTACTTAATTAACCACAATGGTCTAAATAGCATATCAAAATATGATCTAAAGAGCATATGATCCAAAGAATAAATGAATAATCAAATAATAATAATAAGGGAGCGGATCCCTTAACTTAATTTTTTTGACTTAACTTTTCACTTAAGTTTTTGGCCATTGATCAATCCATATCCAACTGTTGAATGTATAAGACTGAATATGGTTACAATTTGGTTTAGCTCGGCTAAAGCCAAACCGATAAACGCCTCTTTACCATAAATATTTTGGAAAAATGAAAATACATTCTAAATATATCCCATAATATATTTGGTTATCAAAACCTAATAAATACAGAGTTGTGGATATTATGGCTAACCCATATGATGATGGGAAAAAGGAAGATGATCATGGTGTTACAACAAATACATATGTTATATGTCATAATTCATGTAATATATAGATGCTATGCAATGCCATATAATCTGTTTATCATTATAGTTCGCTAAAACTTTAGCTAATTAATATGCCATATAATCTGTTTATCATTATAGTTCGCTAAAACTTTAGCTAATTAATAGCCACGGGAAGAATTCGTTTAAAACATGAAATATAGTGTTCTAGAGTAGCTAGAGTAGCTTATGACCTAATGTGCGTCCAAGATCACTAGAAACATGATCTAATTAACCAGTCTGACTCTGAATTACAAAAAATGGGAAAAGCGATGATTCAAAAATGAGAGCTCAGGTGATGCTGAAGTAGTCAAAAAAGAAAGAGGATGTTCCTTGATTTACGTAACGGAATATATTTTCCAAAATATTTATGGTAAAGAGATATAATAAGCCGAGCTAAACCAAATTTTACCATATTTGGTCTTATCCATTGAACGGTTGGATATGGATTTATCGATGGCCAGAAACTTAAGTGAAAAATTAAGTCAAAAAAATTACGTTAAGGGATCTGCTCCCTAATAATAATAACAGAGGAAATACACGGGTGGGCCTATACCGGACGGACGGACGGACATGCCATCGGATCCGCTCCCTAAAAATTACGTTAAGGGACATACCGGACGGACGGACATACACGAGTGGGCCTATACCAATATCGCATTGGTCTGTTTACCAATATTTTAATATTAAATATTCTCTCTGCTTTGTCATCTGAATCACTTATGACAAAGTAGATCGATTCAGCAATCTCATCAGACCTACGCCTATCAATCCAAATCATCTGAGTATCATTGTGTCAGTTATGATCGATCCAGCAACCTCATCTGACATATTCCTATCAATCCAATTCATCTGGGTATCATTGTTGTCTCAGCTGACACAATGATATGTCATAATCATCAATCCATCAGACTCTACATGTCTATGGTCCACAAAGCATCATTGTTGTCCCAGCAAACACTTTTTGCTTCATTCATTATCATAATGAGTCACAAAGCATCATAGACTCATCACTGAGAATCATGCTCAATTCATCAATATGCTAAGACTGTCAATCTAGATAGGTTAATGGTTACACGTCTGCAAAGAAAACTTCACCTTGAGACATTAATCATGTCACATGGCGGAATGTTCACTAGGATTTTGGTCGAGCGGCCTACGACACTGTTGATGGGAGAAAACGATTTGCTGGTTTTTTAGGAAGTGAAGAGACGACTGTGCGGAGGAAACTCCTCGAACCGAGCAAATTGCTTTAGCCTTTTGCAAACATATGCACTGCAAAGGGAGTGCTTGAATTCGAGAGATCAATCTGTAAGACTCAGGCCTAAACCAAGACAATGGTCGTTCCAGAGTCAATTCAGTCACAAGAGAGATGGGTCGATCTGTAGGAGGGAAGCTGAGTAAGGTGTGAGATCAATGATGATCAAGGATTGTGAATGTGTTGTGTATTCTGCGTGAGGAAAATAAGTTATGATGATTGAATTTACTCTGTTGAGAGTAATTGCTCATACGCTGAGTTCTTGTTCTGTTCTTTCAATCATGGGTTCAGAGACTTATTTATATTGTAAGAAATAGTAGACATATTGATCCCAGTAAGTGTGACGGTTGCTAGAGTCAAAGAGTAGTAAAGTGGAAATCGTGTTAAAACCAGTTACTCATCGTGTGGAGACTTGGTTGATTGTCCACCCACTACTTCGTTAACTCCTTTAACTGCTTGCACGACTTAGTCACATTCTCATCGTGGGTGAACACACGTGCCGTAGGCCGCCAGACCAAAACCCTAGTTAATATCCCCCATGTGACACGATTGATGTCTCGTGACTGTGAGTCTGCAAGGTAGACGTGTATTTAATTAGTCAGTTGTTGACTGGATGAGACGATGAGTCTTTGTATTGTTGAGTCGAGCATGATTTATGAATGCTCTAGGATTCATGAATTGAACATGTCTGTTGAGACAGATGTATGTTGATGGTTAAAGTGAGCAAATATTGCTCGTTCGATGAATTGTTGAATATTGATAGTTGAACCAATACTCCTAGTCTGAGCAAATATTGCTCGTCTGAGCAAATGTTGCTCGTTTGATGAATTATTGGTAGCGGGACCAAATAAAATATTAACTTAAGATACTGGCAACTGGAACGAGTATAATCAATTAGAATGTTGATTGCAGAATCAACATAAAATTATTAGTGTTTGAACCTGCTCAGAAATATGCTTTGCAGAGCATTGGATTCGAAACCCTAATTTTGATCAACTGTTGATTTATTGATGATTTATTGAAAATCAACCACTGAGTGAAAGAGGGACCGGCTACATGGGATGGGCCAACCATGTAGTGCCCAAATGCTCGAGTGAGCAAATACCAAAGTCCTTTGAAGACCAGTTGGTGAAAGGATGATTAAATAATGGTTTAATCATTTATTGAAATAGTGCTCGTTTTAGCATTAGGTGATAAAACCTAATTATGGAGAAGTGAGGGACCGACCAAGGGGTCATGGAACCGGCCCTGGTGGTCATGGGACCGATTGACGATCATTTGATGAAAGTCCAAGTTGTTTGGAAGAGTTTGAACCTAATATGAACAAATTAGGTCAAATTATGAAAATATGTGGGACCGGCTTCTTGCAAGCCAAAGGGCCGACCCTGGTCGGTCAGGGTAACATGCCCGCATCACCATAGTGTCCGTGTCTCAGTCCTGAGAACTTCGGTATTTTCTGGTGTGTGCGTTTGAGCAATATTTGAGAAAACATGAAGAAATCAGGGTTTTGCTCAAACTGAGGAGTTTCATAAGATGAAGGAAATAATAATAATAAAATAAAGGATTACAAGGTGTGGGACCGGCCACGGCTAGGGCATGGCCGGCCGGCTAGTAGACTCGATCCCACGACACCTTTCCTAATTTTATATTATTTCCATGATATTAAGAAAAATATGAAGAAACTGAGAGTTTGCTCAAACGATGGAGTTTTCATGAGATGAAGGAAATAATAATAATAAAATGAGGGATTACAAGGTGTGGGACCGGCCACGGCTAGGGCATGGCCGACCGGCTAGTAGGCTCGGTCCCATGACACTTTCCTATTTTATATTATTTCCATGATGTGAAGGAAATATCATGAAATTGAGGAGTTTTGCTCAAGTGAAGGAATTTTCATGAGATCAAAGAAAATAATAAAATAAGATAAAATAAAGGAAGAGGCGTGGGACCGACCACGACGCATGACCAGCCGGCCGGTGGGCCCGGTCCCCTAGGCGCCTCTTTTAATATTTTTATTATTATTATTTTCTTCCATATTTTGCATTGGTTTCCTCATTCCTTTGTATTTTTGAATGCTCGTTCATGCATTCAGGTGCTCGTTAGTGCATTATTTGTTGAGTACACTTGCACCATTTTCTAGGGGCTTACTCGATGGTGGCTCAGATGCCCGTACGTTGAATAATTTATACTAACTCATGGAATTTTACTGGGAAGAGCCATGAATTGAAGTAATGAAATATTATGAAGAATGTAAAATATTTTCTAGGAATTCGATTGGCGAATCTTACGACTAGAAATAATTAATTGATGGCTCTATACTAGCAGGCAAGCTGTCTAGGAGCATTATAATTATTCAAAAATCGAGGTATGAGCTAGTTGAAGCGTAATACTTGATTTGAATGTTTATTCTGTAAAGTCAGGGAACATAGCGACATCCTGAAGATGTTACTGCTCTATACTAGTGATTAATACATCTAGGAGTCGTCCAATCATTTCGATAATATACAGAAGTGATTACTGAAATTGCTCAGTTAATGAAATATGTCGTGGTCTCAGTTGAGAGACTGCATATGTATGCTTTGAGAGGCAATACACTCAGTCAGAGGCTCTTAGGGATGTTCTGAGAGGCAATACACTCAGTCAGAGATCATCGTGGCATGAATTTTCATGCTTTATTGAGAGGCATGAGCCTCAATACTCATCTGATTCCTGGATCAGGAATATGTAAGATTATGGTTTTACGATTTTAGCTTTTGTCGAAAATCCACCATCAACATACACGTGCGATGTATCAATACATCCACGATAAGAAAGTGAGCAAGTCGTGATAGCATTTGAAGAAGTAAATGTGGCATGATAACCACCAATTCTCCCTAACGAAACAGAACTGGTTCGACCACGATTTCTCACTTCTTTACACTTCCACTCCTCATCAATCATCACCACTTACTGGAGATCAATGTGTTAACCACCTCTGCTATAAAATAAGTTCCTCAACCTATGATAAGAACAAGTGATACGACAACCATTGGTCATATGACATCCATATCTCAAAAACACTACACACAAGTTTTCTCTCATTCTAACACATGGGAATCATCTTCAAAGCAGTTCAACACATCCACAATCGATTCCATTGATCTCAACACCTTATCAGATTCCCTCACTACATATAGTCCATTTTCCTTCCATTGTGACCGAATTGAATCTGACCATTTTTTGGTTTAGGCTAGAGTCTTACAGATTGGTCTCCAGTGTAGTGCATCTGTTTAAAGGTTTAGACGATTTGCTTCATCTAGCATCTGCCTACTCCACCATTTTACACTTTACCTAGCAAATAATTTTTACCCATAAACATATTGGAGACCATAGTGGGAGATCAATCTCTCGGTTAGAAATCCAGTTCCTCAAAATTTTCTCAAGATGGTTGATTGTGGGGAGGGCTCAGAAGCATTCACTCTCAACTACATATCTCTGAATACCGTTGGATTCTTCCCCTTACTATGAAATTTGGTCTGCTTAATCAAACTCCTCCGGAATCTATAAATACTCAAAGTTCAACTACTATTCTGGAGGGAAATGATGTCCCACGCGACAATGTAAGCCATTTTTATAAGCTAGCAGTTAATCAACCTTGGATAGCTACACGGAACTGTTCTCAGCCATCGAAAATAAGTGTACACGTGTCACTGAGTTAAATTGTAAACACACCCTTTTATTTATTTTTAATAAAATCATAACACCCTTCGTGTATAATTTATCGCAATTCTCCTTACTTTCCAAGTTGATTTGAAACTCTGTCTGTGTTTTGCCATTTATAAATCTTTCAATTGGAGAATCAGAGAGTAACCCATTGAAGTGCTTGGGAAACAGACACTTGTAATGTCTATTTCGACAATCAAAATCAATGAACCTATTTCAGTTACTACCACTAACACTACACTTGGATCTCAAGAAAATTCCTTTCTTGATCCTTCAAAATTAAACAATAGTTCCTTATTGGGTTTAACTAATAATCTTTGTTCAATTTCTTTTCCTTCTCTTACTCGTTAATCTTCTTCAAGTTCAGTTGATGTTGTTAAGTAGAAGAAAAAAAAATCAAATCTAGCTCCGTTATCTCAAATTTGGTAAACCTTAAACCTACTTTGGTTTAGAATTGAAGTTGGCTAGTGTGGTGTCGGTGCTCCCAGAAGGGGTAAAGGGTACCGATCAATACCTTGTAAAGAAAAAATGAATAAATATATATAGTATTTCACTATCGAAGAACAATGCACTTGTTGATGCAAAAAATGCTAATCAGATGGTACCACAGTACTACTACCACTACCAAAAATATCTGATCAAGCATTCCCTTTTAAGTAGATGGTACTGGTACAATCAGCAGTGTTGTCTAAATCCACCATCTATAGTCAATCAAAATATTATCGGAGGGAATTTGAGATTGTAAGTGTATAGGCGTTAACATGATTTTTTGGTGCTTATCAGTTACCACCTTGATGATTTCTTGATTAGACATTGATATTTGTTATGCAGTTGAATGTGAAAGAGTATTAAGTGATTCAAAGGTTTTATATAACCTTCACAGTTCAATCAACTTTGATATACCGCCACTCTGTCGATTCTCTGGTACAGGGTTAAATACTCGCTCGTATAAGGTTAAGCACATATTAGAGGGAGTAATTAATGAATATAAATTGAATTTGAGGACCTAATATAAATTATGTACTATTTTTAAAAGTTGTCACCAGTTATAACTGTATAGAGAGAAACAAAATACAAAGATCTTTATATCCAACGGTATTGAGCTTGCTAGCTTATAAAGGTGTTCTGCACTGTCGTGCGGGGTAGCACAACCCTATTATGGATCTGATAAAAATTCTAAATGATGTAGTAACAAATAAAACGGACATTATCGAGATCAAGAGCGACTTGTTCGCCCTTTTGAAAGTTCTTACAGATCAGTTTTCGAGGGAACCAACATATGTTCACCCTAGGAAAAATACTACCAACAACTCATTATATATTGTCACTGATAGTGTTGATTCTTCTTGTAAAACCCAAGTTTCCACCGGTGACAATGAAGACAAATTTTACACTCATGCTAGGCATAGAAGGATCCACAAATCTAACTTGAACGCTCGTGAAGACTCAGAACAATTTCCTCAAGCTCATGAAGAAGACTCATCAAATTTAACACGTTTCAATTAGGATCCTTACAATGAATGGATTATGCCATTTTACAAATACCACTTGGAGGATTTGTGTTCCCACATTATATCAGAAGCTTCTAGCAGAGAAGCCACTGCTTTACTCAGCCAATCCAAGACATTCCAAAATGAAGAAGTCTGTAAGGGTGTTAGGAAAAGCAGGCGTCCTTCCAATCAAAAGCTCAACCTCCAATCAACCACTAGTGAGAATGGTAAGAGGAAGCGTCCGGGTAGTGACCATCAACAACCCAAGCGCTTGACTTAGTTTCACATACGACAAAGGAGGTCCCTTCATTACCTTATTTCCCCTTTCCCATGAGAAGGATGACCGAATTGCTGGAGGTATGGATATAAGAAGTAGCCATCAAGTTATCTCTTGTCAGACATATTTGTTGTCAGACAACCACCAACTGAAGATGAGATAGAAGACCCTAAATATTGTCATTTCCACCGATTTGTCAATCATGCCACAAGTGAATGTTATGGTCTGAAACACATCTTCAAAGAGAAGGTAAATCAGAAGAACTGCACTTGGGGACTGAAGGACTCCACAAACATACTCTACCTATCAGAAGTTTCACTTTCTTTGAAGAACCAGTTAACCAAACCGTGCAATCCCTTATAGAGCAGTTGTGTAAAATGCTTTACCTCTCTAAAACACAATATGAAGATATCTTCACTGCACTCAACCATGTCATATTAGGCAAATGCTTATCCTTCTCAGGCCAAACTGAAATGATACAAGCAAAGAAGAAAAGTACGACTGGTGACTACTTGCTACCAGCCTCAAAGATGTTAAATTTGAAAGGAAGTTAATTAATGTTGGCACCGTCATCAACGTCATACCCCTCAAAACTCTCAATGCCGTGAGAATCACCCGACAAAAAGTTGTTCGTGGACAAATATCAATCAAAGACCATGAAATGAAATCCAAAGATGCATACAGTCACATCACTCTGAAAATGAAGATGGGTTCTGCTTAAACTATATAAATTTTACATAATCAAGAAAGATCCATGATATAACATGATACTAGAAACGAACATGGTTACACTTTGATAAGATAATCTCTCACATGGTGCCTCCATCAGAATACCTCTCTGAAGAAACAAACCCTGATCCATAGGATTTGATAGACGATTTATCATTATGCTACCTGGAGGAATTTTAGACTCTGATGGCATCGAAGCGAGAACCCGAAGAAAATTTGAAGTCATACAACAAAAGTTTTCGCAATCAAGCAAGTCTCGTTCCATTCACATATTTTCCATTGAGTTTTACACGCTCTCTTCAAGAATGGGGACTCTTTTTGCTAGCAAGAGTACCTCTGCTATAGCAAGGCGTTATGACTGGATAACTTCATCTCTACAATATTATGCTAAGAGGAGGAATTCGGTGTTTGTGCAAGAAGAACATCCTACTAATACATTCACTACTCATGTAATGGTTAATCATGGCAAAAACTATCACGGATGTTTCCCCGTGACACTGCAGGATTGTTCACATGTGCCACAGAATCGTTATAATGCTAACAGTAGCATGGGAATGGAGAACAAGCCGTATAAGCAGAAGATATTCAAAGACCGAACAATAAAGCCTAATGCTTTTCATGCGGGACATTTGGTCATGAAAGAAGCACGGCGCAATCGTCACTCTATAACAAGCTCTGACAGGAAAGGACCATTTATGATTGCCAATGCTACCATGGTACCTAAAAATAGGCTAAAATGAAGAAGTAATAGTAACTCTTCTCCAAAAATAAAGGGAGTATATATTTTGAAAGTATTTTTTTTTAATATATTACCAAACCCTGCCTAAGATTATTACATCATCGAGGATATACTCTAAACAGTCGTTCTGGACAAGGAAGGATTATACTCCTTATATCTCATATATATACTAGAAATAACCCGTGCCGTAACGACACATCATGAGACTAATATAGATTTCTAGTAAATATCTAACAAAAACGCATAGAAAAAGAATAATTCGACATGTATTTAATTAATGATTATATTTAATTAGGTTTCCAAATCTTGTTAGGCTGAATTTCACATATAAGAACTTATGAACCTGGAAGTTTGATATAAATAATTTTTAAAGTTGGTTTAAAGTGCAATTGATTTAAGAGTAATTATTGAAATTAAATCTTGCTAGTCAATTTTTTTTATCGTGTTATATTATTTTATTGGGTTATTTGGTTTTTGGTACTCAGGTTTTGACCAAAACCTGGGTTTGGTCTAACATTTTTCCAGCCTTTGCGTTTGGTATAAAGACCAACGTTGACCCGTGTTGACTCGGTTATGTGGTGACGTGTGATTTGATTTTAATATAGTGGTAAAAAGGATTCGAACTCTAAGACTTGTGAAGATTCGAGTTTTTAAATTTAATAAAAATATACAATAATATTACAAATGGTGCAAGAGGTACTGGAACTAAGGATTCGGCCAATCTTCATAACATAAGGTTCAATTATTTATTCTCAACAATTTTAGCTCAAGAAATGTAAACATGGACTCTTATTTTTGCCAAGGTAGATTCTAAAAACATTAGTTATAAATCGTAAGCATGGGACATCAAACATCTAAGCAAGCATGACCCATCTAATAAAATAATAACTAATTAATCAAAATCATATTTCAATTAATATTAGTGCAAAAGTCATAAAAAAGAATAAAATAAATTTACCCATGTATGAAGTTCGGCCTCCTCCGTCGTCCCAGTGTTGGGGTTTAACTCATCATGTCGAAAACACACTCAAAATATGTATTCATGGCTCAAAAAGTGTTTACAAGAAGAGAAAATAATGAAACAGGAAATCTGCAACAGCACAGGTGCGTTACAGACCGACTGTTTCAACTCTCAACTGTTATGATGAAGATAATCGTTACAAATCTGAAGATAAATGTTGCAGAAGAGGATGAAAAAACTGTTACAATGAAGATAAATGTTGCAAACCAGTTGAAGAAACCGTTACTACGGATGAAGAAACCGTCGTTGTTTCCCTGTTCTTCACGAGCAGCAGCAGCAGCAACAACAGAGTTCTGAAAACTCTTGATTCACGCCTCCTGAGCTCTTCTCTCGACCCCAAACTCTAGACAACCCTTCTATGTGATCCTAGGAACCTATTTATACATCATTTCGACATTGAATCTCCTCCATTAACTACAAATAATCTTCTTTTACTCGGGTATATTTTTTTCCATTTTTATCATTGATTTTGATTTTCACGCATCTGAAGCTGTATTTCTTTCCTTCTATACCTTCTTCACGCTCCAGGATATCGATTAAGTCTTCCAAGCAAGTGCAATACACGTTTAAATTTCTCACAACTCGTGCAAGCTCATGTTTTTTCTCCAACTCCCTGTTTGGATTAAACCAAGTTATCCAGCCAAATTTGATCGATAAAATCACCCATACTAGCTTTCTATAGTCATATCACGTCTACCCACTAAGTTTAAGGGATTGAATCTCACTAAATCACGTCCAAACATCTGATCGAAATTCTGCCAGTGAAGAGAAACGTTTTCCCGCCAAAATTCATTTTTTTGAATTTGAGAAGAAGATGTCCTCCCCCTAATCCTGTACAGGTGTCCCTTTAGCACTTGTCTTATGGGGTGCAAATAGTAATTTTTGGGTGTAGATAGTAATTTTTCCGGGGTTCCTCCGACACATTTCTTGGATGCCTTTCGTACTCTATCCTGGGTGTAAAACACCACTTTTCGAGCCAATTTTGCCGCAAGAGCTTATTCCCTAGAAAAGACTTAAAACAACTTTATTAGAAATAAAATGAGTCCTAGATAATGTAGTTATGGGTGAAAACGCGTCACACTTACGTGCTTATCAACGTGTCTAACTATTGACTTAATTAATTTTTGTTTGGCCCTCGAATTATAATTCATTTTGTTATTTCATCCTAACTCCCTCTTACCTTCATTTTGTTATTTTTCTCGTCTTCTACTTACTTCTTCACCTTCCTTGCTCTTTTTGTTTGCGTTTTTGAGTTGTCCGAGAGCGTGGGATTGAGAACAACAAGAACTGGAGAAGCAAGGAAGAGACTGGTTTGTAGTTTAATCGACTCAGGATTGAAACAGAAGAAGAGAACGATTCTTGTGTATCTGTTATGGAACGGGAAGAAGGAAAAATTAGGGCTTATGTTGAGGAAATAGAGAAATCAGAGATGGGTATGAATAATTAAAGGCTATTGCGAATTCAAGACAAAGAAGAACAAGGATTATATATGATTTTAGAAATTAGGGTTAGGGTTTCTCAGAGATAAATTGAAATCAAACAGACGGGGATGGGTATTTGAAAAGACGAGGGTACCCAAATATACCTCAATATAAAACTTTTCCACCTATAAGTCCTTTACCGAAAGTGATTGTCTATGGACTGATTCGATACAATACAACGAATCGGTTCACACTTCGTGTGATCGTCTATGGATACGAGATCGAGACAATACGACAACAAGATAACTTGCGTGATTGACTATGGATACAAGATCGAGACAATACAACAACGAAGTATGATTACTTGATAATAGGTTCGGACTTAACCAAACTCTATAGGATTGATATCAAGTATATTCGGAATTGACGTTTGTGTATTTTACTTCTAATTATAATAAAAACAATTATAATTGCGGAAATAGAAAAGTAAAATACACAGCAAGATTTTTTTAACGAGGAAATCGCAAATGCAGAAAAACCCCTGGACCTTGAACAGAATTGAATACTCTAAGAATTAAGCCGTTATACAAAATCTAAACATACTTCGTATAGTTGAGACCAAGCAACTAAACCTATAGTTCACCTAGTTCCCTCAGTATCCCTGCGCCTCCAACTTGTAATAAGTCACGCACTTGGAACAATTCCTTTGGTTAACGATGGATTATCACAAGACGTCTTTAGATCTACAAACAGTCT
>JAJJMB010017748.1:395605-487155 GCA_023531105.1 Papaver atlanticum
AAGACTTGTTGCACCTCTTACAAGGATCGATTCCACATACTTGTGATTGGTTGCACCTCTTACTAAGATTGGTTACCCAATGTCTAGAGTTGGTCATACCAATTACAAAATATCGATCATACCATCTCAGGTGATTACTTAAGATCGGTTTCACTAATAAAAGTCATACCAATACAAAAGTCAGGCATTGTGAATAGTTTTACCAAGATACATAAACAAGTTATGAGCGGTTATACTAAACATACATATTGGTAATCCAAAGATTTGCAATGAATAACAATACCAATAAGCCTAGGGATTTCCCTTTCGATTCACAAAACAAGTTTATGAATTGTACTTCCTTTAAACGAATGTAAAACATTGTTTCCTAGAACGAAATCTTCACCCATACCCATACATAATAACAATAGCATTCATACGATTATGTCGATGTCTTATATACGAAGTTCAAAAGATAGACGTTATACTTCGTATTGTAATTCCTTAATACTATGTCTAACTAGAGTATAATCATTCACAGCTTCGCAGTTATGTTTTCAATATGCACGACTTGAAAGATACGCTAGGAATGAAACAGTTCAAGTCAAATATTACTAACCTCAAGAGGAAGGATGATGTCGTCGATGTAGCTCTTTACTTCTTCACATTCTTCAAGTCTTCACGTAATACTTGTAAGTCTCATATCCTAGTAACTTTCTAGCTAACCTATATGAAGTTGACTCTAGTAAATAATCAAGCGACTCTTTACATGATTTTTGTTCACTAAAATATGACAACCAAACTTGACATACCAACGGTTGGTGGGTTCAACGAGCTATGCTCTAACAGTATTCAGTGTTGAAAGTTAGGGAGAATATTTAACAAATGTTTCCCAATTCACAGTGAGGAATTGAAGAATTAAGGTTTCAGGAACAAGCTCATGATTGTGAAAGTAAGAAAAATTATGTCTGAGGTAATATTTTCTTATTCAATTGATTTAAATCACAATCAGTATTATGTATTATCAAATTTGGGTAATGTTGTATTTTTGAATTGGAAGTTGGGTGGAAATGAGTTTTAAGATTTGTATATGTTAGAATTGCAGTGATAAAGTAGATGATAATTTGTGGAAAAAAAATCTGTTCATGATGTTACGAATTGAAAGAACTTCTTCTTGAATCGCTTAACCAAGGGTTATAATTGATTATCATGGGTTCGTAGTTATGGTGGAAATGATAATTCAAAGACAAGAAGCAGATGAAGCTTGGGTTAAACTCGATCCTGAAATTGGCAGTAAGATGGTTGGATTTTGAGTTGAATTAGGGAAGATTTGAAGTTGCTGCCTGAGATGGTGATGAACACAGAAAGAATAAGAACAACTGATGTTGCAAGTGATAGATGTGATTAAGAGGAAATTGAACACCTTTCTTGGATGGAATTAGAATATGGGTTTGTGTAGTAATTCAGACTTGGGGCTGTAATGGATTCGAGTATGCAACAAATGGAGAAGGATCTGGTGCAGTTCAAATGGAACTGGGTCCATTTAGTACCAAGATTACAAAGGAAGATTGAGAAGCTTTTGTTAGCGTTATAAGAGTTGGTTACAATGGTACTCTTGACTATTCTGCAGTCTTATCCTGGTGGTTTTAGAATTAGCAATATTCGTTTCTTATGCGTTGCAGCTTTTGTGACTCCATTACAGGCGCATCTTTCTAACACTTGTCTTTGTAGGGTGATGAAGAGAATCTGAATTGGTTTTGCTGGATTAATCTTGGTAAATACAAACTTCTGAATTGGTTTGCAGGCTTAGCTTTTGTATCTGCAAACTGTTGTTTTGGTCTGCAGTCTTTGTAGTTTGTTTTTTTTGTTGGGTTTTGTCTCTGCACTGAGTTGTAGTCTCTTTGCATTGAGTTGTATGTATTTGCTGCGGTAGCATAACTGCGACAGTCTTTGTGTTTTGATTTTGGGTTTGTTCCCTGGTTTGATTTTTTTTTTTTTAATATAACCGTTTTTCTTTCGGAAAAAAAAGAGAGTTGGTTACACGGATTTGAAGCTGCAGAAGATGAGCTGAGGATTGTTATTGTTGATAGTATAGTAATTCATCTTAGGGGCTACAAAAAAGGAGTTATCATTTTTGGGGGCCCTGGTAGTGAATACATAATAATTTAAGGGGTGCAAAAAAATAAACCAAGTCAATAGTTAGACACATCACAATATAACCGAGTCAACGTGGGTCAACGTTGGTCTTTAGACCAAACGCAAAGGCTGGACAAATGTTAGACCAAACCCAAGTTTTGGTCAAAACTTGAGTACCAAAAACCAAATAACCCTATTTTATTTTTGATGACCAAAACCAAAACAACATAACCTCGATTAAACTTGGATTATTATACAATATCTGTAAGATTGTATCATCAATCCATATAACAACCCTTTGAATTTTAATACCAACTCATTTTACTAAATTTTAAAAAATGTAAATAGTTACTATCTAGTTTATTTGATAAAGTATTCTTTCGTGTTATTAATTTTATCTTGAAGAAATAACTTTTTTGATCCACCTCTGATTTCTTCCTACAAACTTACAAAATGAGGGAGGGAGTAAAATGACCAGTAGAAAAATTCCTACCAAAGTATTTTTTTTTTTTTCAATTCTACTTGATTGACAAAACTTGACTGATTTTTGTAAAAAAATAATAATAATAAATTGTAATATGTTTATAATCGTATAAAGATATAAAGAATACTCTTAAAAGTACTTCGTATTGAATTTATTTTATTCAAATGAAGAAATCCAACCAATGTACATTCATAATGTATATTACGAAGTTTATGACCCTAATTATGAGGGAACCAATCAATTTAAATTCATAGCAAAATATGTTACAACTTTTATATGCGTTGGATGTCTTTAGCTGGGATGAGACTGCGATGGTCAGATGCAATGTTTGTCTCTCAAAATGTTATCTATCCATCCAAGCTCAAAAACCTCTTCTGTTTTGTATTATAGACAAGCGGGCTAAGAACATGAAAACGGGCTAAGAACATATATAATAATTACACACTATAAAGTTATAGTCACTAATAATCACACATTACAAACTACACCGCTTCCACCAGCACTACAACTTACTCGGTAGACTTGACATTCTAACCCAAATCATTTTCACTTATCACCTACAACACTCCATGAACATCTTTAGCTTGCCAATTTTACATCCATACCTAACAAACAATTTATAGAGCAAAAAAAGGGAAAAACACACTGACTGTGACATCTAACGAATCAGTAAGAAACTTGAAAAAGAAAAAACCCAGAGCCATCACAAACGATCTTCTTACCTAGCAGAGCTTTAAAGACCACCCCGGATAAGAATCGAGCTTGAGGCTTACTGTGACTCTATGAAAGCCACTCTGATCTTGAATACATAGAATGAGCTGACCTTGAATACATAGAATGACAGAAAGTTGAAAATGATTATATATAATTACTAAATATTTTTAGAATTAATTGCTCTCATTTCGTTATGTCATCTTCTTCTTGACTGGCTAATGTAAAGCAGTGATCTTTATCGATCGTAGTTTGAAGAAAAATTTAAATTCATATTATTATTTCAAAGCTAAACCACAAAAACAAAAATGAAGAAACGGTACTCCACTTACAAATTCATGTAGGAGACCATGATTTTGCTTAGTGTAGTTCCTCAGCTGCATTTATAAAGGTGAATAGAGTAATCAGAAACTGGAAAGAGAAAAACCTTTCTCACAAATCTTTACATCAACAGACCTTTTCTCAGATTTTTCCTAAGTAATGATACGGCAGTGTTTCGACAATCGAGGACATTGATGAAATAACAAATGCTAAGAGAGAATCCAAACAATCTTAGTTTTAGCTAAAAAGTATGACAAAACCCACAACCTAAAAGATAATCTATCAGAAGTTATATTGTGCCAAGGATCTCGGCATTGCACAATACATCTATCTACACAACTAACAACCATTTCAAATTATATTCGACAAAATAAAAATCTCATGACAAACTACATTAAACTGAAAAACACCCATCTATATTCAAGCTGAGTGTCCTTCACTGATAGAGAAAGGAGTAATATACTTTATAACCAAACACAGATGTTCATATTACCATGAATACTTTCGTCAGAGTCAATTATAGACATAACTACCATTTGAAAGTCCAATCCAGAAAGATAGGATCTCAATTCCCAAACTCCTTGATTGCTTAATAAAAATTAATAGACAACATGACATTTACAAACTTCTGATTAGACATTTAAAAGCTTTTGATACAAATCAAGTATTTCAAAGCAATACATAAATTAAAATTTAGAACTATAGACCTAATGAGTAGACATTTTCACTGAGTATCAAGATAAATTTGATAAAAAATATTTAAGCATTCCAGACTTGTTACCACAAATGCTTTGAATCTGATGGGAAGTATGGTGTTGTGCTACCACGATGACCTGCACAATTGAGGTGTTATTTAGTAATTTCAGCCAATTTGAATTCATGTCATTAGTGGTGCGCATTAGCCCAAATCATAGTAACATTTATACAAAAAGATATTATGTACGTGCACTCTATACCCAAAAATCAGTATTTTAAACTGTTAAATTATTCTTCCAAAAGCCCTAATCAGTACACCACTTTTCTAGTCCTCTTCCGCGTGTTCCTCGTCTGTCTGATCATCCTTTTCAGTGTTCGCCTCATTTATTTCATGTGCATCATCTATTTGGTAACCTAGCAATTCATTGTTTGCATCGGTATGCTCATCCCATACGTATTCCTAATATTCATCCATTTTGATCTTAATATCTAACTCTTTTTCAACCTCCCTGTCAAGTTCAGGCCAATAAGAATCCAGATAAGCCAGATGTGTCTCTCTCTATCTTGGACCTCATCTTCTTTATCTTCCTAGTCACTCTCACCTGCAAAGTAAGCATTCAAAATTCTATCTTTTTCTTTATTATTTATTGTGCACGTGTTACTTTCTCAAATTTGTAGTCTAAAAAACCTTGTTTTTTCCTTCTTTGCTCCACCCTATTTATAGCGAATATCCTCAATGTATCATCAACCCACCGATCTCTATCAATGTTGAGACTGTTCTCTGACCACCTATCCTCCTCTTCCTGTTTTCCCCTTTTTGCTCGCCTCCGTTTAGCCTTGTCTTATAAATTAATTTGCTGCTACGTCATGGGCTTCCGCCATTTTTTATCATCTCGTTCTTGTTGTGGTGTATATTCCCATTTATACACTAAAAATGAAGTATGAAACTTGAAAGTGAATACCAATTTCATGCCATTTATAAATTATTTAATTTGCACTGATGTTTAAGTTTCAAAAAAAAATCCAGTACAGATATGGAGTAAAATCTATGTAAATTGTAACCATAGTTACTTTATGAAGATCAAGGTCCAATTGTACCGTGAGCCAATGGATTTGAAATTTCTGAAAAATAATAAGCTGAACTAAGTCACAAATTATACCTAAAATGGAACAATTCTCATAGGCTTCAATAGGAAAAGAACTATTTCCACCAAAATCAACGAATAACAATAAAAAGTTAAAACCTTGGCTAAAACCTTACATAATGAAATAAAATAAATTATGAGAAACTTACATAGATTGTTCAAATGCTCGCCATCTTTCTATGAAAGAATAATCCCGTGAATTCTTGTTACGCAAAATTAAGGAAACTATATATAAGAGAGAAAGACAAAAATCAACCCTACAATATGGAGCACAAAAGAAGGAAAAGTAACTGGATGAAGAAGAAGAAGAAGCGTTCGCAGAATTCAAGAAGATCACAAAATTATCCGAAAAACTAACATCTAGCTACAATTCATAAAACTAATTTCAATCACAAAGTACCCAAAATTAACACAAACATCATAAATACGGGGGTTAAAACATAAACAACATCTACACGGATTACACAGACTACTACAAACAAATACGTCGAGGGTTAACAACTCAACCCAAAGATACCAAAAAAATACAGGGGTAATTAGTGAGAACTGAGAGGAACCTGACGCATGCCTTCAAGAGAAAGGAGAACGACAGCAACACCAATAACTCTTTTCATGAGATGATTGTTGTTCTTGCCAGTGGAAATGGAAGATTACACATGGAGATGTTTATATACTCCAGTATTTGATTGAGCGTTTAAAAAACCATAGGAATTGATTACCGAATGAATGAAGATTATGGTTAAATGCCTTTGAATGGTAATTCTGCTTCGGAACGGAGAATAAATAAATAAATGGGGGTAGAAATTAAACTCTGGCCCTTTAAAATTTGTGCTTGAATTACTCAACATTGGATGATGGCTTAAAAGGTGGGTTCATTCTCAGCCGAAATTTGTCTTTTTCGCTTTCAGAGCAATGGGAACCATCGATCGCTGTAAAACACTCATTCAGAACCGTTAGATTGGGCAAAAACCATTTTATTTTGTAAGATAGATATATACCCTAAAAAGGAGAATGATGGGTTCCATTTAAATGTCATAGACCAGCAAAAAAGCTTTTATGTGAGAGGAGGGCGGGACTTGGGTTGGGTCAACCCACCCAACCCACGTCCAACCGAACGTTGGGCAGGCATGTGCAATAGATTTCAAAACGTTGGGAAAGTTTGGGCATGAATTTTATAAACCCAAGCTAAGTTTGGTTAAGCATGGCAAAGTCTAACCCGATCAACCTACCTAACCTGAAGAACTATAATAATATAATTGTATAAAGTTATATTTATAATCGAAGAGGATCGGTCGACAAAACTATTTGACAAACGGTTTCAACAAAACTTATCAACCGTGAGATATTATATATCTGAAGGTTCACACTTTTGATGACATGACACAAAATTTAGTTCTAGAGAGTGTTTGGCTTTAATTAGTGAATATAATTTGAGTTAAATGTATGCATCCAAAGATTTTGGTGTTAAAACGAAATATGTATTTTATAATCATGATTAATACTTTATCATTCAAAGAATAATGATATTCATATATTCGTTTAACTACATGACTATTCTGAGCGTAAAGCTCTAAATTCGGGTTATTTTCTTTTAATAACAATCATCTTGTTCATAACAACAACAAAAAATACTAAGTACAACTTCTAATACAAATCACAATATTAATTTTTCTCTTGACCATTCAAGCTCTGAAATTTATTATGAAGGTCTGATCGAACATACTTTCCACCTTTAATAATTATAATTACCTAGGTGTTTTCTATCCAATTTATCAAACTAAGAACATTATGATTCATCATCGATCAGAAAATAAATTAATATGAATAATATATATTTAGTTACAACTTTCGTTAGGTACAAGAGAAGATGAATCAAATGACGAATATTCAAGTTTAAATTGTAAATCGGAAAAACCAGATATTGTTAGAGCATTGCTCGGTTGAACCCACTAGCGTTGGTATGTCAAGTTAGTTGTCAATTTTAGTTGCCAAAATGTATTCTTGATTTAGTATATTAAAGATAAATTCGGACTAGATTAAGTCTAAGAATTAGAATCGAAGCTATCCTTGAAGGATGAAGTTTGAAGACTACAAGAAGACATCAACAAGGACTTCATCAACAAAGGTATGTGGTAATTAATTTCATTTGGATTCTTGTTCAATTCTACCTTTCTAATCTATCGAAACAAATGCTCACTTTATGGAACAATTCCTATGACGGTAAATGTACATTTATGTATATATACTCGAGGTTATTTGAGCCACGACTTTTGTGACAATAACCTTTATCTCTGAAAAGGTTCTCATGTTATAGTGAATGATCTTACGAATTCAACGAGCCAAGAATCACTCAATTCTGAATTATAATAATGAAGTTATGAGTGATTTATTAAAGTAACAATTATAAGTGTTGCTGTAATTGTTACAGTTCGTTAGTAGGAAACAATCCATGAACTGTGTGTAACGGTTCACAGACTTGAGCCCAATTACGTGACTAGAAGTCTTTTTTAGTCAAATTTTTGATGTTTCCTTATCTAGGCATGATGGCTATTAATCCAAACATATTTGATTACCATATTAAAGTGTTTGTGATAACTTTTAATTCCTGCCTAAGTTAAAATGTGATTTATTCACATAAATACAATATATGCTAATAATTAATTATTTATTTATGCAAAATATTTGTAACTTAGGAAAGACTCCCATAATTAGGAGAGTCTTGAAAAAGGAAAATAGCCAAAACCCTAGCTTAGCTTTTAAGCTAACTTATTCACTATAAATAAAGAGTTCGTGAATGCTAAACCTTTTTCATCCCCTTTTGGAAAATTGGTGTAAGCTTCATAAGGTTGTTTTCCATGTCTTCTATTCTTCATGAACAAGAGTGAGATAAAAGTCTTTGTATTGGGGATCACAAAGCCGAGTTGGATTTAATCTTCGTGATTGATTATACAACTTGTAATCTAGGTTTTTCACCTCTTGTCTTTTCTAAGGTTTTCTCTTCTGATATAAAACCATTCAAGAGTTGTTGATCATAAACCCTAGGTTTTGATAGATTTCAGTTTCCGATCGTATACCAACACTTGTTAGTCGAAATCGGAAGCTAGAAAGAAACTTCGATTAAGGTATCTCGTAAAAATCCTTAAGAAGTTTTAAGCAAGATATCTCTAGATTTATTCTAGTTGTTCTTGTTGTAGAATCATTAGGTTTCTCTTCCTATTTTTGAAAAGTATAATAAACCCTAATCTACAAGTTTGTTTTAATATTACTTTTACTTAGTATTTGTTTTTCTCAAAACCTTGATTTACATCTAAAGGGAAATCAACTCGGTGTTTTGTGAAAACAAAAGATCGAAAAGTATCAACCGTGTTGTTGTATCTTCTGAAGAGAACTTTGTTTTGCCAGAAGATTTTCGGGAATAACTTTTAAAGAGAATTTGTGTTCTGCTAGAAGTTATACGAGAAGAATTCCTAAAGAGAATCGGTGTTCTGCTAGGAGTTTTATAAGTGCTTGAATACATCTAACCCAATGTGAAAAGAAATTCTAATAATGAATATATAAATCAAATCTATCTCATTAATAACCCAATGTGATTTTTTTTTATATTGTGTAAATAATTTAATTTATTTAAATTATTATCACATAAATTAAAATAAATTTTAAAACTTAAACTAAAATAATTAGGATTTTATGTGTATGTCTATTTAAACTTGGGTCAACCCGAGAAACCCAAAAAACCCAAGGAATATAACTTGGATAGACTTGGGTAGCACCTCCAAGACTTCCACGGGTTCGATGGGCAATCTGGGCAAAGGACTCGGTCTGGCTCGGCCAAGCCATCTAACCCGACCAACCAACCCATGTCTCACCCCTGAGAGGATGGTTTTTAGGGAGTTTAGTCTCACAGTTTGTTAACATAAAGGATGTTAGATTAAAGTATGCCTAGCACAAACTCAATAGTACAAGAATGAATAAAGAGTTGGTTCTCAAATGACTTCGGTAACTTGGTTGATGATTGGGTGGTAAAGATGGCAAACACAACTTAGGAAATCTGGAAGGCAATGTTCAGATGTGTCTATGATGAAATCAGTTCAAACCCAATGGAAGTTATTAGAATCATTCAAAATATAAATGCTTCCACCAGAAAGCATATGCTACAGAAACATCAACCTAGTACTGGAAATGTGCAGAGCCCTGCTTTTTCTACCAAATGGAAACCACCGCATAGTCCTTATCATTCATTTTGTTGTGGTGCATCTTTTAAAATTATGAACTCTGTTGCTTAATCAGGATGGGGACTAATTTGCCGTGATTTTGCAGGTGAATTCATCCAAGCAAGATGGGATTACGCCAACAGACTCTGAAATGTTAAAGCAACTGAATGCAGAGGACTTCTACATGCTATGTAATGTGTAGAAGAGTTAAAAATATGATTTGCGTGTTTTGAGATGGATGCACAGTTGGTGATCGATTCGGTTAATGGAGATATTCAGAAAGCTGCGCGGAAAACCAGTCTATGATATTAATTAATAATATGATTTCAGGTGAATTTCCTTCGTTGTGGTTAAAAGCTGAACAAAGCTCTCTTCTTAGAGCTTCTGGCCCCACCAGACAATATTTAGACCAATAAAATCTTTTGAGAAAATTTAGACCAATAGGAAATAAGAGCTTCTGGCCCCACCATAAAAAATATTTTTTCAAGTAAAATAAAATAATTTCTTAAGTAAATTTTTTTTGCCGGCCCCAATTGTATTTCCTTTAAACAAATGTAAAACATTGTTTTCTAGGACGAAATCTTCACCCATACCCATACATAATCACAATTGCATTCATACGATTATGTCGATGTCTTATATACGAAGTTCAAAAGATAGACGTTATACTTCGTATTGTAATTCCTTAATACTATGTCTAACTAGAGTATAATCATTCACAGCTTCGCAGTTATGTTATCAATATGCACGACTTGAAAGATACGTTAGGAATGATCATGCCGAATTTGAATTAGTATCTTTAAATCGAATTATACATGTACGTATGTCGTTCCGAATTACTGAAAATAATTCCTTAAGTAAAAAAAAAATCACGGGTAAAAGAAAAAAAAATTGAGTAAAAAAAGTACTTCGTGGGTAATTTTGTTTAAATCTTTCTACCAGTTTATTAATTTATTCTCTTGGAAAAATAAAAAAAAATCTTTAGTTAAAAAAAATATATTTCACGGGTAAAAATAATAATATCTTGAGCGAAAAAAATACTTCACGGGTAAAAAAAATCTATCTTTGTTTTACGGGTAGAAAAATATTTAAAGAAATCTAACCATGAACCATAAGCCTATTTTATTCTCTAATACGTATTTTCTCTATAAAACATTTAGGACGGTGCAACGCACGGGCACAACAACTATATCCCAAATTTTGTTTTTGTATCCAAAAATTACACCTGCAATAAAACATACATATATTCTGTAAATATCTGGGCCCGTGCAGAGCACGTGCGTCACACCTAGTTAGATATAAAAGCATGCTAGATTCACATCATGGATTTGCAAATGTATTACAAGGAAAATAAATAAGCCAGCAGATAAGGTGGCTAAACATGGTAGGATTTACGGTCTTTCCCAAATGTGGAATGCATATCCTCCAAGTTTTATTGCAAGTGCAATATTGGAAGATATGGACAATGTTGTTTGCACACGAACTTTCCAGACCCGAGCATGTTTGAGGTGGGTAGAGGTGTATGCCGATTTTTTTGTTGGATTCGTAGATGGAGAACACATTAAACGCGAACTAATGCATTTCCGAATGTTCCCCGAATACCGCATGATTGACCGCATAGTTGACCGAATTTGCATTTTACTCAAACGAATAATGTACGCACTTTTGCCGCACCAAATTTTTGACGACCACCAAAGTGCTAACTAGGACTCGAACGCTTCGAACCCAATAATTTTAGCACATGTACCGACAAAAGTATGCTTCAAAGAAAATAAATAGCCGCGCAGCTGCGCTGACCTTAAATTTTCATTTTACACACTATACATGTTCATACGCAACGGTCTTAATTGAGACCAAAAACGAACAAATAACTTTCAGGACATAACCTTCCAAAACCTAGCAAAGAATCGGTAATACAACAGGAACCGAAGCTTGAGAAATCTTGAATCACAACATTCCTTCACTATATAATCATTTACAGGAGGCCCAATTTTTGTTTGGGTAAGAACAATATTATATTATAATACTAATGAGAGCTCTGAGTTGACAACTATTATTCTTTAATTGAAGAACTCGTCTGGGACTGAGAGGAGAATGAACGGGAATCAAAAGCCGAATGCTCTTTCAAATCCTTCCGGATTCCCCAGAGGATCTCCGCACATCTCTTCATGCTTGGGCGGTTTTGTCTTGTTGGGGCCAAGCATTGGAAAGCTAGCTCAAGTATCTTCTCTACTGCTAGGCTAGTTGCTGCACTCCGGTGCAACCTAGGGTCCATTGTTAGAACTGCATCTCCTTCATTGAATTTCTTCATCGCCTGGAGTTTTACCAATAATTATTAAGAACTCAACAGCATATCGGACATTTTCTATGTATAGATTATTATCGTGCTCTCGTGAAAAGAATTACGGTGTAGTAGAATCAGTTAGGGGAAGAGGAGAAAAGAGAAAGATACAATGAGGAATAACGAGTTTTCAGAACAAATCGATTTATAAAGAAGCATTCAAGAGATGACGAGCAACTGTGAGTTTTTTTCTTCTTTTCTGGCTAACTAAATCTATCACCATACATCAAGATAATCTGAGTTCATTTACTAAATGCCTCAAAAGTGCAGACTTCATAAAAAGTTTGGACTAAACATTGCTGGAGGTTGCATTGGTTGGGTTCCCTCAACACTATATCAAGATAATTTTTTGGGATATTGTTCATAATTCTGCTGGTTCCTATAACAGTATGTTATCATTTACAGTTCCCACCTAAACAGCTGAATTTTGTCTGGGAATCGGTCTCTTGTTCTCCCTATTTGTTTCACCTTCTCATGCCCTAATATTTTACTTTCAAACTTCTTTCCCAACAGCCAAAGCCTTTACCTACTTGCAAGACCCAGTTGTTAACAAAACTTTTTAAACTTAAGTTTGTCAGTTAGAAAGGCATACCGCCGCCTCACAGATCTGAGATATCTAAAGTATAGAACACATAACGGTCATGCTTAAAAGGGCAGATGTAAAAAATATCCTAACCTCGACTATAAGAGTAGGAAAAAAAGGACTTGCTGCTAGGCTTCATTTGAGGGCCTCTCTACACAACAGAAATAACAAAGTAATGAAAACTATACTTTGGAAAGTAAGCGTACCCATCTTGAAGTAAGCCGTTCCTTAAGCTCCCTTTTAGGTTCAATAGGACGCCTACCAGTGACTACTTCCACCAACAACACTCCAAAAGAGTAAACATCACTCTTCTCCGTCAGTTGATAGGTTTGTAGGTACTCTGGGTCTAAGTAGCCAGCAGTTCCTTTAACTTGAGTGGATACATGGGTTGCTCCACTATCAGTATCAGCAGCTAATCGGGCAAACCCAAAGTCAGCTACCTTGGCTCGAAGGTTTTCGGTGAGGAGGATGTTGGAAGACTTGATGTCTCTGTGGATTATAGGGTGATCTGCATTGAAACATCATGCTCATTTGAAGCGTACCCTGCTCGGAAAGAAATTCAACAGATGATGAATTTAATTACATACCAGTATACATATGGAGATAGGTAATTGCATGAGCAACATCAATTACTATATCTAGTCGAATTGCAAAGTCGAGGACAATTCCATTAATGCCTGCAACAAATAAATCATTTTTTTCTTTCTGAATTCACATACTGGATCTCATGATTAATTTCACTGTAAAACAAAGTTTCAAACAAAAAAGAGAAGCCAAGTCTTGATAAAACTCACAATCCAAGTGCGATCTAAGGGTTCCATTAGGAACATACTCGACAACAACAATTCTCTCATCACCCTGCTCCAAATATCCATGCAATCTAACCAGATTTAAATGTTCTACCTTCGCCAAAGTTTGTATCTCACTCTGGAATTCTACTCCTAAGTGTTTCTCATACACACTCTGCAGAACAAAATAAGCTATGTTAAATCCAAATTTATCTAATGAGTTTCAGACTAAAGCAAAGGCATAAACAGAAGGCAAAGAGTTGTCCTACAACCTTTTTTGCACGTTTAACTGCAACTAGGGTGCCATCTTCGAGTTTGCCTTTGTAAACTGTCCCAAACCCACCTTGTCCAACCTTGAGTGAAGGAGAGAAGTTCCTGGTAGCCTTGTAGATCTCTGCCATGGTGAATTTTGCACTCCCAGGTTCTGTGGTCTTGGTCGATCTGTATGAGTAGTTTAAAATTGTTCGGCGGGAATTAGGCTTTTCATCACTTCCAGACCCGAGTTTATCAGACGCAGCTAACATGGAATTTCAGTATATGCCAAAAAAGTTAAGCACTTCAAAAGCAATTGACAATAAACTAAAAAGGAAATGCTACTACAAAACTATATTTTGTTTAAAGGCCTTCAGTGTACATAGGATCAGTCATCATCAGTCCTCACCACAACACAACCATTGGAAATGGCCTGATCATAGTAAATTCTAGAATTGCCAAATGCACACAGTATATCTTTGTCTTTTTAGAGTATCCGTGATTGTAGGATTATTCCTTTGTCTGCTTCACACTTCATTTAGATATAAAAAAAATCGTATCATCGTCAATTTAAAGAGCTTTCAAGTAATTTACCATTTAACTACTATTAAATATAATGTTGGGGCGATCCAAAACAAATTTTTGACAGAGAATAAAGAACATAACACGGCCCAACCTCAACTAGTTGATTACCCTATAATTATGCAGCGCTAAGAAAAAAATAAAGTAATAAGAAAACCCTAATCAATTATCTGGTCTAACATTTCGATCTTTTTCAAAATCTCACAATTAATATAACATTCTTTTTTTGTTTTGTTTTTTAAGTTAAAAAGGAAATTAATTTACCAGAAGAAGCTGTATGAACATCAGATTCATCAAAGAAAGTATCAGATTTCGGCTCAGGAGGTGAGAAACAAGAACTAAAAGCTGCGACGACTGATTTGGCGACTGTCTTAACTGGATTTTGACTACTACCACCTGAATTCGTATTCGGGTTTATGGGACTCCGAGAGATATCCGAAAAATCAGGTGTCCTTTGTCCTCTTCCGTCGGAACTAGGTCTCCGATTTCTGTAATTGCAACCTGAGCTTCTCATTGTCTTTTTCTTCTTCGTAAGAGTAGATCGATGGAGGAGTCAATCAGAAATTAATGGGAAGTTGGCGGGTGACATACGCCCCACTCATCATGATTGTCAACAATTAGAGAAGACTTTTTCCATTTGAACTTGGCGGGTGAGGTTAACGCGCGGATAACCATGGTCAAATTTGCATATTATGGGAGAACAGTTCTACACTCAACGTGATTCACACCGGGGAATATCCCGTGGAAAAATCCAAGGGCTGTCCGGTAATGACTATAGCAATTGGGATGGTAAGAGTGGGGCCTATTTTTTTAAGTTATGTAATCAAACCATTGTAATTTCGGCTGTTTAGCTGTTAATATATTTTCTTTTATCAAAAAAGTGGAGACTATTTTTTACGGTTTCACCTATTTGTTATCATACTATTCCTATTTACTACCCACCTTAATTGTCACATCCATTTATCCTATTTACCACCCATATATTTTAAAATATATTATAAATACTACTTCTTGACTTTTTATTCACAGCAACACTAAAACTATCCAAATACTTAACCCTAAAAATTAACCCAAAAATAAAACAACTCCAGTATTCTCCTTCTCCCCACAGTCACTTTCTTCCCCATCTCTCCCACTGCCACCCGCCACCATCTCCAACAACAGATCCTCCGCAACTTAAAAATAAAAAAAGAATCACTTGGTCAATTTGATTCATTAATAGACGACTTGTGGTGGAGATGATTCATTAATGAAAAGATTGCTTAGTCAATTGATTATTTAATGGACAACCTGTAGACTATACGTAGTGGAGATGATTGATTAATGGACATACTGGGAAAGCATCATCACTTCTCTTTGAGTAATAGCCGTATCATTGGTTTAAAGGCCATATTGAAAATTAAACTCACGTAACAATCCTTACCGATATCATTTGGATGTTATTAGCTTGAGTAGAGGAACTCTATTGTTAAGCAAATCATAAGCTGTGACATTAATGGTTAAGCAAAATTTTAATTTAGGGTTAATTAGTTAGAAGATAAATAAGAATGGTTAAAGGTATAGTCAAATTATATTTGACTTTTGATAGGTGGTAAATAGGAAAAATTAGAATTGAAAAAATGAATTTGTTAATTTTTTTAAAATGGGTGGCAAATAGGAAAAGCATGGGTGGCAAATAGGTGAAACCATTTTTTATCTCACTCGGTGGTTTCTTGAGCAGTTCTACGTTGACCGTGGAAAAAAACGGGAGAATTCTCGTGGCACTAATAGAAGGTGGGGCCCAGAAGCTTAGCAGGGGGCCACCCCTATTAGTGCCACGGGAATTCTCCCGGTTTTTTCCACGGTATACAAATCATTTTCGTGGTTTCTTCGGGATTTCTCCCACGGTGAACCAATCATTTTCGATTATGGGATGGGCAAATACAAATTGTCCCAAATCTTAAAAAACGGATGACAAATGCTCAAGTTTGTCCATCACGACACTAGTTCTATCGTGCGATAGAGCCGCAGTCGCGCAATAAATGGTAGACCGAGTGGCCATCGGTTGCTTAAAAAAAAAAAAGTGGCCATGGTATTGCCGGGAAGCGAAAACGCTTAAGCTCTATATCATCCTACAACTGGATATAAAAGTTATATTTACATTCTCATTGTAACTCATACCTTATTTACTTTATCAAACAAATCTCAGGTCTAAATAATTATCTCATCCATAGTTGTGATTTTTTGGAGTTGCGAGGTCCGGACAAACTATCTTTTTTCTTTATTTTCAATAATATTCGCTGCATCAGTATCAATTTTAACGCTTCCGAACTGCATCCGTTGGTTATCAGAGCGAAGTCGATTCTAGTGTTAATAAGTTGCTTCTAAGACGAGTAGTCAAGGTTAATAAATGGGGGATTTTGTGTTTCCCCCTAAAAAAAGATAGCTAATTTGCATTACCCCCTTTTAAAATTGATAATTGGTGAAACCCCCTATCCGTTATAGCTGCCGTGACAGTACAGTTAAGTTAGCACCTATAGTGCATGTGTGTACTATTAAAGTGTAAATATCGTAAAACCCAGAAATGTCAGAAGTCAAAACTCTCATTCTCGGTCGAGAAAAACCAGAGCCGCCATTAATAACAAAATAGAAAAACCTAATCCTTAAATTTTGACCCAAATTCATTGGATAAAGATACTAATACTCATGTTCATGACAATTAAATTCGAGGAATAAGCTCATGTGCAGTGCTATTAGTAAATTCGAAGGAAAATGATTACAAGTTGCTAGTGGCATCAATTCTATAGGCCTGCAATTCTTGTTTATAAAAATATAAGTGATATCATCATAATTAATAACGAATATCATAATTTCTTCTAGTACTTTCTGTATATAGCTATTGTGCTAGTGATACAGTTGTTGTTGGAAGAGGATACGGAGATCTAAAATTCTGCTGGTAGAGGAGAAATATAGAAGAACCAGTGCCATACAACCCAGCCCCAGCATATGCACCTACCAAAAATTCCACTCCAATAAAAAAAAATGCACAGTCTAATCCCTATCAATTTATTAACAGATCCAGAATTGCCACCATGACCACAAATTAAGGTTTTCTCTTCAATTCTATCATATATTTTTATATATGGCATTCTCTTTATAGTCCACTCGCTTTTACAATATTGTTGATTTGTAGCTTCAATTAACTGCTAGAACTACAAAAACAGTAGTGGTGGCTCCAATGGCGGCACAATATCAGACGAGGAAGAGAAGAAATAGAGAAGAATAAGAAGAAGAGATAACGATAGCCGTTCAAATTTGTTTTCATTCTTCCTATGTGATCGTGTGGATGGGTATAAATGTCTAACCATGGAAAATTTCACACATGCGCTTAGCATGTGCCAACCTAACAGGGTTGTCACGGTAAATTTAACAGATAGGGGGTTTCACCAATTATCAAATTAAAATGGGGATAATGCAAATTAGCTATTTTTTTTTGAGGGGGAAACACAAAATCCCCCTTAATAAATTGTCGTCAATATTAATAAACAAGAAGAATCGCGAAGGTGAGTTAGATGATTTTATAAGAAGTGAAGATTTTATTCAACTCATGAATGGAATTGGAGAAGAGATTCGTGAAAAATTTCAACAATTCTCTTCAAAGTAGTCACATTAGTTTCTTGCTTATCAGTGCTCACTAATAGAAGCAACTAATAGTGAAAAAGACAACGTTGAAGACTTATTTTGTTGTCCCGAGGATGAATAAAATCAAGGTATTGCTGATTAGAATGCAACCCCAATCTTCGATGAATATCCCAATTGAGAGGAGCATATGAAATCTACTTCTCAGCAATATGAAGAACATCCTTTTGATGATGAAAAATAACTGTTCACGTAAGATTTTTTAAGTGAGATATCAAATCTTAATAAAGTTAATGACTTGGTAGATCATAATAGTGTTATTTTCTTTGCATATGGTTGAGAACAATCTTGTTGATCAATGGGTTACACAAGTGGCCTTCTATGGAATACCCTAACAATGGATAGCTTGTGGAATCAACCTATGAAGATCATTTTTGGGTTCCAAGCATACCTCATGCTTCCATACGGTGCATACAATTTTTTATTTTCACAACATCAATTGATGTTTTGAATATTGTCATGAACGAGCTATATATGCAGAACATGGTACCTACCGGTAATATTAGAGGAGGAATCTTCTCCAACACCGGTAGAATGATGGAAAAAATAATATATTATTTTGTCATATAGGTATGGGTTATTTAACGTTTGGTACTCAGTAAATGTCCAGTACCTAGCTTTGGTACCCAACATTTAAATAATTAAGGGTTGGTACCTAGATCCGCCGTTGACCATTAGTCAATGCTTAACCAATTTTACTTTTATTTTATCAGATTTTTATTATAAAGATGCTTAAAGTTACCAATTTATCCCTAGTAAAACACCCTAAAAATGTTTCTCCATCTCTGTCACTTCCAAACTGCCGTCGCATACCAAGTTTGCATATTGTATCAGAGACTTGTGTGAGATCAAAATCTCATTTATAGTTATCTTCCAACTTAATGATAAGAAATAAACTTGCTAGTGTTTAATTATTAAAAAAAATGGTTTGTGGATTGAAGGGTGTTTGATGTTGGTGGATATTTGTGAGCTATAACAAGTTACGCCAGCTGAAACTTTTAACAAGCAGGTTGTGGGCAAGAGCTGCTGGTGGAGATTTGTGAATTTGATTTTGATCATGTGTAACTTATTATAGCTCTTCAACCTGCAGAATTCAATTTAGGACAAACCCTATTATTTCTCATCATTTCAAACACAAAATCCAACACATGTTCATCCATTCCAAGCTTTTTTTCTCCTCCAAATCGACGACAACAATGATATTTCAGTCCCATTTTGTTTTGCTATTATTTGAGTTTCAACATAACTTAATCTTCTCCAAATTTATATCAGATGTTCCTCAATCACATGGACTCTAAAAGATCTCCTAATCGTTGTTCTTTTAATAAATAAAAACAATTTTCAGTAGCCTTTCTGGGAAGATTAACAGTGGTTCCCCATTCCGGGGTGGACACGAAATGTTGGGTCATTTCAAGTTCTAAAAAAATAATGGGTTGATTCAAGTTCCAATGGGTCGGTAGTAAGTTGGAATTGAGGGTAGCTTAGCAAGAGATAGATGGTTGAAGAAGACAATTGTTTTCTTCAAGGGTAAAATCGTAAGATAGGATAATATATTAATAAAAATTATAAAAACAAAATAAAGGATGGTCAAATGTTGACTTTGACGGTCAACGTCTGGTCTAGGTACCAACCTTTAATTTTTTAAATGTTGGGTACCAAAGCTAGGTGTTGGACATTTGCTGGATACCAAACATTAAATAGCCCTATATGTATTTAGTTAATTATTTCGATAGTAACATTTTAGTAGAAAATAGATGATTTTCGGATAAGTTAGGAAAGTTATCTAAAGGAAGTAGATACCTTGGAAAATAAGTTTTTATATTTTTGATGAGTTTAGGTTTGTTTAGGAGGAGTTGTCTATATAAGGAGCTCCAAAAACGAAAATTAGGGGAGTCTAATAAACAATTTCTTATTTTTAAACTTTGTTAAACTTCATTTTGTTTTTTTATTGATAATCAGGTTCACCCTGAGGTCTAAATAATTATCTCATCCATAATTGTGATTCTTAAGAGTTGTGAGGTCTGGATCTTTCGTTCATAGTAGTTATTCAGAAGAATAATTTGAGGTATAAACAAACTATTTTTTTCTTTCTTTTCAATAATAATCACTGAAACTCAAACGCTTCCATGTGCATCACTCAAAAAACTTGTACGTATGGGAAGCAAGGTCAGGTTAGACGTGTCATACTCTCACAGGTCACACAGATAAAACCTGTATTACTTGAAAACTCGGGGGTACCAACTACACCACCAACTTTTTCGTTTGGACCTATAAGACAAAACCTAATACAATAACAAGTAAACCAACTTAATGATCCTTGAACAATATGTATATACGGTTTATCTTTCTTATACAATTAGTAGCTTGGATCAAAGATCTGTGAACCTGATTGTATACAAGAACTCTTGGACGATCTCAAAAATCAATATCCAAGAACAACCTAGTATCTACTGGAACAGTATACAAACTGAATACAGTTTTAAAAACTGTTTAGGTTGAATATCGAATCACTTGCTGTTAATTTAATTATATCAACACAAATATAATGCGGAAGTAAAAAGTAAAGCAAGACGCAGAGAAATTTTGTTAACGAGGAAACCGCTATAGCAGAAAAACCCCGGGACCTCGTCCAGATTTGAACACAAGTTGTTACACCAAACTCCTAGCTGAACACCAATTCTCTTTAGGAATTCCACTTGTAAATCTTCTGGTAGAACACCAATTCTCTTAAGAAGCCACTCTCGAAAATCTTCTAGCAGAACGTTAGTTCTCTTTAGAGATGCACTTGAAAAATCCTCTAGCAGAACGTTAATTCTCTTTAGAAGACGCAAAAACACCGTTAAAACTTTTTGATATCAAGCTTTCACAAAATAGCGGTTTGATTTCCCTTTAGATGTGAATCAAGGTTTTGGAAATCTTTTATTTGTTTTGAATAATTACCAGGTAAGTAATATCAAAACAAACTTGTAGATTAGGGATTATTATACTCTTCAAAACTGGAAGAAAAACCTAATTATTCTACAACAAGAACAACTAGAATAAATCTAGAGATATCTTGTTAAAACTTCTTAAGGAATTTATGAGACACCTTGATTGAAGTTTTCTTTCTAGTCCAGATTTCTACCAACTAGTGTCGGTATACGATCACAAACTGAAATCTATCAAACCTAGGGTTTATGATCAACAATCCTTGAACGACCTTATATCAGAAGAGATGGACCTTAGAATAGACAAGAATTATTGATTAACCTATATTACAAGTTGTGTAACTATCAAAGAGATTATTACCAACTCGGCTTTGCGATCCCCAAAGCAATTTTTTTTGTCTCACTCTTGTTCACGAAGAGCATAAGTAGTGGAAAACAACCTTATGAAGCTTACACCAATTTTCCAAGGAATGAATTGTATAGATTACATGAACCCTTTATTTATAGTGAACGGTTGCTTGAAATCTAAGCAAGTTCGTGATCTATTTCTTTTACAAAGACTCTCCTTATTTTGAGAGTCTTTCTTAAGTTACAACTCTTGCATAAATAATTAAATAAATAATTAATTTAGCATAAATTGTATTTTTATAAAATAAATTACAATTTAAATTAGGAAGAAGTTTCAAACATCACACACACTCTAATATGGTAATAATTTGCGTGTGGGAGAATAACCATCTTGCCTAGATAAGGAAACATCAAAAACTTGACTAAAAAAGGCATCTAGTCATGTTTTCACGCTCAAGTCCGTGAACAGTTACAAACGGTTCGTGGAGTGTTTCCTATTCACGAACTGCAACACTTAATAAGTGTTACTTTAATAAATCACTCATAACTTCTTCGTTATAACTTGGCATTGAGTGATTCTTGGCTCGTTGAATTCGTATGCTCATTCATTACAACATGAGGAACTTTTAAGGTACAAAGGTATCACTAAATTCATGGCTCAAATATCCTCGAGTTCATGCATAAATGCATGTTTACCATCATAGGAATTGTTCGATAGAGTTAACACTTGTGTCGATAGATTAGAAAGGTAGATTTGAATAAGAGTCCAAATGAAATCAGTAACCACATACCTCTTGTTGATGAAGTTCTCCAAATGTCTTCGTTTGATCTTCAATCTTTGAGGGTGATGTCTGATACTCAACTAACAATTCTAACCTAGTCCGAGACTTGACTTTAATAGACTAGAAATCAAGATATAATTTTGATCATCTAACATTGAAAATAATCTTGAGATATCAAAACTTGTGGGCTCAACCAAGCAATGTTCTAACATTGTTGTACGAATAAGCCTTTAAACCGCCATTTGGTTGGTGCAACTTATGATCGAACTATTAAAGTTTGAGATCTGCATTAAGGTTACTGCACCAAAACAATGATCTCCCATAGCAATTGCAACGCTTCTTGCTTTAGTATAGATAGACACACAATTTTTTCAGGTCACGTTGATGGAAGTCTTCAATTATGGGGTAATGAATCAGGTAAGATACATAGTGAAATTGCTGCACACTCTAATTATTAGACTATGTGTTTGTATAATTAGTGTGTGTGTCAAGTCAACAATAGTTAGTGTTGACTTGACTCGTATAAGTTTTTATTCTTACAACATAATCATTGCCTATTTAAGGCTTGTGATAATCACTGCAAAATGTATCATTTATCATTCAATAATATTACTAGTTTCTCATGGTATTAGTGGGACATGATCCAAGTTCTTAAAATTTTCTTATTTTCAAGCAGATCATGGAATCATCAATAATCTTTCGATTCTCACCAAATTTCCTTTTTAATAACAATTTTGCCTGTTTTAGGTCTAATCTTCAATATTAAGAATTCAAATCAGATTTCTTGGTTATATTACAACAATTTTTTATAGAATTTGTTCATGTCACTGATAATATATTAACGAAGAAGAAATATGGCTTCTACTTCGGCTGCTCAAGATGGTAATAATCTAAATTTTTCATTACCCTTTTCAAATATTGCTAATTTTGTGATAAGTGCTTATAACTTACATATATACTACACAAATTTACATTTATTTAGTTCTTTACTTTGTACATATTTAATGGTTTTTGTTCAGTTTGCAGTTTTTGGAAAATAAAGCTCTATGGACTAAAATGTGGAATTCTGCTGGAGAAATAATGGGCTAAGTCCAAAAGGAAACACGAAGAATTATTGGGCTAATTATTTGGATATGGGAGTGTGGTAAGCGTGCCATTGCATATGTAGAAGTGTGTCATGGCGTGTGTAGAAGTGTGGAGACCATGTGCAAGATATTAATTATGATAAAGGATATTTAAAGATATTATTTAATGAAGAAAATATTTCTTTATGAATATGGAGTAATGAAATATATGAAGATTTGGGAAAGCATATTATTCTTTATGGTCGGAAATAATAAAGAAAATATTGACTGCAGTATTTGACACGTGGCACATTTCGATTGGAGGATTTTTATATTATTTCACACGTGGCATAATTTCATTGGATGATGATGTGGTGGTGGGAATAAAAATGGAAAGTGGTTTACTTTGAAAACTATATAAATAGTGGTGGAAGCAAATAAAAAAAGAGGGAGACGGCCGAGAGCCAGGAGCCAACTGTTAAAGTAGTTTAGGAATTTTCTTTTCTTTCTGTTTGATTTTTCTTTTTATAATAATGGAGAGCTAACCCTCTTCACTGGGGTTGAAGATGAAACCAACTCTAATATGTACAAGACTCGGGTACTCTCTATAATAAATATTCTTTGAGGTTTGATTGTTTATTAATTTATCTTCATTAACAGCTTTGTTCTTTATTATTTTTGAATAGTCTTCGACTGTTGATCTTTTTTATAAACGAAGGAGACTATATCTTTTTGGTTCAACGAAAGTTGTGATAATTGCTTTAACCGTAATATATTCCAGGACATGAGATTGGGTTCGATATTGTCTTGCGTTACAACATGAATATTTTTAGAGATTACTTGGATGTTTTACATAATTAATTGGTGGAATCCGAAACCCTGGTATTCTTTTATTTTCATACTTTTATTAGTGTTAATTAATATTTTCTCGTTTTCTTGTTTTTATCTCTTTAGCCTATAATTTAATTATAAACTAGAATAACAATTTATTAGTCTTTGAGGACGACCCGTGCTTGCATACTATCTCATCGATAGCCGTGCACTTGTGGTCTACAATAAAATATCACATCATTTTGTTTCATCAAAATTGGATTCCACAAATTTCTTATTGTGGCGTGACCAATTTGAGTTTATTCTGGTTTAAACGGATCTGTATGGATATGTTAATGGAGAATAAGAAGAACAATTGAAATAAATTATTGTAAATGGGGTTTCTGTTATGAATCCTAAGTGGGTTTATTGGAAGAAGGTAAATTCCTTTGTTATGAGTTGTTTGAAGGCTATTTGCACACCATCTGTATCTTTAGATGTATTGGGTTTATCAACATCAAGGGAGATATGGTTTTTTTTTTTTAAAGTCAGTTTTAAGAATCAGTTCATGGCAAAAAAGAGAATGCTGGGGAATCAACTGCATGGCTTCAAGAAAGGTAATCTGACCATTCTTGTGTATCTCCAGAATCTGAAATTGATTGCCGATTCTTTAGATGCAATTAGAGAAAAAGTGACTGAATCCATGTGTCGAAAGGCTTAGGAAGAGAATATGATAATTTTGTGATTTCTGCACAAAATAGGGAGATGCCTTTTACTTTTGGAGAAATTAAACCTAGTCTACTAAATCATGAACAATGCCTTATTGATAAACAAAAGATTTTAGCATGATTTTTCTTGCATAACATCCTTCAGGTTTTTACTCAAAAAATGTTAATTATGGTAATAATTTTGTTGGAAATGGGAATGGTAGAGGAAAGAACAAGAAATAAGGAAATGGTAATTACAAGAATAACAAGAATACTAAGAATACTTCAAATTCCAAACCTAATGGTGCTTCTGGTGCTGAAAATGGAAAAAAAATGATTATTCACAAGTGGAATGTTAGACCTGTAGAAAGAAGGGTCATTATGCTAGTAGGTGTCACTTCAGGAACTATCCTCAAACCTATACTTATGCTTCTGGGAATGTTACAACAAATGTGGCTCAACAATAGTCAGCTTTTTTACTCTATAGGTGAAGATATGGATTTTTATGAACCTTCCACATATGAAACTCCACAATGGCTTGCTGATTCTGGTGCATCTGTGCATATGACTGGAGATGAGGGTCTTCTGCAGAATACTTCTAGTTATAGAGGAAAGGAGAATGTGTAAGTAGGCAATGATCGGTGCCTAATCATGCATATTTGTAGGCCATTTTGTTGTCTTTTGTCACATCTCAAATGCTTTAATGTCTATTCTAAGTCAAATTATGCATTTTGCGTGTCGGGTATAAATTATCCTTTTTGTTGTAAATATTGATAATTCTTGTTTGTTTGTAATTGTAGGAGGATAAAAAGAATGTGGCTGGCATTGCCGAGAATGGAATTAGCATACCTTGAAGCATGAAATATGTGAGCAAAAATGCAGGCAGTTGTATCATTGGATTAACAAAATCCAGGTAGCAAAGAATGGTGGCTAAGAAGGGGAAGGAAACTGAAGTGTTGAGCGTGCCATATATCTAATGGGCCAAAGTACAAGTTGATGTGTTGTTAGTCACGGTTTAAAGAAAGGAAGCCCAATTTCTATACCTAGTACAAGTAATCACGTCCAATACCCTAGTCCATTCTCTATCACTCTTCAAAAAATTCCAGGATCAGAAACAATTTCTTTTCTTTCTCTCTTACACAACCGACCATACTGTCTCCTCATTTCAATTTCTCTGTGCACCCGCCCCTCTCAACTGTCAAACCCATACCTTCATCTCGAGCCCCATTCTTGTTTTCCTCAATTTTACTCTTTCTAAATGTCTCTCCCTCAATTGTCAATCAGTTGTACCATTATCTTCACAATAACCTAACAATAGGTAGGTGGCTTTGTTTGAGTACAAGAGAAAAGAAGAGATGTCCACTGATTTTCCCTGCAAGCATCATGTTTGGCAGCAGTAGCAGACAATTGAAGACATGGTTTTCTCAATCAGTCATGGTGAGTTGTATCTAGTGGTCTAGTACCAATTTGTATTTTATTGGTTGATGGGATTGATTAGAACTGGGGGAGGGGCGCCCCCGCCGCGGGTAAATTACTATAAAGAGGGGAGGATATTGTATTTGGAAGACTAAGCCTGGTTCTCCGGTGCAACAAGCTATAGTAATAATTTTAGTTTTAGTTTTAGTTTTTTCAATGTTCTAATTTTATAAGCTAGGGTTTATATGAAGCCCTTAATCTACTACTAGTTTATTCATGCTTTTGTTATAATTTTTGTTGAGTTTAATTGATTAAGGAAAGGTTTAATCCTAGTGCTACAACAGATAACTTTCACCTTGTTTGTAAAGCATCCTAGGTAGTTAGAAAAATCATATGTTGTGCATCAACTCATGCTTTATCGATTAAATTAATCTGTGGTCATTTGTGCCGTAACAAGACATATTATTCTAGGGGTTAATATATTAGTTGACATTAAACTATCCACTTTTAAGATGCCTTGGATATGCGGCAGACTTGAATCTTCACCGTTGTCTACTATATGGACAAGAAGAGTTTCATTAGCTGAATTCTCTAGTGTAGGTTATGTGGTTAAATTGATAGCCCTAGTCCCCCTTTAATAAAGTATCTACACTTTAATCTCATTTAGGTTTATGTTCTTTAGTTTACTTCTCAAAACAAGTATCTCGTCGTATCGACACCCAACAAACCCCTATTGTGTTACTCTTGTTTCGAATCAGTTTTAGTAAGAACGTAGCTTCAACCTTACACCCACCTTGTCCCTGTGGATTGACCTGTGCTTGCCCTGTGTTGCATATCGATACTGTGCACTTGCAGTTATCATTATAGGCTTGTTTATAAGCCTACCAAGTTTTTGGCGCCGCTGCCGGGGACTCGGTAGCGGTGTAGTTGCTTCTTTGGTTAACTTTACTGATTTTTAGTATATTTCTTGTATATATCATTGCATTATGTTAGATTAGTGTTAGTTGTAGTTTAATTTTTCAGTCACCTGTACTTGAGCATTAAATCTTCAAGCATGACTTGTTCCCATCTCAACTGCATTGTGGTACCCATCTTAAGATTGTTGAAGTTCTCCATTGTGCTAGTTAATTCCTGAGTAATGTTAGATATTGCGAAGCTGTGCTTCTGTGTGAAAATCCCTTCCTTGTACCGTGTTAGCATCATTTAGATTTAGCATTAGGAGAAATTGTAATTTCTTTTCGCATCATCATCTGCATCTTAGCCCTGTACATTGGCAGTAACTTTTAATTTCAGTTATTCCGTTTCAGTCTGCATTCTTTTAGCCTTTTTGTCAGTTTCATTTGCATCTTAGCTTTGTAATCTTAGCTATAGCTTTATAAGCATCATTGCCCTGTATTATACAATACCTGTAAGTCAAAACAAGCTTGAGTCTGTTACATTTTGTAGTTTTAGTCTGCATCTTAGTGTTAGTTTAGCTGTAGTTTTTGATTTTCAGTTTCACTCGCATACACTGCATCTTGTTTCAGCTAGTTGTCTTTACTTTAGTAGTTTTAGTTGGGCTGTAAATATACTTGCTTAGATTTTAGCTTTTCTGTTATAGTATAACTTAGCTGTATAATTCATCTGTTCATATAGCTTGCATCCTGTTCCATTTAAAGCTTTCGGTCATTGTATGCTGTAGCTTGTCAGTTTTCTGTAAGTCCCTTTTTAGTTGTTTAAGCTGATCATGTGTAAAAATCTCTTGTTAAACTGTGCTAATTAGGTTAGAAATCTGTAACTGTAGCTTATCCCTGTAAAATCTTAGTTGTAGTAGTAGCTTTAGCTTTTAAACTTCAACCTTTTTGCATTCTGTTCATATCTGCATTCTCATACCAGCATCATTATCTTAATATGGTAATCTCATTCCTATATCTCGTTTAACATATTAGGGCTCCTGTTGTTTTTCAGTTTGTATTTCACTTGCATCTGTAACTTTGTTGTTATATGTTAGTTTGGTTAATCCATTTGTTCATATACTTCTAGCTGTAGATGTAATTTTAAATTTCAATCACTCGCATAAACTGCATCATTATTTTATTTCATCTTTGGCTTGTGTTGTATGCACCTGTAGTTAGTTGTGTGCTGTAAATTTTGGTTTCTCTTTTTACTTCATTTACATAAGTGCATCTCAGCATATTAGTCAGTAACATTACATTTTATTCTGTAGTAATCATAGATTGTTCTCTTATAAGAATCATCATTTAGCTATATCTTGCATTACGTTTGCATAATCCTGTAGTCCAGATAGTGACTCTGTTAAAATTATCTTTCAATTGTACTTTGTAGAATATTCTATCAACTGCATTTTAGACTGTAAATACTAATTAGTTACATCTCATAATAATCTGCATCTGTTCCAATCCATCTGAGTTATTTCAGTTTTGAGCATTCTGTAGCATAACTTAGAATTCAAATCATCTTTCATGAAAATTGTATCTGTAGGTTAAGCATCTTTAGAGTCAGTATAGAGCATAGTATGGTTCGATTATTAATCATCTAGTATAATTGTCAGCATTCTGTATATATCAAGCATTCTCGCATTCATCACCCTTCTCTTTTTCCATTTTAAGCATGTTTATAATTGCATCTGGTGCTAGCTTCACCCTGTTCGACTGTGACTGTTCTGACATTGATAACTCAGTCTGTCATAGTTAACAAGAAGAATAACTCTAAATCATTGACATGCTGTAGTTTCTTCTCAGCTGTTAATCACCAGTGATACCCTCTGATTTGCTTCGTCTGCACAATTCTGGAAACTGAAGGTTTTTGTTGAGCTAGCAGGTACTCGAAATCTCTGATACGCAAGCTATGGAAAGGAGGAAAAAAAAGGGTAGCAGAACCTGTTTATCGTGCCTAAACCTGGTTTTATACCGACGATATTATTCTCTAAACTTTTTGTTCTGTCTCAAAGGGTATACCATATTTGTGTGCTGAACTAGTTGCATACTTAGCATTACTCAAACCACTGCAACATATGATCTATCTGAGCATGATTCCGTGACTTGTGAATAATATCCTTGCTCGATGAAACTGTCATTTCACTCTGTGTCTGCATACATCCACGAATCTGTTTATAATAAGCTTCATCTATGGCCTGACTTGGGCACTTGTTGCTAATTTTGGGTGTTATAACATAGTGTATGGCATGTCTGTTAGGCTATGATTGTTTCTTTTTGTGACCAAATTGATTGTCTGGCATGTCAGGATTTTGGACTAGCATTAGGGATGAGGAATCATCACACAGACACATTAGAGAACTCGCACATGAGCATGCTTCACATTTTGAGTTTCTATTATACCATGGTGTTGATAATTATATGGATTATTATGGACCTTTTCTAGGTCCCGAGCTACAATATATAGACCCTAATTGTTATTCACACAAGTATCAACCACCACCATGGGATGTTGAACAATTCTGTACTCCCCTGAGCCCTTGTATACAATCTGTGATGGAAAATATCAAACTCATTGAACAAAACAATGCTAGATTGAATTGCAAGCATTGCATGATCATCCATATAGCAACACATCTGTATTTCCCTTTGATAATGGACCTCATGCACAACCATGTACTGAATATCCATATGAAACGAGGATACCCACTATTGAGGACTCTCCTTCCATAGAACAACTTAATATGATTCTGAAAATGAACCTTATTCATTTACAAAATGAACAAAGGAAGGAACTTCATAATGCAATGTTTGTTAGTCTTAATGAAGTAAGTTTTGTAAATAGTGTTTATGTTTCTACTCAGGAAATTAATATTGAATATGAACCTAATGTAGAGGTAAACGAAGGCACTAGAAATACTATGATTTTGAACAGGGCATTGATGATGATGATGATGATGATGATGTTAGAGAGCATGTTTATTCTGAAAATTTTGTGGAACCTTTGGTTTCAGAGACATTATGCTCCTCTGATCTGACCTTCATGAATGATATTTCTTTGAGTATTCAATCTGCATATACATGTGATGTTGATCCTGGTTTAGGGATTGTGCAATTATTTTGTAAAAGTGAACATCCAGCACAACTTGTGTGTGACTTAGGAAAAGCTGAATTATCTGTTGACACCAATAATCGTTTGCATGAATATAACTTTGATGTGTCTGATTCCTTGCCTAAGTTACAATATGATGTTACTTCTAATCTTCCGATGCATGAGACCAATTTTTTTCGATAATCATGATTCTGAATTTGGGCTTGTTGAACTGTTCTATGAATGTGAGCATGCTGCGACACTTGCAGATGACTTAGGAGATATTGATGTGACTAATAATGATGTGCCTATCTTCCTGCTTAAGTCACAATCAGATGGTCTTGCACCCAACCTAGGTTTGGTTTGTCACAAATTTTTTAAACAACCTATTCTGAGAGTACCTAATCTAGGATTGGAACTGTGTGCCTCCTAAATCCTCCTGGACTATTTTGCAGCTAAGTATGATACCTTTGATGAGCCACTTTCAATGTGTATGGAATGTGTATCTCTGCCCGTCCCTAGCAATGTGTATGGATGTATATGGAATGTGTATCTCTGCCCGTCCCTAGCAATGTCCACTTTGAATTAGACCTTGTGCATGCTGCACCCCTAAAATTGCAAGATTTTGTGCTCAAAAATGCATATGTTGAAAATTTCAGGTTTGGGGGTAGCTCATATACATCCGTAGTCTTACTTACACTCCCATGCTATATATGTGTAAGACTGTTGATGTTTCTGCACATCATCTTTTGGGTTGATCCTCAACTCTTTAGGTTGTATGTGTATGGTGAAGTTTTCTTGTATATAATCCAGTAGGTAATGTTTCAGTTGAGTCTTAAGTTTCTTTTGTATATATTGTGCTAATCCAATGTGATCTCAGCTGAATAATGTTGGATCCTAGCCATGAATAATGGATTTCAAAATTTGCTTTCGCCGACATCTGGTAATCTCTTTCCCTTTTCTCCAACTCAGCATGTTTCTCATGGTATGTTGTTATAATTCTGTTTATCTTTTGAAACATTGAGGACAATGTTTAATTTAGGTTTGGGGGTGAAAAGTAGATACCATATGACTGATAGCATGCTATAATTGAAAACAGAACTCTTTCTTTTTGTTATAAAAAAAATGAAAAAATGAAAAATGAAGCTCATTTACCTTGATTTGTGATACCTGTGCATGTATGATATCTTAGGGTTCTTAGTCTAGATGATGAGGCACCCCTGATTCTAGCACAATTCACATGTGATATAGAAAATTTGCACATGCACGATTTACCAAGCTTGTATAGCGTCGGTGTTTCATAGGTTAAGTAAGTTGCCAATCATTTAGAATACTGAATGAGACTTGACTAGCTTGTTTTTTGGTTGGCTGGGATAGAAGTTGGAGGATACATTAAGAAAAGCAACCATTGAATTTGACCGGGTGCATCGGAAAGGGCTACCTCTTGCTAAAATTGTCATGTAATGTATTTTTATGTTTTTGTGTAAAGTTGTTATGTGTTTGTATCTCTTGTTATTCCAAAATCAGTTGAGGAAAAAAAAAACAAAAAAAAACAAATCAAATAGAAAAGAAGAAAAGAGAAAAAAATTCAGAAAAAAAAAGAATATGAAAAAAGAAGAAGAAAAGGAACTAAAATGAGTTGTTATTTGTCATTTGTTTCAAACGATTGAGTAGTTTCTCTTTAGTTATGAATGTAAATAGGCAGTCAATGTTTCTTTTTGTACATATGTTGTAAATAGTCTTGTAATAAGCAAGGAGGGTGTAGCCGTCGATGTATAGCGCGGTAAACTGAAATATCACCAACTCTGAAGGTGAACAATCACAATTCTCGTAAAGCCGGACAACTAGCTTGGCTTTGAATTCAGTTCTTAGCCTAAACACTATCTCTTAGTAATTGGCAGTCAGAACTTCCTACAGTAAGCCATTATATATACATGTCTAAGTTAGATGCACTTTACACTCTTATCACATGTCTTTAGTTGTTCCAGTGCTATAATCGTTCCTTTGAAAGCTAGATTGACATATCCAATTGTTGTGAGCTAAAACTAAAATGCAGGTATCACTTTCATGGAATCTGAGCTTATATTTTGTCCTAGAACTTTGTGGGTATGTTCTAAGCAAACCCTCACGAGACTTCAACTCGTCCACTAGGGACACTTAGTGGTTTAAAAGGCTTATTGCATTCGCTAAATGCAATCGAGAGACCAGTGACAGTGGTATAGGTAGGATTTCTTAGTCTTCTGTTTTACTCGAGGTCGAGCAAAATTCAGGTCTGGGGTTGTGATCGGTGCCTAATAATGCATATTTCTAGGCCATTTTGTCGTCTTTTGTCACATCTCAAATGCTTTAATGTCTATTCTAAGTAAAATTATGCATATTGCGTGTCGGGTATAAATTATCCTTTTTGTTGTAAATATTGATAATTCTTGTTTGTTTGTAATTATAGGAGGTTAAAAAGAATATGGCATGCATTGCCGAGAATGGAATTATCGCACCTTGAAGCATGAAATATGTGAGCAAAAATGCAGGAAGTTATATTATTGGATTAACAGAATCAAGGTAGTAAAGAATGGTGGCTAAGAAGGGGAAGGAAACTGAAGTGTTGAGCGTGGCATATAGCTAATGGGCCAAAGTACAAGTTGATGTGTTGTTAGTCACGGTTTAAAGAAAGGAATCCCAATTTCTATACCTAATACAGGTAATCACGTCCAACACCCTAGTCCATTCTATATCACTCTTCACAAAATTTCAGGATCAGAAACAATTTCTTTTCCTTCTCTCTTACACCACTGACCATACTGTCTCCTCATTTCAATTTCTATGTACACCCTCCCTTCTCAACTGTCAAACCCATACCTTCATCTCGAGCCTCATTCTTGTTTCCCCCAATTTTACTCTTTATAAACGTCTCTCCCTCAATCAGTTGTACCACTATCTTCACAATAACCTAACAATAGGTAGGTGGCTTTGTTTGAGTACAAGAGAAAAGAAGAGATGTCCACTGATTTTCCCTGCAAGCATCATGTTTGGCAGCAGTAGCAGATAATTGAAGACAGGGTTTTCTCAATCAGTCATGGTGAGTTGTATCCAGTGGTCTAGTACCAATTTGTATTTTATTGGTTGATGGGATTGATTAAGATTTTGTGTGTGTGTGTGTGTGGGGGGGGGGGGGGGGGAATTACTATAAATAGGGGAGGATATTGTATTTGGAAGACTAAGCCCGGTTCTCCGGTACAACAAGCTATAGTAATAATTTTAGTTTTAATTTTAGTTTTTTCAATGTTCTAATTTTATAAGCTAGGGTTTATATGAAGCCCTTAATCTACTACTAGTTTATTCATGCTTTTGTTATAATTCTTGTTGAGTTTAATTGATTAAGGAAAGGTTTAATCCTAGTGCTACAACAGATAACTTTCACCTTGTATGTCAAGCATCCTAGGTAGTTAGAAAAATCATCTGTTGTGCATCAACTCATGCTTTATCGATTAAATTAATCTGTGGTCATTTGTGCCGTAACAAGACATCTGATTCTAGGGGTTAATACATTAGTTGACATTAAACTATCCACTTTTAAGATTCCTTGGATATGCGGCAGACTTGAATCTTCACCGCTGTTTACTATATGGACAAGAAGAGTTTCATTAGCTGAATTCTCTAGTATAGGTTATATAGTTAAATTGATAGCCCTAGTCCCCCTTTAATAAAGTATTTAAACTTTAATCTCATTTAGGTTTATGTTCTTTAGTTTACTTCTCATAACAAGTATCTCGTCGTATCGACACCCAACAAACTCCTATTGTGTTACTCTTGTTTCGAATCAGTTTTAGTAAGAACGTAGCTTCAACCTTACACCCACCTTGTCCCTGTGGATCGACCTGTGCTTGCCCTGTGTTGCATATCGACACTGTGCACTTGCAGTTATCATTGTAGGCTTGTTTATAAGCCTACCAGGCAATGTCAAGTCTATTGTCATAAATTCTACTAGAATATCTACTATTCAAACACCTAAAACTAGTGTTAGGCTCAACAATGTTTTATTAGTTCCAAATATGAAACATAACCTACTGTCAGTAGCTAAATTTACAAGAGATAATTCCTTGTATTTTAAGATTGATCCATATGGTTATGAGATTAGAGATTTATTCACAGATACTTTGTTTGCTTATGGAACTGTAGTTAATAATTTGTATCCTATTCAAAACACTTTTATATCTTCTAAATCTCCTATTTCCTTGTCTACTACTTTGCCTGCTCCTTCCCAAGTCTGGCATGATAGACTAGGCTATCCATCTAGTCATATCGTTCAAAAATTACATTCAACAAAATAAATTGTTTTAACTTCTCCTCATTCTTTTACTTTATGTCATCCATGTCAACTTACTAAAAGCAAGAAATTACCTTTTCAATTATCCTCTTCACATGAAAAGAAACCATTGCCACTAATCCACTTTGATGTATGTGAAAACGCGGGGGTACCAAAATACACCACCAACTTTTTCTTAGGCAATTTGTATGGGCAAACTCAACACAATTCCGATAGTTCAACTCAATCAAGGAATATTATCTAGAGTTATCTCTCTCTCTCCCTCTCTCTTACAATTAGAATGTTTACATAATCAAATTCATGAACTAAATTACAAAGAGATTACTTGGGCGGTACCAAATACCAATGACCAAGAAACAATCAAGTCGTATCCAACAAACTAGGCCGGATGTATCTAATATGATTAGTTAACGCACAACCTGTGATATTTCAATTATAAAGGTAAACAATATAATGCGGATAAATAAATAACACAGATACCAGAAGTTTTGTTAACGAGGAAATCGCAAATGCAGAAAAACCCCGGGACCTAGTCCAGATTGAACACCAAACTGTATTAAGCCGCTATAGACACTAGCCTACTACCAATTAACTTCAGAATGGAATGTAGTTGAGCCCTAACCAAGTCTCCCACTGATTAAGGTACAATCGTGCTCCTTACACCTCTTGAGTCCTAGCAGGACTCCGCATAATTGATTCCCTTATCTGACGTCACACCAACTAAGAGTCGTTTAAACTAAATTGAAGACTTTAAACCAATCTGCCTCCCACAGAGTAAGCCTATATGTGATTTCCTTTATGATCAAAAAGTTTGATCAAGGTGATAGAAATCGATTGTAATAGAAAAAGTCTAGCTAACCTGAAAATCCGGACTTATGCAACCCGAAGCGCAGCCTAGATTATTATTTACCTCATAAGTATAAAACTTGTGGAATAAACAAAGTATGAGACGAAGAGAACTTTGATGATTTATATCTATCTTGATCAAGTGAGCAGGTTAACAATCGATCAAGATCAAGATACTCGAGTTATCAAGAAAAGATAACTGGACCTGGCTTCACGCATCCCAATGAAGTCTTTGTAGTCGCTAAACCCTAAAAGGGTTAGGAAAAGGACGACTCTATTTACAATTAGGACACACCAAGGAAAGTAATGTCGGGATTCAAAAATCCTAGTTGCTTGAAGTTCCCCTTTTATAGACATTCAAAGCATAGGTTGCTTTAGGTTTAAACTAAGATAACTTTGCAACCAAGCAATCAATATCCCGTTAGATGAATCTTTGAATTTTATTTACATAAATAAGATATACACTTTGGTTAGGTGAAACCATAACCGAACCGTGTATAAAGACTATGTTCAAGGTGGTTAGCCGAAACTAGCCGATTTGAACTTATAAGCTTAATATTCATTTTCACAAACACTTAAGACATTAACCTTGAGTCACAATCATGTGATCAAATAAGTCTATAGTGTTTTTAGAGATTTGATCAAATGCTAATTATCTTGTAGAAATAATCTTATTGCATTTGAAAATAATCGACGTGGTTAGTGAATGCACAACGTACAAATACCATAGCCGTTCGTGAGTCAGGTCAGTCACAGTACGTGTACCGGTTTGTATACTATTAAGCACAACCAAGTTCCGGAGTTCACATAACTATTTTGGTATCTGTACCTTAACACTATAACCGGTTTCGGAGTCCTCATAACTATTTTGGTATGCATACCGGTATGTATACACAAACCAAGTTCCCGAACACAGAACTTTTCTGGTATTTGTATCGGTATGGATACCAAACCGGTTCTGTGACCACAGTTCCTTTTCGGATTGCATACGGGTATGCATATCGATCTGGTTCACGAGTTAACATATTTTTACAGGATGTGCATAAGGAAATGCGTACCAAAAATCTGCTTGTCGACATACAACTACTCTGCTACGTGTACAAGTACATGTAATACGATTTCAGACTTATAACAATTTTCCCAGTTTGTAAGACTGATAACACTGTCTTATATCCGAATCTATTGTAGTTCTATATTTCTCTCTAAATCGATTTGAAACATTCCCGAATAATATCAATGACACATATCATTGTTCCAGGCTATTTTCGAATGATAAAACTTGAATCATGATTTTGATTGCGAACAATAAATTGTCCTTAACCAAAATTCATCAAATATGAACTACTGTTCATTAAGCTTAGTCATTATATTTCGAGAACTAATTACCAAGATAAACTTGACTCGAAATTATTGTATATGGATGATAGTTTAATTAGTTACGCGACAACATCTTAAGGATAAAAAAGTGAATATTACTTGAGAAATAGGTGGTTCAGTCTTCACTTACCTTTTGTTGATGAAGTTCTCCAAAAGCTTCGGTTGATCTTCGCCTTCAAACGGTAGAACGCAATGATGATTGGTTCGTTTCTCAACTACATCTTCTATCCTAGTCCGAGACTTAACTAATTGTAGACTAGAAATTAAGATATAGTTTTGACAACTAAATTGACAACAAGCTTGAGATAGGAACACTTGTGAGTTCGACCGAGAAATGCTCTATCTCCCCCTTTGTCAATATTAATGACAAAACTATCAATACATATGAAAAAAAAATAAAGCTTTGAAAACTCCTCGAATCCATCATGCTTGATTTCTTTGGTTTCTTCAACACCTTGAATTCTTCGTTACTTCAAGTTGCAATGATTCTGAACGTGTTCAACTCAGCATCGTTATTATTGAAGATCCATAGTGATAACAACTTTGAAAACAAATATTCTCAAATGTCGTTATACAGAAACATAGTATTGTTATCTTCTCTAAAGTTCAATTGTATCCCAACTCTGAAGTAATACTACAGTGATATGTTTCTCCCCCTTAATCAATACTTACATCTTTTGCATAATAGGTGAAACCTATAGATTATTGATTCACCCCCCCCTACATAATGATCCGTAAACCATATTTATGTAGTGCGAAACTACTAAATAATTCTCCCCCTTTTTGTCAATAAAATTGGCAAAGGTACGAAAATCGTGGGATCGTAATGAATACAACCAAAAGATACTTCAGGATTCCAAGGTATTTACATATCAACTTTATTTAGATTATTTCACATAGTAGGAAATACTTAGCGCTCATCTAGGAGATTTAAGATACAAGCATCCCCTTTAATTCCACGACCACACTCCCTACAAAGATATAGCAATTAAGCACAAGTTCATTTAAGAAATCTTCCTCATTTGATGTCATTCCCAAGAGAACAACATGAGTGACCTTGCTTTATGAAAAAGAAGGATTTTGTCGGACATTAAAAAATCACACGGGTTTGTATCTTGAAAATCGACATAAAATAATCTCAACGCCAGTTACAGACAAAAAGATGATTTTAATCGGTATGACTCAACATAAGAAAATCTTACGGAGTGTGTCAAGCAGTAAAAACAGAGAAGTGTGATCACGAGTAGATCAATACTGCGAGAAAATTCTCAAAGAGTTTGTTCTATTTTCCGTTTATAAAAAACATAATAGATTTAACTTCTGAGCATATATGAAATATCAGCTCGATTCACAAAAAACACAAAGGCACATATATTTAATAAGACTTTTGCAATAATTAAACCAATAATGATTACATACCGCAAGTTCATCTTCCAACAACTCTAGAATTTAAATAAATAAAAAACATGCAAGATGAAAATCGTTGGAAATAGCTTGTGTAATTAATCACAAATTTTGCTATACCAAACCATAGTTAACCTTCTCAAAAGTAAAAATAAATTCTCACAAGAAGTTTCCTAGAAATGCATCCGTTTTTTAATAACCTGAGCAGAGAATTCCTTCTTATTGTTGAAAAACTCATCGATGATAGGATCATTTAGTTTTTCTAAGTCTTCAGAGATGTCTGTTAACTCACTATGTTTTGTCCTCATTTTACTCAGAGTATTTTTCGACTGAGCCAACAAGTGTTCATAGTAAGTTATCTCATATAATGAGCGATTGATTCGAAACTTTAAATCATTCCTCTTAGATACGAAGTTCTTCACTTTAGCCCTAAAATCATTATCTTGTTGACAAATAGATAAAAGACAAGTTGAGGAAGAACCTTCTTCATCTACAGTTGATATCTTGTTTCGGTTCCTTGATGATTTGATTCTTTCACACAAGTAGACGTTGACAGCTTTTACTGCATCCTTTTTGGTGATTCCTCTTGTTATTGAGGAAAAAGGAACAAAAAATTATTAATTAATCATCTTAATTCAAGAGGACATCAAACCGGTTCAAAAACCCTAAACTCAACTTCTAATCCCGTTCGTGAATGCAAGGAAGAAGAAGGAGTAGTGGAGTACGCGTACTCCTTTTATAAAGCCTTAATGGGATTGGCCGGGTTCAGGTGCGGAAACCATGAATTTATGAGAATTTTAAAAGTACATGGTATATCAAGTTTCGATTTTTGGACTAGTTCAATTGACATTAAAGAAATATCAATTTAAGAAGATGATTAATCATATTCTTAGCTCAATGAATTTTTTTCAGAACACAAGATAAATTGACATTCACAGGTTTAGAAGTGCTGTAATTTATTATGGCCTTTCGATATCTTGATATTTGAGCCACCTCAACAATATGTGATGTTTTGATCACGATTGATTACAAGAACCTTCCTTTATCCAGGGTCAATTGCTACATAATCAGGATTTCAGAAACTTGATAGATACATTATGGAACATACAAACGGAAACAACCCTTTACAACTGCTTGCCCCATCTCAAGATAGTTACATGACGGGTGAAGCCAAGTTCTTATTAACAAGAGGTTGGATGAGCAAGATGCTCACAAACCGCTCAGGCGCGACAGTCTTTCGATTCTATTTCTTTATCCTCATAGTGATCAAGTGATGATATTCCGTAACCATCTGGAGTAGTCAAGACTGTTGCAGACGTGCAAGCTTTTCTGACATGCCCAGGTTTTCCGCACTGATAACAAGTTTTAGTAGAGACTGAAACCTGAGTGGGAACCTCCTTACTCAAGATCACTGTAATGTGTTCTAAGAACTTAAAAAGTTTTTTCAAAAGCTAAAAAGAATTCTTCGTTTACAAACCTTCTTTTGTTGTATTCCTTACACAGACTGTTTAACAATCTTTTAAGACAGTGTAGCTTCTTACTTTTAACAAGACGTTTCTTGTTTTTAACCTTTGCAGAGGATTCTTTATTTTTTCCTGTCGATTCTTTATAATCAATCAAGGTATTAGAAATCTTGAATGAATCGAGAGCATCCTGTGAGATAGTAAGTCTTGAGGAAAATAAACTCTGAAGAATCTTTAAGAAATTCTGGTGTACGTCATAAGAGATTACACTTTTATCCTTATAGTCAATCTGCTTCAAACACATACTTATTAGGTCTTAACGTGTTTGCCTGCTCTGATACCAATTGAAAACGCCGGGGGTACCAAAATACACCACCAACTTTTTTTTAGGCAATCTGTAAGGACAAACTCAATACAATTTCGAGAGTTCAACTCAATCATGGAATAATATCTAGAGTTATATCCCCTTCTCTATCTCTTGCAATTAGAACATTTACAAAATCAAATTCGTGAACCTAATTACAAAGAGATTACTTGGACGGTTCCAAAGACCAATGTCCAAGAATCAATCAAGTTGTATCCAACAAAATAGGTCGGATGTATCTATTATGATTAGTTAACGCACAACCTGTGATATTTCAATTATAAAGATAAACAATATATGCGGAAAAAGAAATAACACAGACACTAGAAGTTTTGTTAACGAGGAAATTGCAAATGCATAAAAAGCCAGGGACCTAGTCCAGATTGAACACCAAACTGTATTAAGCTGCTACAGATACTAGTCTACTACCAATTAACTTCGGACTGGAATGTAGTTGAGTCCTAACCAAGTCTCCTACTGATTAAGGTACAATCACGCTCTTTACGCCTCTTGAATCCCAGCAGGACTCCGCGCAATTGATTCCCTTAGCTGACGTCACACCAACTAAGAGTTGCTTCAACTCAATTGAAGACTTTAAACCAATCTTCCTCCCACAGAGTAAGCCTATATGTGATTTCCTTTACGATCAAAAAGTTTGATCAAGGTGATGGAAATCGATAGCAATAGACTAAGTCTATCTAACCTCAAAATCCATACTTATGCAACCCGAAGTGCAGCCAAGATTATTATTCACCTCACAAGTATAAAACTTGTGGAATAAACAAAGTCTGAGACGAAGATGATGATTTCTATCTATTTTGATCAAGTGAGCAGGTCAATAATCAATCAAGATCAGGATACTCGAGTTATCAAGAAAAGATAAATTGAATCGGCTTCACGAATCCCAATGAAGTATTGTAGTCGCTAACCCCTAAGAGGGTTAAGAAGAGGACGACTCTAGTTACAACTAGGACATACCAAGGAAAGTAGTGTCGGTATTCAAAAATCCTAGTTGCTTGAAGTTCCCCTTTTATAGACATTCAAAGCATAGGTTGCTTTAGGTTTAAGCTAAGATAGCTTTGGAACCAAGCAATCAATATCAACCGTCAGATGAATCTTTGAATCTGATTTACATAAACAAGATATACACTCTGGTTAGGTGAAACCGTAACCGAACCGTGTATAAAGAATATGTTCAAGGTGGTTAGCTGAAACTAGCCGATTTGAACTTATAAGCTTAATATTTATTTTCATAAACACTTAAGACATTAACCTTGAGTCACAATCATGTGATCAAATAAGTCTATAGTGTTTTTTTTAGATATTTGATCAAATCCTAATTATCTTATAGAAATAATCTTATTGCATTTGAAAATAATCGACATGGTTAGTAGATGTACAAAGTACAAATACCATAATCGTTCGTGAGTCAGGTCAGTCACAGTACGTATACCGGTTTGTATACTATTAAGCTCAACCAAGTTCAGGTGTTCACATAACTATTTTTGTATGCGCACCGGTATGTGTACCTTAACACTATAACCGGCTCCAGAGTCTACATAACTATTTTGGTATGTGTACCAGTATGGATACACAAACCAAGTTCCTGAACACAAAACATTTCTGGTACGTGTACCGGTATGGATTTTGGCTTGCATACGGGTATGCATACCGATCCGGTTCACGAGTTAACATATGTTTACAGGATGTGCATAAGGATATGCGTACCAAAAATCTGCTTGTCGACATACAACTACTCCGCTACGTGTACGAGTACATGTAATACGGCTTCAGACTTATAACAGTTTTCCCAGTTTGTAAGACTGATAACACTGTCTTATATCCGAATCTAAAGTAGTTCTATATTTCTCTCTAAATCGATTCGAAATATTCACGAATAACATCAATGACACATATCACTGTTCCAGGCTATTTTTTAATGATAAAACTTGAATCATGATTTTGATTGCGAACAATAAATTGTCCTTAACTGAAATTCATCAAGTATGAACAAATGTTCATTAATCTTAGTCATTATATTTCAAGAACTAATTACCAAGATAAACTTGACTCGAAATTCTTATATATGCATGACAGTCTAAGTAGTTACGCGACAACGTCTCAAGGATAAAAAAGTGAATATTACTTGAGAAATAGGTGGTCCAGTCTTCGCTTACCTTTTATTGATGAAGTTCTCCAAAATCTTCGGTTGATCTTCGCCTTCAAACGGTAGAACGTAATGATGACTAGTTCGTTTCTTAACTACATCTTCTATCCTTGTCCGAGACTTAACTAATTGTAGACTAGAAATCAAGAAATAGTTTTGAAAACTAAATTTGACAACAAGCTTGAGATAGCAACACTTGTGAGTTCGACAGATCAATGCTCTAACAGTATGTGGACCAACTATTCCATCTTTGAATGAATATAGGTATTATATTGTTTTTATAGATGATTGTAGTAGATTCCATTGGATTTACCCAATGGAACTTAAATTAGATGTTTCACGTTGTTTTATTCGTTTTAAAATTTAAAATCAGTTTTCATCAAAAATTATTGCCTTTTAAGTTGATGGTGTTGCTGAACTTGTTAAAGGTCATTTCAAAATTATTCTTGAGAAAAGTGGTATTCTTGTCAGAATATCCGGTCAATGGTGTTGCTGAAAGGAAGTATATACACATTACTGAGTTGGGGAATACTCTTTTGTTCAATGTTTTTTGTCCCAAAGAAATGTGGTATGATGCTTTTCTCACTGCCACTTAACTTATCAATAGAACACCAAGTAAGATTTTGGATTATAAATCACCTTTTGAAGTTTTGTTTGGTGTTGCTCCATATTATTCATTTATAAACTTTTTTGGCACAGTTTGTTATCCCCATTTAGCTCACTCAAGAGCTAATAAACTTTCTCCAAAATCTGTTAAGTGCATTTTTTGAGGATATCGTCCCAAGCATAAGGGTTACAAGTGTTACAACCCTCTTTCTAAAAAGTCTTATATCTCAAGAAATGTCATATTTGATGAGTCTCAGTTTTATTTCTCAGCCCATGTGTCAACATGTTCAAATTCCCTACCTTTTGAAATTCTCTTTGTTTCTGATAATGTTTCATCTACTAGTACTATGGCCACTAGAGCATAAAGAGAAATTCCAAAACCAAAAAAATTTCCAGATCATGTTTCTTATGTCTCTATCAAATACCCTATTTGTTCTGCTTATGCATCTTTAGTGACTATAGTTTCCAAGCCTAAAACTTTTAAGTAAGCAATGAATGATCCTAAATGGCAAGTGTCAATGAAAGATGAATATGAGTTTTAAGAGAAAATGGTACATGTGAGTATGTGGCTCCAGACCAAATATGAATATTTAAGGGTCAAAATAGGTGTACAAGATTAAACAAAAGTCAGATGGTATAATTGATAGGTACAAATCTAGGCTAGTTGCTAAAGGATATGACTAGCAGGATGGAATTGATTATAATGAAACTTTTAGTCCAATTGTGAAGTCTACTACTGTGAGAGTTGTTCTTTGCATGTTTATTACATATAATTGGCAAATAACGTAGGTAGATGTTAGTAATGCTTTTTTACATGGCTTCTTGGATGAAGATGTGTATATGTGTGCCGTCCACAAGGTTTTATTCATCTTGATTATCCTCCCAACTATGTTTGTCATCTTAAGAGAAGTCTATATGGGATGAAACATGCTCCTAGAACTTGGTTTCATAGATTCAGTTCTTTTCTCATTTCTTATGGGTTTTAAAAGTCAATATCAGATAACTCTACATTTGTATTTTATTCTCAGCATGGAATGCTTGTTCATTTATCGTATGCTGATGATATATTATTGATTGGTAGCTCATCTGTAATGATTGATGCTCTAATTACTTCTCTTAAAAAAGAATTTACAATGAATAAATTAAGAGAATTGGGTTATCTTTTGGGAATTGAAGATGTTAGAAACTCAGATTCCATTTTACTAACACAGAAGAAGTATACCTTAAAGTTCTTGTCAAGATAAAATACGGTGGATAGTAAACCTTGTGATACACCAGTTCCTAAAGCTGCAAGGATTTCAATTCATGATGGTACTAGATTGGGGAAAGCTAGTGAGTCGAGGACAAATGTAGGTAGTTCACAATACTTAACAATTTCTATACCAGATATCTGTTTTGGAGTAAACTGTGTGTCACAGTTCATGCATTCACCAACAATTATGGACTTACATCTAGTCAAGAGAATACTCAGATATTCGAATGGTACAATTGGTTTGGGCATCACTTTGAGAAAGATAGTTTGCAGAACTTGAAATCTTATACAGATCCAGATTGGGTAGGTTGTCCAGATACATGGAGGTCTGCTTCAGGTTATGCAGTCTTCTTAGGTTCAAATTTGGTTTCATGGTCTTCTATAAAGCAGCCAACTATTTCTAAGTCATCAGCTGAAGCTGAATATAAGTGTTTATCTGTTGCTTCTGCAGAGTTACAATGGCTTGCTACTTTATTATCTGAGTTACATGTTTCTATATATATCTACTCAAACAATGCTTTTATGTGATAGTACTGGTGCTTTGCCCTTAGCATCTAACCCTATTTTTCATGCTAGGACGAAACACGTAAAGACTCAGTACCATACAGTCAAAGAACTAGTGGAGAAGGGTTTTGTGCAGCTACAACATGTTTCAAATGAAGACCAGTTAGCTGATATCTTCACCAAAGACCTCTGTTTTCCTACTTTTTCCAGATTGTTACAATCTTTGATGGACAAAAAAATACAGGACAATTGTTCAGTTACTTAGTTTGCTTGGTTGTCATTTTTTCTTTGTTTTTCACACTTTTCTATGTATTTTAAACTGTTATTGGTTGTTTGCCTCAAGCAGTTTGAAGGGATGTATTGGACTATGTGTCTGTATGAGAAGTGCGTGTGTCAAGTCAACAACAGTCAATATTAACTTGACTCGTGTTACTTTCTGTGTCCAGCCGCATTATTCTTACAGCATAATCATTGCCTATTTAAGGCTTGTAATAATCTCTGTAAAATCTAGCGTTTAACATCCACTAATATTATTGGTTTCTCCCTAATTTCGTTACATCAACCTGTTCATCTCAAAATGGAAATCTCGATTAGACAAGTGGGAGAGATAAAATGTACATAATTTATTTGATGTTAGGTCTTTGGAAGTTCGTGGCATTTTACGGGCAATAGATTAGCTTCAAACTGGAGCAGTTCGTGCATCAGCGCAGATCATAACTATGTTACCGCAAGATCTGTTGGAGGATTTGTTTATGTGTGGTCTACATCGAAAATGGATGTAGTGAGTACGCTCAAAGACACATTGCTCTTGTACTTTGTTGTTCATGGAGTGGACTTGGGAAGCCGGTTGCTTTAGCCGATAAAGGTGCTCTTATTACGCAATACTCTGCACCCGCAGTGCTAAATCAACCACACAAAGTGCGTGTCCATCCAACAATTTTTAGCAACCTAATTTCTTATATTTGAGATAATAATTAGCTTGTATTCCTACCTAACTACCATATAATTTTACGTAAAAACATATGCAACCTAACAAACAAAGTACAGATATTATTCAAACTTAGGGGAACGTAAATGTCGTGAAAACAGAAAGACTCGATCAACACATTCCAAAATTTGATTTTCTGTTTCGTCACTTGATACAAATCACAAAATAGTTTGAGAGAGAAAAGTTGGTTGCTATTGCTACCACGTGACGGGATATCCACGATAGTTTCGGTAAAGAAGACTCGGTAAATAATCAAACAATAAATACAATCCAATTGAAGAATTAAAGAATAATTAGATCAAAATGGAAACAAAGAATACCTAGGAAAATAGAATCAAAGAATAGTCGGTGATAATGAGGCAAAAAGTAAGTAACTATAAAGACAAAAAAGATATGGGTATAAAAAGGAAGTAAAAATAGCTACTCACAAGGAAACCGAATTAGTAGAAGTAGTAAAAGATAGAGGAGGAGGAGGAGATCAAAGAGAAGTAGGGGGGGAGTAGTAGGAAACACAAAGAGCGACTCGTCTTCATCGTCGTTTACGAGTACAAATAACAAGAGAGATACAGGATTGACGTCAGTGTTGGGGTTGATGGAGGCATCGCTTATCAACGGTGGTGGTAACAACGTTGAAGAAGCGATAGTTGTAGACCTTCATCATGCTCCAACCTCAGCTATTGATACTTGCGAGGGTGATTATCCTCAAATTACGAGTTTCTCTCAGGCTAAATCAATCTGTTGGCTTGAATCGATCAAGCTTTGGACTATAGCAGCTCCTATCGCTTTCCAGATACTGTGTATATATGGTATCAATTCTGTTACCCAGATCTTTGTTGGTCATATCGGTGATGTTGAACTCTCTGCCGTTGCCATTGCTCTCTCTGTCATCTCCAACTTCTCTTTCGGATTTCTGGTACGTTCTCTGTTTCTTTTGTTTTAATGGAATCTCAAACTCTCTACCTATTAATTGCTTGTTTGATTAGTGTATCCCGTCCGGTCGTCAGAATGTGATGAGAGTTACCCCCGACGGTCTTTGTCAGTTCTGGAATACCGTTGTATGTAACATGTTATACAGTATGTTAATGTGTGTTTCAGTTGTCGAATTAAAACTTTGTTCAAGGTAGCATTTGGATTCATAAGATGAAAATGGCTAAACTTATAATAATAGTAATAATAATATCAGATTAAAAACATTAAAATGAATACTAGTAGTATTTAAGAGTCCAGAGTACTATTTAACCTAAGCCAAGTGTGTGTTTGAGGGTTGGTTCCACAAGAAATAAAAGGTCGGTCCGTAATTCCGAATAGCTTTGTTGGGATCTTTATCTATTACAGTTTCTAACTAATTGCATGATATGCCAGCTTGAAACTAAGGGCCTATTCCTTGGGTCCGTCATTAAAGCTGCTCCTTTAATTCGAAACAACATTCAAATTAAGTACTAGTTTTCACAGAGATTTTTTTTTTTTTTTTTTCCCTTCTTCTTCTTCTAACAAAATTTATTATTATACCTCAAGTGATTGTTGATATGAGTTTATTGGATTATAATTCCAATTTTATTTTTTGACAATTTACCTGGGAATTTGTAATGAAGTGTGGTTTAAGGTGAAAATAAACTAAGTTGTTTTTTTCATTTTGCGAGTAAAGATGATGATAAGCACTTGCTCGCTATGTTTTCTTTCTTCTTGTTTTTCCGTGAGAGACAGACGTATAAATATCATAATAAAACTGAGTACCAAAAGACCATGTGAAGTCGGTACACTACTAGAGGACAGCTTTCAAAGCATTCTTTTCCAAGTTTTAACAATTAGCATTCATGAGCAGAGTATATGCCATACACGCAAAACATAATAATTTTCTAAGATTTAAATTAAATTAAATTAAAATGTACTTCTTTTGCCGAAAATAGAAATGACCGTGCCAAAAATATAAAGATTTATATCAGTTTATAAGAAAAAATATTTAAAAGAAAACTCATTTTTCTGAATAATGTCTTTTCATTTTAATAAGAATCACCAACTCAATAATAAGTTCGTTTAAAATTGTTAGCGCGGTAAGTCAACTCGTTAAACGGCGGGTTCTATAAATGTCAATTAGTTATCTCTTTGGGGAGTCCTCCAGTCATGTATAATGTGATTTTAATACTTCACTTAAACACTCGAATTACTTAGTGTTGCTAACGAGCTTTAGTTTGTCTTGTTCCAATTTTCCGATTCCTTCTTTGAGATCTACCCAGCATGATACCAACTCCGTTTCAAAAAATTAGGTTGGTTTCATGTATAAATTGGAGATAAAACCAGTCTATTATTTTGAAACGGAGGGAATATTTATTTTGTATTGCCTAGATCTCTACTGATCCGTTTTTTAATATATCTTCATAAAAGCGTAAATATGACTTTAGAAGAAATTTTGATGAAATTCTGTGATCATTATATTAACTACTTACACTAGTTGCAAAAATTTCATACATTTATTCTATACAGCTTGGAATGGGAAGTGCACTTGAGACACTATGCGGGCAAGCCTTTGGTGCTGGGCAAACATACATGCTTGGAATTTATATGCAACGCTCTTGTATAATCTTACTTGTGAGTTGTATTATCCTCACTCCCATTTACTTATTCGCGACTCCAGTCCTAAAGATTCTTGGACAACGAGATGATATCTCAGAAATGGCTGGGCAATTCGCGGTCCAAATCATTCCTCAGATGTTTTCACTTGCCATCAATTTTCCAGCCCAAAAGTTCCTTCAATCCCAGAGCAAGGTCGGAGTTCTTGCTTGGATTGGATTTTGGGCTTTGATTTTTCACGTTTTTCTACTCTGGCTCTTCATCTACGTATTTGGTTGGGGTACTGTTGGTGCTGCTATGGCATATAACATCTCAGGTTGGATTGTGTCTTTGGCTCAAGTAGTATACGTGGTAAAATGGTGTACAAATGGATGGAAAGGATTGTCTTGGTTGGCATTTAAGGAGATATGGGCTTTTGTTCGACTCTCTTTAGCTTCTGCTGTGATGCTTTGCCTAGAGATTTGGTATATGATGGTTTTAGTTGTCCTCACTGGACATCTTGGAGATGCGGTGATAGCAGTTGGGTCAATTTCTATCTGGTGAGCCCTCAAGATATCATATGATTTTCTAAATTTGGTTTATATGGCTAGAAATCAAGATTCATTCTGAAACACTAATAAATTAAGAGGCATGCTGTTTCCAATTTCTAGCCGGTTATTTATCTAGTGCCTCTTATTTTTGTTTCAGCATGAACATTAATGGATGGGAAGGTATGTTGTTCATTGGAATAAATGCCGTTGTAAGGTAAAACGTTTATTCTTAAACTATCCCAACCACTTTCTTTATGTTTTTTTTGTTGTTCTTGTACATACTGATATGATTGTCTTTCTCTACTTCTTTTCAGCGTTCGGGTCTCAAATGAACTTGGTTCTGGACACCCTAGAGCTGCCAAGTATTCGGTTATGGTTGTAGTTCTTAAGTCTCTCATTATTGGGTTGTTCTTCATGTTTGTTATCTTAATTAGCAGGGATCATTTCGCTATTATATTCACAAGCAGCAAAGAACTTCAACAAGTTGTTGCTCGCCTTGCTTACTTTCTTGGTGTAACCATGGTGCTTAATAGCATCCAACCAGTTATATCAGGTATGTATTATAATTAAGCCTTTATTTTCGATACATGTACATAATTGAACTTCATTAGAAAACTAAATTTCTTTTAAGAGAAAAGTAAGACCCAATGTTTTTCACAGTTTTTGACCCTTTTAATTCCATTCTAAACCTTGTTTCAGGTGTTGCGGTTGGAGGTGGATGGCAAGCTTTGGTGGCTTATATTAACCTAGCTTGTTATTACATATTTGGACTTCCGTTGGGTTTCCTTCTGGGTTACAAGGCAAATTTAGGAGTGCAGGTAATTTGATTTATCATTTTGCACTATTTTTCTATTGTTTTCAAATTGGTTGATCAAAAAGTACTTCGATAATTGAAATCCTTATAAGAAAATTAAACAAATGACTTAACAGGGTATTTGGGATGGAATGCTTTGTGGAACTGCTTTACAAACTTTGGTTCTCTTGATAATCATTTGCAAAACCAACTGGACCAAGGAGGCGAGCATTTTTTTTTTTTTTTTTTTTTTTTTTTTTAAGAAGCTTATAGTATAGTTGACAGTAATATAAATAAAAAAGTAAAAAAAATCCTCAAATTAGGATGAAGTTCAAAGAATCTTGGTAGTAGAATGTCACCATGGTATGGATAGTATTATAATTTCATCTGATGCCGAAAAAACTTACATTGCAGGCTGAACAAGCATCAAAACGTGTTAAAATGTGGGGTGGCTCAGGTGATTAAGATTGCTAAGATACAACTTTGGTTCATCAAACCTCCCCACACAGTTCATCAGTACATTAAAGAGCATTAAAATGAGCGTTAAAGCTTATGTAAGGAGTGTAATATCTCTCAATTCAATTCTAAAAGTTGGGATACTTAAAATCCTGCTAGGTAGTAATTGAATAGCTCTTCTTTAAGTTTATCTTTTACAATGTTTTAGTTGTAATTGGGTTAGATTTAAGAATAGGTTTCTGCAAGGGTAAACTAAATCCTTTTGAATCTTGGTTTACTAGGTGGATTTTATCTTTGTCTTCAATGGAGTTTAGATATTGTATAAGTAAGTTGTTGGCTGCTCATTTGGTTAACTAATTTTTTATTTATTTATAATTATTCAATCTTGAACTCCTTTATACTGATTTAGTATGGTTGGGCATATGTTGCTATATCAAACGTCTCCCTTTTTGCATCAAAAAAAAAAAGTCTCTCTTTTCTTTTTATTAGGGGAACGGTAAGAGTCCTGCCATTAAAAGGTTTCGGACTTCTGATGGCATTGAGAGCATTCAGAGGTCAATTTACGTCACTTCAAATTGATGATTTTTTCGACCATTTTTTTCCCAACACTAATATTTCAATGTTTTATTTATCAGGAAGGTATAAGAAGATAACTAATTGGACTACCCATGTGTATCAAACTATCCCTCGATTCTAATATGATGTTATTAAAAAGTATGTTTCCTTAAGGGAAAAAAAAACATTTTTAGCCAAAAATAAATAATTAGTCATATTATTTCTCGGTGTATCTAGACTTATTGATTGTTTACAGGGAAATATGAAGATACGAGTAGAAGAAAAGGGAAATCGTATCTTATTGATAGAGATAGTAGAATTATACAGCTTAGTGATCCTTTATATAAAACGAAAGGAAAACGCCTAGATATCTTATTCGGTCGCACATTATACATAAGCCATATGCGATGTATTAGTCCTCCTTGTGCGGTCCTGAAATGACAAGGGTACCAAGTACACCACAATCTTTTCGATATCAACCTATAAGTTTGATACCTTGCGTGATCTAATATAGATAGAGACTGTTAAGAAGATAGCAAACCACAAGGTATACACTTGGTATATAGTTCTAGTTCAAAACCGAACACAACTATAGGGATCAACCCAAGTGTTTGGGATTAACGTACAAGTGCAATTACTTTAATTATAACTTAAACAAATTATAACGCGGAAAGTAAAGTAAAAGCAAACAACATGATTTTGTTAACGAGGAAACCGCAGATGCAGAAAAACCTCGAACCTAGTCCAGTTTTGAATACTCTCATAATTAAGCCGCTATACAAAGAACACTACCAACGTCGAATAGTTGAGACCAAGTAAACTACCCCTAGTTACCTAGTTTGCTCGGTATCCCTGCGCCTACAACCAATCCGGCCAACGCACGTGAATCCTAAGATAGAGTCCACTATCTTAAGTTGCCTCAGTCGTTGGGAAGACTTCAAGTACTCAATTCATTTGGATCGTCTTCCAAACAATAAAAGACTAATCTGTATGGTACTATTCTATCAATCTCAAGAAGTAAATCAGAGATTATTGTTGAGTACGACTAAGGCTCTTATGTATTATAAACTAGAGATAAGCCATGTGGTAACGGCACTCGTTGCAACATTTTTCCTATAAAATGGTAAATCCTGGACCCAACTTACGTAGAAGCTAAAACATCTATAGAATGGGTAATTATCTAAATTAATTATTGTCTCTACTGCTAGTATGGTTGTCCTCTAATGTATCCTCTGATTAGGCCGGATCTCATTTTTTTAAAATTAGTTTTTAGTGATATTTTTAGGATTAATTCAAATAGTCTGTACATATGTATGTCTTTATCCATACTCCGCTTTCCCTATCATTCCAAAATTAATATATGAAAAAATTAAAGCAAAAACATGTCGGCATTTGTCCTATGTAGAAGCTATTAAAATAAATAAACATTCTAACGATATCAGATCCCAAAATTTACGTTAGCCTTTATTTCCGTTCCCCTAAAATTACTGAATTTCTCAACTTCCCTCAAATTTTCATCGATTCCCACTATCTCATCGATTTTCACTCCACGTAAGTTACTGAAACCGTTCAAATTCTCAAGTAATGCAGATGAACTAATGGATTTTGAATCCATTATTGATTTTCCATCTCATTTTTATACTGGAAATTTTGATAGACCAATTCACGATTTTAGATATCAGATGATTTATGATGCTTGGTTGAGGAGAAAACATGAAAAACCCATTATGTAACTATGATTCTTTGCACATGGTTATCAATTAAAGGGGTTGATTCATAGAAATGAAAATGGTGGTTGTGATTATTTACACCAAACGTCTTCATATCGCCAAGGTAATTTCCAAACAATTTTATGCTTTGATTTATAATTTCTCATCTAGGCATGCCATAAGATTTTGTTCTTTATAAATAATTTGTATAGTATCTTGTTACTGTTTTTTTGTTTTAAATTTAATTTACTTCTTGCTGTATAATTTAAATAAAAATTCAATTGGTTATCATGGATTCTTGCCGTGATTGGTGTTGTTATGTACAACTCTTCAATGGATGAAGAATATCTTAGTTTTAATTTAATTTTGTGGATTTAAATTTAATTTTGTGATTCTTTATTTTTTGAAGATCTTTTTGGTGTTTATTTATTTAAATATATATTATTTATTTGTTGATGGAGAATATAATGTAAAAATAATAATCAAATAATGAGATAATTAAAGAGTCTTAATTTTTTATTTATTTAATTTAATTTTTATTTATGATCCTAATTATGAGGGAACCCACTCAATGCAAAGTCATAATAAAAAAAGAGTTTACAACTCTTACATCCGTCGGATGTCTTTGGTTGGGATGAGACTGGGATGGTCGGAATGCAACGTTTGTCTCTCAAAATGTTATCCGACCGTCCGAGGCTCAAAACCCCTTATGTTTTGTATTAAATAAACTCCTTAGTCCGGTTTAGATCAATCGAGATCTATATTACTGAGATAATCATAAATTAATTTGCAATTAAACTAAATAGATCTCAAAGAGGAACTATAAGGTGATGCCGATCTAATATACAACTATTCAATCAATCATCTATCAGGGTGTGCGGTTATTACTTATAAAATAGAGTCTTCAATCTACCGACATCAGAACTGACAGACAATGAGAGACAATACCTCTAAACAAGTCTGTCACTTGGTTTTCATAAGAGCTTTCTCTCAATTATTCATAGAACTGTTCATAGTAATACAAGCCTATCATACCTAACAGAGTCCGGCACTCTGATCTCAACACTTTCTCTGCTTCCCTCCCTAAGACCAACCGTTCTCCTTCCTTTATGACCAAAGCATGACTGGAATGACCATTTCTTGGTTTAAGTAAGAATTGTACAGATTGATCTCTCGAATCTAAAGTACTTCCACACAGTTTAGGTCAGAATTGTACAGATTGATCTCCTTCCTATTACTCTTGAATCCGTTCTTTCAATTTATGCCCTTGTTGAGGCTATGTATTCTAGACATTCAACAATGATTCCCGATTTAATGAAAACATTGAATGGTATTTTAAGGAATCAAACTAGCATTGTCAAAACGCAAAATAAAGTATTCACCCCTTTTGAAAGTTCTTACAGATCAGCTATCGAAGAAACCAATATGTGTTAATTATAGGGGGAATACTACCAAAAATTCCTTTCGGATTAATATTGATGGAAGTGATCATTCTTCTAATATTCATATATCCCTTATGATGACGAGGAAAACGAAGTATACACTCATACTGAACGAAAAATAAGCCACCAACCTAACTTGGCCGCCCATGAAGACCCCCAGCGATATCCTTAAGCTTAAAAAGAAGACTCGTCGGATTTAATGCGTTCTAATCAGAGTCCTTGCGATAAAAGGATGACGTCATTCTACAAGTCCTTCTTCGAGAATTTTTATTTCCACACTGTATTCGAAGCTGAATAGAGATCGGATTCTACTTTCATCAGTCGATCTTAACCGTCCCAGAATGAAGAAGTTTGTAAAGGTGTTCAGAAAAGCATGCGTCCTTCAAAAAAAAAAAATCCAACCTCCGTTTAACCACTAGTGAGAGTAGTAAGAGAAAGAATCCATGGAGTGACTATCCACAATCCAAGCGTCTGACTCCTGATTTACATACATCAAAGGAGACCCCATCATTCACAGATTTCCCCTTTCCAATAGAAGAGGTGATTGAACTCCTGGAGGAATAAATACAAGATGAAGCTATCAAGATACCTCTGGTTCTACGTCCACCAACAAAACAAGAAATGGCGGACCCCAAATATTGTTGGTTTTATAGATTTATTAACCGCTCCACAAGTGATTGCAATGGCTTGAAACATATATTCAAGGAAAAGACTGATTTAGGGAACTGCACTTGGGGACTAAAAGGGTACACAAAAATCCTCTCCCTCTCAAGAGTTCTGTTAGAGCACCGCTCGGTCGAACTCACAAGTTTTGCTATCTCAAGCTTGTTCTCAATGTTAGATGAAAAAAATATATCTTGATTTCTAGTCCATTAAGTCAAGAACGAAACAGGTATAAAAGTTGGTAGTTGAGTATCAGACATCATTGAATAACCCTCGAAGACTGAAGATCGACGAAGACATTTGGATAACTTCATCAACAAGTTATATGAAGACTAAACCATTCTATTTACTCACAAGATTTACTATATTATCTTTATGAGACTATGTCATATGATTTCTAGTAGATTTATTGCAAAGAAGAAATTTCGAGTCAAGCTTGTCTTATTAAGCATCCCGAAATATGATTCAAGAAATGGATGTTTATTAGTCCTTGACAATATTAGTTCTAAACAATTTATTGTTCAAGAATTAATATCGTGGATCATTTGAAAATTGTCCAAGCAATGATATTTATATCTATGGCAAATGGGGAGATTCCAAACATCAATAGAGAGCATTTCAGAACTACTGAAATTCAGACTGAGGGTAGGTTGGCGAACCACTTTACAAATCATAGATATCCGAAGTTCGAAATATAGGTAGCTTGGTGAACCCAGTTCACAAACCATTAAGTTATGAATCGGACAATTCAAAAATATGGTGATCTGAACTTGGTGAAAGGCCAACGGTTAGCGAACCCAGTTCACGAAACCTTTGGCATATGAGTTCACGAGTCGCTGAACAGTTCACGAACCATAACACCATGAATTCATGAACTGCCTGACGCTTAACGAACCGTTTCACCAACAGTCCCAGTAAATATTAACAGATGCTCAAAGACTTATTTTTAAAATGTGTTTAGCATTGCTATGACTCTCATAAACACCTCTAAGACATCATTGATCACTAAAACACCTTGTATATATGGATCATGATTAAAGTGGGACTGATGTGTTTAAATGAATATGATATTGCTTATTAGTTCGAAAGGTGTGATTTCTAATAACGGTTATTATACACGGTTCCAAAACCGGACCACTGTGTATATTCTTCTAGGTGATTTCAAGACAATATTGTCACATGCTTACTTGAAACCCTAATTAGAGTTTTATCTAAACAGAGAAACTGTTTTTGTGAATCTCAAGTTATCTTAGCTTGAATTCTAAGCAACCCTCAAACTTGAATATCTATAATTAAAGACACTCATTGCTAGCGTCATCCTCTATTGACAAGATTCCTCTGAGAAACAAAATTAGGTCTACGACTGAAAGACTTACTTAGAGATTCGTGAAGCTAGGTTCGATTATTTTACATTCATATTTCGTGTATCTGATATTGCTTTTCTATTATCGATGTTTTCGCAATCTCTTTCAGGCAAGATAGATAAAAATCACAAAGTTCTCTTCATCTCAGAATTTGTGATTCTTCAAGAAAAATATCTGAAAACTATTCTTAATTGATTAGTTCGCGATTGTTCCTGAGAGGCGATTAAGAATCCAAGCTTCTCAGCTAACATAGTGTAAGTGTTACGGATTTGTGAGGTTTCTAGCTTTGTCTATTGCAAACAGATTTCCAAGCCTTGATCTTTGATCTAAAGGGAATCAAATAGTATTATCTGTTAGAGGCATATTGGTATCAAAAGTCTTCATTTAGGTTGAAGAAACTCTTAGGTTGTAAAGGACGTCAACTAAGGTAATAAATTGCGTAGAGCCTTGTGAGGTTCAAGAGACATAAGGAGCGCGACTGTAACTGAATTGTTTGGATGGTGGATTCGGTCTGAACTACATTCCAGTACGGAGTATGATAGTAGGCTATTGTCTGTAGCGGCTTAATACAGTTTGGTGTTCAAATATGGACGAGGTCTCGGGGTTTTTCTTCAGTTGCGGTTTCCTTCTTAATAAAATTCTTGTGTGTGTGTGTGTGTGTGTATGTGTGTTCTTTTTACTTTTCCGCATCTTTTGATTGCTAAAAGTACTGCACAGGTTCATATTCCTATCAAAATGAAAAAGTTGGTGGTGTACTTGGTACACTCTCCTCTTCAATTGGTATCAGAGAAGGTTCATGTGCACGGTGTAACAATCGACATGACAATCTCTTGCTTTGATAGGAGCAGTCAATTTACAAATTCTGAGTGTGTTCTAGAAACTATCGATGATGATCTAAGCATTGATCTGAATAAAGTTATTGATAATCTTTGTAATCAGAAACAATAATTAAATAGGAAAATTGATGGACTTCATTGTGAACTATACATCAAGAATTATGATCTTCGACAAGGATCTGAAAGAGAAAAGGTTTTCCAAATGAGTTAGATGATCCAATCGGTATTAATAAGGAAATTATTGCCATGTTAGCTAAATCAAAGGTTACCTTATAAAAAGTTCTTGAGGATTTGAAATCTGCAAAAGAAGCATCTAACTCCTCGAATTCCAAGTCATTCATCTCGTGATTCTTGTTTAAAGAACTATCGACGATCAGGAGATAAGCGAGGCATCAGCTTTGTTAAATTTGATTTGACTTAGATTTCATTGAAAGGTGAAAAAGAGGGGGTCTAACAACCACACCCAATGTTTCGTTTAGGCAATCTGTATGGACAAACTCCAATATAATTCCATGAGAATCAACTAGACAGTCAGATTCAATCAATGGAAATATATCCAAGAGTTGTATCTCTGTTTCACAATGTAATCAGCAAATCAAACAGATAGAAATCCGCGAGCCTGATTATTAAGTGAAACAACTTGAACGGTACCAAAGATCAATGTTCAAGTGTCAATCAACAACCTTTGATATCAACAACCAAAGGTTGGATTATCTAATTGACTGAACTACGCACAACCTTTGATATATCAATTATATAAACAAATATAATGCGGAAAAAAAATAACACAGACACAAGAAATTTTGTTAACGAGGAAACCGCAAATGCAGAAAAACCCTGGGACCTAGTCCAGATTTGAATACCACACTGTATTAAGCCGCTACAGACACTAGGCTACTCCAAGTTAACTTCAGACTGGAATGTAGTTGATCCCTAACCAATCTCACACTGATTAAGGTACAGTCGCGCTCCTTACGTCTCTTAATCCCAGCAGGACTCTACGCACTTGATTCCCTTAGCTGATCTCACCCACAACTAAGAGTTTCTACAACCCAAAGTTGAAGACTTGATAAACCAATATGTCTCACACAGAAAAGTCTATTGAATAGATAAATCTGTCTCCCACAGAAATACCTAGAAGTCTTGTTCTGTCTTTTGATAAATCAAGGTTAACAAGAACCAATTGATACACCAGACTTATATTCCCGAAGAACAACCTAGTAATATCAATCACCTCATAATAATCTTAATCGTATGGTAGCGAAACAAGATATTGTGGAATAAAAAACGATGAGATGAAGATGTTTGTGACTACTTTTTATCTTTCCTATCGGAGATTAAATCTCGAGCAAATCTTAGAGAAGATAGTACTCAATCACGATAGAAAACAGCAAGATCAGAATATGCAACTATATAGAAAATAGTTGGGTCTGGCTTCACAATCCCAATGAAGTCTTCAAGTCGTTAACCTACAGGGTTTTGGAAAAAACCTAAGGTTAAAGGAGAATCGACTCTAGTCGCAACTAGTATCACACAGGAGGTGTGGGGATTAGGTTTCCCAGTTGCTAGAGTTCTCCCTTATATAGTCTTCAAATCAGGGGTTGCAATCAATGTTACCTTGGTAACAAAGCATTCAATATTCACCGTTAGATGAAAACCTGATTAGACTCAAGCTAATATCTTTGAACCGTTAGATCGAACTTAGCTTGTTACACACAAATGAAAAGTGACTTCATTTAGATATGGGTAACCGTACCTAAACGTGTACACCTTGTTGGCTCAACAATAGTTAACTGAAGTTAGCCATACTGTATCATAGTATTATTATACAGCATCAAAGTCCAATTGTATCATAACTTTGACAACAATACTATGGTGATATGTATCACTCCCCCTTAGTCAATACTTCATCTCACAATGAAAACCACTCCCCCTTACATAATGATCCGTAAACCATATGTATTTGTAGTGTGAACTACACATTAATTCTCCCCCTTTTTGTCAATATAAATTGGCAAAAGTACGAAAACTAGTGGGATCATAATGAAATTATCATAGAGATACTTCATGACTAAAAGAGAACATATCAACTTTGTTTCGATGATTTCACATAGTCAAAACTTAGTGTATTCATCAAGGAGTTTATAAAGATACAAGAAAACTCCTACAATATTCCACAGCCGCACTCCCCACAAAAATTTGGCAATTAAGCACAAGTTCAATTAAGAACTCTCTCCCATATAATGTCATTCCCGAGAGAACAACAAGAGCGACCTTACTTTTACAAGAAAATAAGGATTTCTTTGGACATTAACAAATTACATGAAACATGAATTTGTATCCATAAAACTCAATTAAATTAACCACAAGAGAACCCATGATTATTTTAACCGGAAATGCTCAACATAAGAAAACTTACGGAGCCGCACAGTATTTTCACATAGAAGTGAATCATCGAAAGATCAATACTTCGGAATATTCAAAGATTCATTCTATTTTTCATCAATATTTGCATAAAGACATATAATAGACTTAATCTTTGCAATCAAAAGTTCATCCTATCTTCCATCAATATTTGCATAATGACATAATAGGCTTAACTTTTGACATCTATGGGACAATCATAGTTCACGCACACAAACATACATATCCCATAACAATTTTTGCAATATATAAAACCAATAAAGATTAATACTGCAAAATCATCTTCCAAATAAACTTTAGAATTTAAATAAATAAATCTAAAAACATTGCAAGATGAAAATCGTTGGCAATAGCTTTGTGTGCTCACAATAATTCCTATTCCAAACCCTAGTTATCCTTCTTAAAACACAAGAATAAATTATCATAAGAAGTTTCCTAGACGTCGTAGAGCTTTCTCAAGGCATCTACTGAGAATTCCTTCTTATTATTGAAAAACCCATTGATTATGGGATCGTTCAATTCCTCTAAATCTTCAGAAATATCAGTTAACTCACTAAGTTCTCATTTTAGTCCACTCAAGTTGTTCCTTATTAAAGACAACATATGTTCATAGCGAGCTATCTTTTCTAAAGAGGAAATGATTTGAGATTTTAAATCATTTCTTTTGTTGATGAAATCCTTCACCATACCTCTAAAGTTATTAACAAAATGACAAACAGACAAGAGGCAGTTAGAGGAAGAACTTTCTTCATCATTTGTGGATCTCTCCTTCTTCTTCCTTGAGGATTTGATTCCTTCACAGAGATACACATTAACTGCTTCAACTGCATCCCTTTTTGTGGTACCTATAGTTACAGGAGCCATGAAACTGTATCTTTCAAGATAAAAAAAGTGAAGGGAATTTTGATCACAAATGAATATAAATAGACCAATGGACATCCAAACCCTAGAAGAACTTTGAGAAAGTCTTTTACGGTTCATGATCCATTATCACTAACAAGATATTTTCTTAACATAATTTTGTTTTTTTTAACAATTATACAAAACTTGAGCAACCTTGATGCAATCCTCATTTTCTTAAGTAAAAGATGAGGATGCATACATCACTAGTATTAGATAGTGACGGAGTGAGCTGAATGCTCACATCTTTTATCACACAGTGACTTATCAAGGTTTGTTGTATAAACAGACTTCTTACCTCGTCTGAATCTGGATCTTTTAGATTTCTTTTTGTCTTCAGGAGTACCCTGTTGATTACCCAAGGCCAGATTCATTCTTTTCATGTCATTTTGAAGTTTGGCAATCCTTTTGTTGTTCCTTTTGAATTTCCAACACTTATTTTGGACATGATTTGCATTTCGACAAAATGAACAAATCAAGGAAGATTTATTGTCTTGCTTATTTGCCTCCTGTTTATCACAACCTTCATCATCAATTATTCCAAATCCGGCTGGAACAAAAGAGTTGTTTGTGCTCAAAGTTTTTCTTTTGAACCCTAAACCATTTGTGTTTCCAAAAGACTTCTGACCGAATAACATTGCTAAGATTTTGTCAGAACTTCAAGATAACCTTTGCAGGTCACACTTAAGAGTATTAATCTCTTTTTCCTTCAGAGATAGGGTCCTGGTGAATTCATCATTAAGACAATCTATCTTAATATTTTTCACCTGAAGTGATGATTCAAGTTTCTCCAATGAAGCCTTTAGTTGGAGATTTTCTTGGTGAATTTCTTCACACTTATCCAAGAATTCAAAAATCTCAGTGTCAGATTCAAACTCTGAATCATAATTTGAGTAGGGAGAAGTTTCTGTTGCGAGAGCTGAAAATTCATTGCACACATCGGAAGCATGCAAGATATTGACAACCTGGGATGATTTTTCTTGTATTGAATCATCTGAAGCATTAACCAGAGAGAGACGTTTCTCACATCTTTTGCTTCTTTTTACAATATCCTTGATCTTTTGTGTAATCAGTGATTTATCAAAATCAACATGATTGGAACAACATTCATCAGCCCATGACAAGTTAGAAGATTCGCTTGTGATGGTCACAGCATTAAACACAGATGTTCTAACTGTGTTCTGATTAAGATCAAGTATTTTTAACTTTCCAACAAGAGTATTTCTGGAAAGCGTATCAAGGTTATTTCCTTCAACACTGGCATGTTTCTTAGAATCATATTTGGCTGGCAATGATCTGAGAATTTTCATCACAATGTCCTTTTCAAGAATAATCTTACCCAATGCAAAAGATGCATTAACAATTTCAGACACTTTGTGATTAAACTCATCAAAAGAATCTTCATCAGCCATACGAAGGTTTTCCCAATCAGAATTTAGGTTTTGAAGCCTAACTTTCTTTTCAGAGGTGTTCCCTTCGAATACAGTATCTAAGATATCCCACGCAGCTTTAGACCGAGTGCACGTAGTCACATGGTGCTGAAGATCTGGGGTAATGGCATGAATGATAGCACTTAAACCGTCATAATTTTGCTTTGCAGCAAGAATCTCGTTAGGTTCATATCTACCAATATCCTTTGCAATAGAAACACCGTCTACTGTAACCATTGGAGGATCATAGCCATTAACAACATAAACCAATGATTGAAAATCACACGCTTGAAGAAAGGAACGCATAACAATTTTCCACCATAAATAATTTGAGCCATCGAAGACCGGTGGTACATTTAATGAGATAACACTTCTGTCCATAGAGTCAGATCGCAACAAACACAGACTTATAAGGTCTTAAGCGTGTTTGCCTGCTCTGATACCAATTGAAAATGCGGGGGTCTAACAACCACACCCAATATTTCGTTTAGGCAATATGTATGGACAAACTACAATATAATTCAAAGATAATCAACTAGACAGTCAGACTCAATCAATGTAAATATATACAAGAGTTGTATCTCTGTTTTACATTGTAATCAGCAAATCAAACAGATAGAAATCCGCGAGCCTGATTATTATGTGAAACAACTTGAACGGTACCAAAGACCAATGTTCAAGTGTCAATCAATTTATATCAACAACCAAAGGTTGGATTATCTAATTGATTGAACGAAGCACAAGCTGTGATATTTCAATTATATAAACAAATATATGTGGAAAAGAAATAACACAGACACCAGAAATTTTGTTAATGAGGAAACCCAAAATGCAGAAAACCCCGGGACCTAGTCTAGATTTAAACACCACACTGTATTAAGCCGCTACAGACACTAGCCTACTCCAAGTTAACTTCGGACTGGAATGTAGTTGAGTCCTAACCAATCTCACACTGATTAAGGTACAGTCGCGTTCCTTACATCTCTGAATCCCAGCAGGACTCTACGCACTTGATTCCTTAAGCTGATCTCACCCACAACTAAGAGTTGCTACGACGCAAAGTCGAAGGCTTGATAAACCAATCTGTCTCACAAAGAAAAGTCTATTGAATAGATAAATCTGTCTCCCACAAAAACACCTAGAAGTTTTGTTCCGTCTTTTGATAAATCAAGGTGAACAGGAACCAATTGATACACCAGACTTATATTCCCGAAGAACAGCCTAGTAATATAAATCACCTCACAATAATCTTAATCGTATGGTAGCGAAAAAAGATATTGTGGAATCACAAACGATGAGACGAAGATGTTTGTGACTACTTTTTATCTTGCCTATCGAAGATTAAATCTCGAGCAAATCTTAGAGAAGATAATACTCAATCAAGATAGAAAACAGCAAGATCAGAACACGCAACTACATAGAAAATAGTTTGGTCTGGATTCACAATCCCAATGAAGTCTTCAAGTCGTTAACCTACAGGGTTTTGGAAAAAACCTAAGGTTAAAGGAGAATCGACTCTAGTCGCAACTAGTATCACACAGGAGGTATGGGGATTAGGTTTCCCAGTTGCTAGAGTTCTCCCTTATATAGTCTTCAAATCAGGGTTTGCAATCCATGTTACCTTGGTAATAAAGCATTCAATATTCACCGTTAGATGAAAACCTGATTAGACTCAATCTAATATATTTGAACCATTAGATCGAACTTAGCTTGTTACACACAAATGAAAAGTGACTTCATTAAGATATGAGTAACCGTACCTAAACGTGTACACCTTGTTGGATCAACAATAGTTAACCGAAGTTAGCCATATGAACACTTTTATATCAACCTTATTCATCTTAACCATAACTAGTTCAAATGACTCAAATGAAACTAGTTCTAGAGTTGTTCAATTGTTTATATTCTCATAGAAGTATACAAGACATAATTGAAGAAAAATCGATTTTGATTCACTCGAATCAATTCATGAACATTATAGCAACGGTTTGCAAAAGATTTCATTCCTTATTATATAAATGTATTAGTTCATGAACAAACTGATTTTAGAACATAACCTACTCAAGTATGCAAATGGGCAAGCATACCTAAGTGGCCGGACTAAGTTTGGTTTCGCCAGTATGTGAACGAGAACGCATACCTTCCAAACTCAGTTGAAATTTCCGGACATGAACTTTACGCCAGTACACATACGGGTATGCATACTAAGTTCCCGGACTTTCATTAAACCAACTAGTACGCATATGGGTATGCATACTATGGTTCCCAGACTTGGAATAACTTGCAACAGTTAGCATACAAGTACGCATACTGTGCTATATCCAATCATGGTTAATAGTTCTAAACTCCCATTTCAATCATCTAAACATTCTTAGAAGACGACAATAGCAATCTCACACAAACTATTAGCTTCAAAGCAATTTTCAAGTTATCGAATAATCAATACGAAACATTCCGAGTCTATATCAAATGACCGTCTCACACAAATCATGTAAGATGTTACCAGGCGATTTTCACATGATCATCTTTTGACTTTCGTAAAGAATATAAGATGAACTTGGTTAAAGAGAAAGCTTACCAACACATATTTCGAGAAATATGTAAGCGAGTTAAACTCAGCTCGAAATATCAAATGTATATAATCGAAGTCTATATAGCTATACGACTTTTGTCTCAAATAGGAGATAGAGTAGATAAACTTTTGTGTGATAGATGAGTTCAAGTCTCCACATACCTTTTGTTGATGATGTTCCACAAGCTCCCCTTAGTAGTTCTTCGTCTTCAATTGATGAACGCCGTGAAGTCTATTGCTCAACTACACTTTCTATCCTAATCCGAGACTTAGCTATAAGTAGACTAGAAATTTCCATAGCAGAAATTTCGAGTCAAGTTTATCTTGAATATCGTTCTCAAAACATGAATATTTATGCTTAAGAACATTCGTTCATACTTGATGAATTTTGTTAATAACAATTTATTGTTTATGACCTAAATTATGATTCAAGATTTAATCATTTGAAAATAGCCTGGAACAGTGATATGTGTCATTGATGTTATTCGAGAATGTTTCGAATTAATTATTATAGAGATATAAAACTACTGTTAATCTAGATACAAGACAGTATGCACACCAGTTCACATAATGGGAGAACTGTTATAAGTCCGGAGCCGTAGTACATGTACCCAGTATACGTACCGGCGTAGCTATAGTTCGGCAACGACTTTATGGTACGCATTCCCGGTATCCAAGCCACAAAAATTCTGAAAAAGTATACAAAAAAGATATGTTGGTTTTAAACCGAAAAGGTACGCATACCCATTATGCAAGCCATAAAAGATCCGTGAGTTCCTGAACTCATTTTTGTCTTAAAGGTACACATACATGGTAAACGTACCATGACAAAAATATTCATGAACAGGTACAATACACGTACCAGGTACACGTACTTACCCTTTCAAATATTCTCAGATGCATCAGAATTATTCTATGAGATAATCAACATTTGAGCAACTCTCTAAAAACACTATCTAGACATTTTTGATCAAATGTGTGACTCAAGAAAAGTCTTAAAGTGTTATATGAAAATGGTTAAGCATATAGTTCGATTGGCTAGTTTCGGCTAACCTTTCATGAACAAGTCATTGCACATGGTTCGGTTATGGTCCATCCTAACCAGAGTGTATATTCTGCTATGTTAATCCCAAAGTCAAGTTTTCATTTAACGTCGATTATTTATTGCTTGGATCCAAAGTTACCTTAGCTTAAATCTAAAACAACCTTGACCTTGAAAGTCTATATAAGGAGAACCTCAAACAACTGGGATTTTTGAATCCCTGACACTATTCTTGTGTGTCCTAGTTGTAAACTAGAGTCGTCCTCTCCTTAAAACCATTCTAGGGTTTAATGACTAAAAAGACTTCACCTAAGGATTCGTGAAGCCAGGTACAACTATCTTTATCTTGATAGTTCGTGTATCCTGATCTTGGTTTGATTGTTGAGCTTTGCTTCAACAGGCAAGATAGATAGAAATCACAAAGTTTTTTCATCTCAGACTTTGTGATTCCACAAGTTTAAACTTGTGAGGCGAATAATAATCTAGGCTGCTCTTCGGGAGTCATAAGACCGGATTTTGAGGTTTGCTAGACTTTCTCCATTGCAATCGATTTCCTATCTCACCATGATCTTTCATCAGAACGGAAATCACATATAGGCTTATCTGTGGGAGGAAGGTTGGTTTAAAGTCTTCAATTGAGTTGAAGAAACTCTTAGGCTGTAAAGGACGTCAGCTAAGGGAATCAATTACACAGAGTCCTGCTGGGATTCAAGAGGCGTAAGGAGCGCGACTGTAACTGAATTGCTATAACAGTTTAATTCGGTCTCAACTACATTCCAGTCCGAAGTTATGATAGTAGGCTAGTGTCTATGGCGGCTTAATATAGTTTGGTGTTCAAATCTGGACAAGGTCCCAGGTTTTTTCTGCATTTGCAGTTTCCTCGTTAACAAAATTTCAGGTGTCTGTGTTATTTCTTTTAACACATTATATTGTTTATCTTTATAATTGAAATATCACAGGTTGTGTGTGTAAATCAATCTAAGTAGATATATCCATCCTTGTTTATTGGATACGACTTGATTAATTCTTGGATATTGATCTTTGGAATCGTCCAAGTACTCTCACGGTATAATCATGTTCATGGATAAGTCTTTGTATCATTCTGATTGTGAGAGAAATAGATATAAGATCTTCATATAATTCCTGATTGAGATTCATTAAGTTGAACTCTCGGAATTGTATTCGAGTTTAGTCCATATAGGTTGCCTAAGAAAAAGTTGGTGGTGTATTTTGGTACCCCACGTTTTCACAAGCAACATCTTTGTCAGGGACAAAGATCAATACATCTAGGAGCAATGGTGATCTCCTAATTAGTGCTACAAAAGGTGTTGATGGTGATGATAGCCCCTATTATTAGAGTTACTCATTCAAAGAATATATGTAACCGGATATCTTAGAGTTTTAAAGTATGTCTTCATAAACCATTGAAAATAAACTTGGCTACTGCTGGTATATGCTGGATGCATTGGTCTTATTACACCTACCAACACGCGATATGATCCCCATAAAAATTGTGTGCAGACCGTCTATACTAATCCCATAAATACGAGAAAAAGGCTTGAAAGAAAAGACAGTTTAGTACAACCCTAACATAAACGTTCTATTGAAGGAACTCTTTGAACTATTTTTGAATTTGGATACATGAAACCGGTCAGTTTACAAAGGTAAATTTCGCATCCAGCTCTGTAGAATTATTCCAATTCATCCATATTGTACAATAATAATGGCAATGTAGGAGTCATAGGTGTAGAGCCAAAAGAAGCAGTCGACGTGATAGAGGTAAAGGATCTTATGGCAGCCTCAAAGTAGGAAAAATAGGTAGACAGTCCCTTATGCATGAAATCCCGTTCTCTGTCGCTGGTTCAGACCTGCATCTTTCAACTCCATCACCCGAGCACGTACTACGGGAATTAAGAGAATAGATCCTTGCTCCTGTCTAAGTATCTTGTTATTGATGGTTCTTTCAAATGTTATATAAAATGAAGGTCATGTTTGTATATACTCCCTCACTGATATCCGTTGTTGTTGTCCGGAGAAGATAAATAACAAGAATCTAAATAATGCTTGAAGGCTTCGACTAGGCAATTTCCTTGGTGTGAAAGGTGGTGAAGCAAGCATCTGATATGAGGGTTGAGGCGCTCAAAAGGAAAGATGTGGACATCCAGTCCCCCAGTCTAAGTAGGGATGTATAATATGCGGCTATCTTCGTTTCATAAGGTAATGTCAAGGCTGGCATCATAGTAGGTACTGAAGATACATATAGTTGTGGCTGCTTTGTTATCAACGATAGATAGAACTTCAAATTTAGTACAACACGCCTTCAACAACAGATTGGTGTTGCCGGAGTGGAATATGAATCATGGGCACGGTCCCCACTCTTGACGTGACCGATAAGAGGAGAAGGCCTCTGAATTGGATAAGAATCTTGATGTAGAGAGGTCTTGTAGATTGTGCTTATAACCTCCTAAGTATCCTTTTAGTATCTATGACCATGCTTCAAGGAGAGGTAACTTATTTTCATAGATGGAGAGACATGATGAATAAGTTTAACATAAATGTGACACCTATGGATAAATGATGATGCATCTCCTTCATGTGTCTGCTTCAAGATAATTAAGGCTTCGTACTCCATAGATGTTTGACAAGCTATCTTCAACACCTATCTAAGAGGTAAGAATCTCTTCTGGGAGTGGTGAGATCATATTTAAATTGATGATTGCGTTGGGTTTTAGGGCAATGAATGAGATTTACAACTTTCCATAAATGATAAAAGTCAGTCCCCAAATAGCACACTTGGAATACACCACTAGAATACACATGAGATGATTTGATGGAGCTATCATGCTTCTAACACTTGATCATGTCATAAAGTATCCCTGCATTGTTGGTTGGGGATGACTAGCTGGTGCTAGAGCAAGAATTTGGATAGAAGTTGGATCTGAAGCCAGCATTGACACAAATCATCTAAGTTATCAAGCATAATGAGATGGAGCTTCCGTCTCTACTTTGCACTTCATAGATAGTTGGGAACATCAGTGGAAGTTGACAAGACATCTGCTCTTTTGAGTATCTATGCGGATTTAAGTGTCTTGACGTGGATGATATTGACAACGATGTGTACATCGACTAGTGTCATGCCAAATTCAACATCTTGTAAACAAATAATGGTAAGCAGTCCCCAATTACACTTTCCTTTTACCATCTGAGCAGGTTCGAGGTGTATTCCATTTTCATATATAAAAGATAATCATCCTCCTAACATAACATGGTTGAGATAGATGAGAACGTCTTTGCGTTGTGCCTTTGAGAAGTAGGGAGGTTCTCATATGTGTCCTATAAGAGATTGAACTGTTCGGTTGATATGTTCTATAGAGATGGTGAGACTGAAAATGAGAGGGTACTAAGTGAAAAAGCGGGGGTCTAACAACCACACCAAATATTTCGTTTAGGAAATATATATGGACTAACTCCAATATATTTCCAAGAGAATCAACTAGAAAGTCAGACTCAATCAAGGAAGATACATCAAAGACTTATATCTCTGTTTCTCAATGTAATCAGCAAATCAAACAGATAGAAATCCGTGAGCCTGATTATTATGAGAAACAACTTGAACGGTACCAAAGACCAATGTTAAAGTGTCAATCAATTTCAATCAACAACCAAAGGTTGGATTTACCAATTGATTGAACTACGCACAACCTGTGATATTTCAATTATATAAAATATAATGCGGAAAAGAAATAACACAGACACCAGAAATTTTGTTAACGAGGAAACCGCAAATGAAGAAAAACCCCGGGACCTAGTCCAGATTTGAACACCACACTGTATTAATCCGCTACAGACTCTAGCCTACTACAAGTTAGCTTCGGACTAGAATGTAGTTGATCCCTAACCAATCTCATACTGATTAAGGTACATTCGCGTTGCTTATGCCTCAGAATCCTAGCAGGACTCTACGCACTTTATTCCCTTAGCTGATCTCACCCACAACTAAGAGTTGCTAGGACCCAAAGTCGAAGACTTGATAAAAAAATCTATCTCACACATAAAAGTTTATTGAATAGATAAATCTGTCTCCCACAGAAATACCTACGAGTTTTTGTTTCGTCTTTTGATAAATCAAGGTGAACATGAACCAATTGATACACCGGACTTATATTCCCGAAGAACAACCTAGTAATATAAATCACCTCACAATGATGTTAACCGTAAGGAAGCGAAACAAGATATTGTGGAATCACAAACGATGAGACAAAGATGTTTGTGATTATTTTTTATCTTACCTATCGGAGATTGAATCTCGAGCAAATCTTAGAGAAGATAATACTCAATACGATAGAACAAAGTAAGATCAAAACACGCAACTACAGAGAAAATAGTTGGGTCTGGCTTCAGAATCCAAATGAAGTCTTTAAGTCGTCAACCTATAATGATTTTAGAAAAACCTAAGTTAAAGTAGAATCGACTCTAGTTGCAACTAGTATCACACAGAAGGTGTGGGGATTAGGTTTCCCAGTTGCTAGAGTTCTCCCTTATATAGTCTTCAAATCAGGGTTTGCAATCAATGTTACCTTGGTAACAAAGCATACAATATTCACCGTTAGATGAAAACCTGATTAGATTAAAGCTAATATCTTTCAACCGTTAGATTGAACTTAGCTTGTTACACAAAAATGAAATGTGCCATCATTTAGATATGGGAAACCGTACCTAGACATGTACACATGGTTGGCTCCAACAATAATTAACCGAAGTTAGCCATATGAACACTTTCATTTCAACCTTGTTCATCTTAATCACAACTAGTTCAAATGACTCTAATGAAACTAGTTATAAAGTTGTTCAATTGTTTATATTCTCATAGAAGTATACAAGACACAATTGAAGCAAAATCGATTTTGATTCACTCGAATCAATTTATGAACATTATAGCCACGGTTTGCAAAAGATTGCATTCCTTATTATATAAATGTATTTGTTCATGAATAAACTGATTTTAGAACTTAACCCACTCAGGTATGCAAACTGGTACGCATACCTAGAGTTCTCGGACTTGGTCAGTTCGCAAGTATGCAAACGGGCACCCATACTGTCATTCACGACCAACATTAGTTGAATTAGTATGCAAACGGGTACGCATACTAAATTCCCGGACCTGAACTGTCTCTCTAGTACGCATACGGGTATGCATACTAAGTTCCCGATCTTCAACTGTTAAACCAGTATGCATACGGGTATGCATACTATGGTTCCCGGACTTGGAATAACTTGCAACAGTTATCATACAAGTACGCATACTGTGCTATATCTAATCAATGGTTAATTGTTCTAAACTCAATTTTAATCATTGAAACATTCTTAGAAGACGAGAATAGCTGTCTCACACAAACTATTAGCTTCAAAGCAATTTTCAAGTTATCAATAGATCAATATGAAACATTCCGAGTCTACATCAAATGACTGTGTCACACAAATCATGTAAGATGTTACCAGGCGATTTTCACATGATCATCTTTTGACTTTCGTCAAGAATAAAGATGAACTTGGTTAGAGCGAAAGCTTACCAACACATATTTCGAGAAATATGTAAGCGAGTTAAACTCAGCTCGAAATATCAAATATGTATAAAGTGAAGTCTATATTGCTATACGTCTTTTGTCTCAATAGGAGATAGAATAGAAATAGACTTCTGAGTGATAGATGAGTTCAAGTCTCCAAATACCTTTTGTTGATGAAGTTCCACAAGATCCCCTTAGTAGTTCTTCGTCTTCAATTGATGAACGCCGTGAAGTTTAAAGCTCAATTACACATTTTATCCTAATCCGAGACATAGCTATAAGTAGACTAGAAATCAAGACTTATAGTTTTGACAACTAAACTTGACAAACAAGATTGAGATAGCAATGCTTTCCAGTTCGATCGAGCAGTGCTCTAACAATCTCTCCATTTGTCAATTTTAGTGACAAAACTATCAATACATATGGATTACAAAATAAATAAACTTTGTAGCTTCTCATCCAAATGCTTGATTTCCTTGTCTCTTCAACATTACTCGAAATCTTCGTCACTTCCAAGTACTCCGGTGATTCTGAACGTGTTCAACTCAGCATCATAGTTGTTGAAGATCCGTAGCCATAACAATAAATAAAAACAAGATGTTTTTGTATTGTTATACAGTGTCATAGTATTATTACACAGCATCAAAGTTTAATTGTATCACAACTTTGACAATAATACTATGGTGATATGTATCACTCCCCCTTATTCAATACTTCATCTTACAATGAAAACCACTCCCCCTTACTTAATGATCCGTAAACCATATGTATTTGTAGTGTGAGCTACACAATAATTCTCCCCCTTTTTTTCAATATAAATTGGAAAAGGTACGAAAAGTAGCGGGATCATACTGAAATTATCATAGAGATACTTCATGACTAAAAGAGAACATATCAACTTTGTTTCGATGATTTCACATAGTCGAAACTTAGTGTATTCATCAAGTATTTTACAAAGATATAAGAAAACTCCTACAATATTCCACAGCCGCACTCCCCATAAAGATTTGGAAATTAAGCACAAGTTCAATTAAGAACTCTCCCCCATAAAATGTCATTCCCGAAAGAACAACAAGAGCGACCTTACTTTTACAAGAAAAGAAGAATTTCTTTGGACATTACAAATCACATGAAACATGAATTTGTATCCAGAAAACTCAATTTAATTAACCACAAAGGAACCTTAATGATTAATTTAATCGGAAATGCTAAACATAAGAAAACTTACGGAGCCATACAATACTTTCACATAGAAGTGGATCAGGGAAAGATCAATACCGCGGAATATTCAAAAGTTCATTATATGTTTTATCAATATTTGCATAATGACATAATAGACTTAACTTTTGACATATATGGGACAATCATAGTTCACGTACGTAAACACACATATCCCATAACATTTTTTCAATATACAAAACCATAAAGATTAATACTGCAAAATCATCTTCCAAATAACTTAGAATTTAAATAAATAAATCTAAAACATTGCAAGATGAAAATCGTTGGCAATAGCTATGTGTAATCACAATATTTTCTATTACAAACCCCAGTTATCCTTCTTTAAACACAAGAATAAATTCTCATAAGAAGGTTCCTAGACATCAAGACAAACTCGTAATGAACATACAAGATGATTTGTCCTTAAAGGGTAGAATCAATATTTTTCGCACGGATTTACACCAAGAATAGCTACCAAATGCATATAAAAAGATTTTATTAACAAAGAAGAACATACAAAGTCATTAAAGACCATGCATCATAGTTCACATAGGATGATTGTGAACTTTCAAGAATCCCATATCAATGCGTACTACTGCCTATTCTTGAACTTCCTTCTTTGTGATTCACAAAAATCATTCTTTTAAATGCTACAAATGAGCTTAGAATAGATTTACTCCAAGAATCCAATTGCCCAAGTTCAAGAGAAGTAGAACAAGTGCGACGAAACGCAGCAAAACACTCAAAAACAAGAGATGGGACAAATACCAACCTTAACTCATCCAAATTCATGAATTATCATCACCATTTTGAAGAGAATTCAAAGAGGAAGAGAATGCAAGAATAATGAGGTTATTCCGAGTTCGGATGAAGAAGTTACGGCCAAAACAAGCTTTTTTTTTTTTTTAATCAAATACCGAAGACAGAAAAAGTTTGCATACGGGTTTACAAACGGGATTTCGTGAACTGGAGCAGTTTGCAAACTGAAGTCCCTGGATTTTAATTTTAAATGATGGTATTCATACCTGGTATGTGTACCATGAAGGCCAAACATCCCGAACTACTATTTTCAATCCTAAACATTTAAGAACCTTAAACACAAATCAAGTTAGGTAGACATGAACGATACACAAGGTACATGGATCATTATAAGTACTTTAAGCAAATAATAAAAGAAAATAAATATTGCTAAAGTTTATAGACATACCTTTTTAGAGGAATCCAATCGAATTCTACGGCCTTACCAAAGATTCAAAATCATACCTAACACAATATGTGTGCCCCAATTCTCGTGCTTCCCTCACCGTATACATAGCAGGGCATTCCTTGGTGAGGATGCACTTACAACACAATCAAGTTGTGTTGAGGTGAACAAGGTGTTGCTCACCATAAGTGACTAAAACAGACTTTTCCGCAACTATGGATTTTTCACCATCAATAGTTTTTGGCTTATTCCATTTCACTTTTGGATTATCATGAAAGAGATCGCTTTTAGAACCTTTCACATCCAAATCCATCTTTCCAAAGAACGTTTTAAGTTCCAACATCATGGATACTGCCTTCTCCATAGTCATGGAATTTTCTGGGAGATCATTCCTTTTCACACTCAAAGCAACATTGACTTCCTTTGGTATCCACTTCTGAGTGTGTTTAGGAACAACCGTACCCTTCTTCCCATTACTCTCTTCTAGAATTCTCGGAACAAAATTGGATTGACTATTCTTTTACAAGTTAGTATTTCTCCAATTGGTAGCATCGGATCTTGTCTTCGTCTTTACGAAGTTATCCTTTTGATAACCATTACGATTGAAAAGGATTCGTATGACGTGTATAGGCAAATCTAGGTTTATCATAACATTGATTCCTTTGCCTAAAGGTTGGATTACAACCTGTAATGTTAAGAGGATTAGCCTTAACATAAGATCTTGGTTTCACAACTTCTTGTGATGCCCAAACAAGAACATCATGAAGTTTCTCATTCCTTATACGAATACGACATCTCCTTTCCAGGTGACCTTTTGTTTCCACAATAATTACAAATATAAGGAACATTCTTACCCGGATTATGTGTGCTGTTTTTGGAGGTTGATATACTTTTCTCTTTCGAACCTTAACTGTCGGTGAAGGATTTTCACTTTTGCCATTAGTGGAAACCTTTTGTTGAGAAGAATCACTAGCCTTGAATTTTTTTACCTCTTTGCTAGTACTTAGAGCGTTTATTCCCTTATAGCCCAATCCTCGTGTATCACGATGATTTTTACTTGCTCCTAGCATAGTGGTTAATTTGCTTGAACTAGTATTGAACTTTTTCAAGTCATATTCCAACATCTTGATTTTATCAAGAGCAGCAGCTAAATCAGCCTCAAGGCGTTTTTCTCGAGCGAGATAAGCGCTTTCTCTATCATTAAAACTTGCTTGCTGAGAGTTAATCCTTGCTTAAGTTTCTGCAAGTTTCTCTACCAACAAGAAGTATTTTATAAACATTATCACATTCAAGTGACTTTCTACTCAGGTTTTCCTCAGAATCTTTGAAGATCGATTCGCAAGAGCGATTAAAAACACAAATCCCTCCGTAAATTCTTTTCAATTTCTTGTTTTCTCGACAGAGAGGAGTCAGAAGAGGTGTAACATGAGAAGTTCTCATCTTCTTCTTTTCCAACGAATTCAAAACCTTAACATACTCGGAGACTTCCTCATCAACATCTCTATCAATATCTGAATCACATTCATCAGAAAGTTCATCCAACTGTTTTTTTAGGAGTGTTTCCCAATCAACAGAATCTACATCAAGAGAATGTTTAGATATTGACTTAGATATAAAAGTTCTCTCAGGTGAATCCAAGCTTTGAAATACATCTGGTAATTTTTGAACTGGTACGTTATAGAGATAGACTCGTCCATAATAATCAGATTGCTACAAACATAGACTTATGAGGTCTTAGTGTGTTTGCCTGCTCTGATACCAATTGAAAAAGCGGGGATCTAACAAGCACACCCAATATTTCGTTTAGGCAATATGTATGGACTAACTCCAATATATTTCCAAGAGAATCAACTAGACAGTCAGACTCAATCAAGGAAAATACATCCAAGACTTATATATCTGTTTCTCAATGTAATCAGCAAATCAAACAGATAGATATCCGCGAGCCTGATTATTATGAGAAACAACTTGAACGGTACCAAAGACCAATGTTCAAGTGTCAATCAATTTCAATCAACAACCAAATGTTGGATTTACCAATTGATTGACCTACGTACAACCTGTGATATTTCAATTATATAAAATATAATACGGAAAAGAAATAACACAGACACAAGAAATTTTGTTAACGAGGAAACCGTAAATGCAGAAAACCCCGGGACCTTGTCCGGATTTGAACACCATACTATATTAAGCCGCTACAGACTCTAGCCTACTACAAGTTAACTTCAGACTAGAATATTGTTGAGCCCTAACCAATCTCACACTGATTAAGGTACATTCACGTTCCTTACGCCTCTGAATCTAGCAGGACTCTACGCACTTGATTCCCTTAGCTGATCTCACCCACAACTAAGAGTTGCTACGACCAAAAGTCGAGACTTGATAAAAAAATCTTTTTCACACAGAAAAGTCCATTGAATAGATAAATCTGTCTCCCATAGAAATACCTACGAGTTTTTGTTCCGTCTTTTGATAAATCAAGGTGATCATGAACCAGTTGATACACCAAACATATATTCCCGAAGAACAACCTAGTAATATTAATTACCTCACAATGATCTTAACCGTACGGAAGCGGAACAAGATATTGTGGAATCACAAACGATGAGACGAAGATATTTGTGACTACTTTTTATCTTACCTATCGGAGATTGAATCTCGAGCAAATCTTAGAGAAGATAGTACTCAATACGATAGAACAAAGTAATATCAGAACACGCAACTACAGAGAAAATAGTTGGTTCTGGCTTCAGAATCCAGTCGTTAACCTATAATGGTTTTAGAAAAACCTAGGTTAAAGGAGAATCGACTCTAGTCGCAACTAGTATAACACAGAAAGTGTGGGGATTAGGTTTCCCATTTGCTAGAGTTTTCCCTTATATAGTCTTCAAATCAGGTTTTGCAATCAATGCTACATTGGTAACAAAGCATTCAATATTCACCGTTAGATGAAAACCTGATTAGATTCAAGCTAATATCTTTCAACCGTTAGATCGAACTTAGCTTGTTACACACAAATAAAACGTATCTTCATTTAGATATGGGTAACCGTACCTAAACTTTAACACATGGTTGGCTCAACAATAGTTAACCGAAGTTAGCCATATGAACACTTTCATATCAACCTTGTTCATCTTAATCACAACTAGTTCAAATGACTCAAATGAAACTAGTTATAGAGTTGTTCAATTATTTATATTCTCATAGAAGTATACAAGACACAATTGAAGAAAAATCGATTTTGATTCACTCGAATCAATTCATGAACATTATATCCACGGTTTGCAAAAGATTTCATTCCTTATTATATAAATATATTTGTTCACGAATAAACCGATCTTAGAACTTAACCTACTTGGGTAGTTCGCCAGTATGCAAACGGGTACGCATAGTGTCGTTCACGAATATAAATATATTTGTTCCCGGACCTGAACTGTTACGCCAGTACGCATATGGGTATGCATACTAAGTTCCCGGACTTCAACTGTTAAACTAGTACGCATACGGGTATGCATACTATGGTTCCCGGACTTGGAATAACTTGCAACATTTAGCATACAAGTACTCATACTGTGATATATCCAATCAATGGTTAATTGTTCTCAACTCCATTTTAATTATTGAAACATTCTTAGAAGACGAGAATAGCTGTCTCACACAAACTATTAGCTTCAAAGCAATTTTCGAGTGATCAATAGATCAAAACAAAGCATTTCGAGTATACATCAAATGGCTGTCTCACACAAATCATGTAAGATGTTACCAGGCGATTTTCACATGATCATCTTTTGACTTTCGTCAAGAATAAAGATGAACTTGGTTAAAGCGAAAGCTTACCAATCATATTTCGAGAAATATGTAAGCAAGTTAAACTTAGCTCGAAATATCAAATATGTATAAAGTGAAGTCTATATAGCTATACGACTTTTGTCTCAATAGGAGATAGAATAGAAATAGACTTCTGAGTGATAGATGAGTTCAAGTCTCTATATACCTTTTGTTGATGAAGTTCCACAAGCTCCCCTTAGTAGTTTTTCGTCTTCAATCGATGAACGCCGTGAAGTCTAAAGCTCAACTACACATTCTATCCTAATCCGAGACATTGCTATAAGTAGACTAGAAATCAAGACTTATAGTTTTGACAACTAAACTTGACAAACAAGCTTGAGATAGCAATGCTTGCGAGTTCGACCGAGCAGTGCTCTAACACTATGTACGCCACCAAATTTTTCATTTTGATAGGAGTATGAACCTGTGTAGTACTTTTAATAATCAAAAGATGCGGAAAATAAAAAGCACACACACACAAGAATTTTATTAACTAGGAAAACTTAACTGCAGAAAAACCCCGGGGACTCATCCAGAATTGAATACCAAACTGTATTAATCCACTACAAACACTATCCTACTATCATACTTCGGACTGTAATGTAGTTGCGACCGAATCCACCCTCCAAGCAATTCAGTTACAGTCGCGCTCCGTACATCTCTTGAACCTCACAAGGCTCTACACAATTGATTCCCTTAGCTGAGGTCCTTTACAATCTAAGAGTTGCTTCAACCTAAGTAAAGACTTTTGATACCAATATACCTCTAACAGATAAGCCTATTTGATTTTCCTTTAGATCAAAGATCAAGGCTTTGAAATCTGTTTGCAATAGACAAGCTAGCAAACCTCATAAATCCGGAACACTTACACTGAGTTAGCTTAGAAGCCTGGATTCTTAACCACCTCTCAAGAACGATCGTGAAATAATCAATTAAGAATAGTTTTTAGATATTTATCTTGAGGAATCACAAAGTCTGAGATGGAGAGAATTTTGTGATTTATATGTATCTTGCCTGAAAGAGATTACGAAAACCTCGATAACATAAAATCAAGATCAGGATACACAAACTATCAATGTAAAGATAGTTAGACATGGCTTCACGAATACTTAAATGAAGTCTTTCAGTCGTGGACATAATTATGTTTTTTATAAAAAACTTAGGCCAATAGAGGACGACTCTAGCAATCAACTAGGACATAGAAGTGTCAGGGATTTAATTTCCTAGTTGAATGAGTGTCTTTATTTATATATATTCAAGACTGAGTGTTGCTTATAACTCAAGCTAAGATAACTTGAGATTCAAGCAAACATTTTCTTTGTTTAGATGAAACTCTAATTATGGTTTTAAGTAAGCATGTGACAAGTTTGTGTTGAAATCCCATAGAAGAATATACACAGTGGTCCTGTTACGGAACCGTGTATAATGACAGTTCTTGGCAAATATGCCTTTGGAACTAATAAGCAATATCGTGTTTATTTTAAACACTTAAGACTTTAACCGTGATCCACATATACAAGGTGTTTTAGTGATCAATGGTGTCTTAGAGGTGTTTATGATAGTAATAACAATGCTAAATATATTTAAATAATAATTCTTTAAGCATCTAATAATATTCACTTGGATCGTTATTGAAACGATTCATGAACTGTCAGGAAGTTCATGAATTCAGGGCGCTACGGTTCGTGAACTCATATGTCAACGATTCGTGATATGGGTTCACCAACCGTTGTCCTTTCGCCAATTTCAGATCACCGCAGTTTGTGAACTGGGTTGGTGAACTGTCCGGTTCTGAACTTAATGGATGCGAACTAAGTTCGCCAACCTACATATATTTCGAACATCGGATATCTATGGTTTGCGAAGTGGTTCGCCAACCTACCCTGAGTCCAAATTTAGTAGTTATGAAAAAATCTCCTTTGATGTTTGAAACCTTCCCATTTGCCATAGATATAGATATCATTGCTTGTACAATTTTCAAATAATCCACAACATTAATTCTTGAACAATAAATTGTTTAAAACTAATATTGTTAAGGATCAATGAACATCCATTGCTTGAATCATATTTCGATAAGTTTAACAAGACAGGCTTGACCCGAAATTTCTTCTTTGGAATAAATGTACTAGAAGTCATACAACATAGTCTCATAAAGATATAATGGTAAAGCTTGTGAGTAAATAGAATGGTTCAGTCTTCATATACCTTATTGGCGAAGTTCTCCAAATTTCTTCGTCGATATTTAGTCTTTGAAGATTATTCAGTGATGTCTGATATTCAACTACCAACTTCAATACATAGTGCGAGACTTGACTTAGTAGACTTGAAATCAAGATGTAGTTTTGTTTATATAACATTGACAATAAGTTTGAGATAACAAAACTTGTGAGTGCGACGAGCAGCGCTCTAACAATCCCCCCCTTTGTCTATTTTAGTGATAATACGATTCAATACATATGGATATAAAACAAAATAATATTTCCGCTCAAAATACGCTATGCTTGATTTGCTTGGTTCTTCAACATTATCTTGAATTCTTCGTAATTCAGGTTCTTCTATGGTTCCACATGTGTTCGTTCAACACCTTAGTTGTTGAAGATCCATAACTATAACAACTTATGAGAATACTCCAAAGAGCTTTATTAGAATGAAAAATCACTCTACTCAGTGGTTGTTATACAGAAACATAGTATTGTTACAATCATCAAAGTTCAATTGCACCACAACTTTGAAGCAATACCACAGTGATATGTCCCCCCCCTGGACAATACTTACTTGTTTTGCAAAATAGGTAAAACTTATATATTATAATCCACTCCCCCTTACATAATGCGCCGAAAAGCCATATGATACTAATAATTCCCCCCCTTTTTGTCAATAAAATTAGCGAAGGAGAGAAACATAGATCATAATGAATTAAACAAAAGAGTATCAAGACTAGAGAACACATACCAGTTTTTAGTTTAGACGATTTCACCAAGAAAACTTGGTGTTTTCATCAAGGATATATATAGGTACAAGTATCTCCTACAATTCCATATCTGTTTTCCCCACAAAGATATGATCAAGCTCAAAAGAACTCTCCCCCATTTGATGTCATTCCCTAAAGAACAACATAGGTGACCTTTTAAAAAAGGGTTTTTTCTTGACCTTATCTAGACACCGGTATACTGGGTGGAAGATCATCATAAACACATGTTTCATAGAAACATTCAGCAGAATGATGTACACAAATATGGATCACAAATACAAGAATTGAGATTGAAGTAATTCCCAAATTCCTTTAGAAAACAATTCTTATAAGGTGAGTTATTCATGTCAGCTGGAGGTGACTGTCACTCTTTAGAATTTCTATGATATATTGTGCACTTTTCTGCTCATTTTTTTTTTTGAATTTAATACCAACATTATGATAAGATATGAATCTTAGCGTATATTTCTCTCAGCTTGTTGAGTAAGAATTCCCATGGATCTTATTCTCGTCTCTTCTTTAGGAGTCAGATAGGCAAGGAAAATTCACTACTAAGAGCATGCAAATTGTAGATACCCACATCGAGTCATTACAATTTGGATTACCTAGAGATGTGGTAGCACCGAGTCAATATATGACTTAGATGAAGGTGCAGAGAGGATTTTTTTTTACAATAGTCAAAACTTATGATTTCAAAAGGTTACATAACTGACTAAACATATGACACATCTTTTTGGAGCGAAGCTCAACACTTAAAGATGATAATTGCAGTCATCAAAGTACGAAAAATACAAATACAAATATCATACAAATGCAAGAGACAATCATCCAATGCATTAACCAACATAGAGGAAGATAAGAATAACGTCAATTTTTTTACTGGAACTCAAGCTTAGATGCCCAAAAGATATGAATATAATCAGGGGCAAAGATACTAGCTTGGATTATAGATAAACTAGAACAACACCAATAGCTTGCCGAAAGTTCTGGATCGCTCGGGTATGAAAAGGTTTGGTGAGAATATCATCCAGTTGTCGTTCAAAAGGCACAAACTCAATTTTGATAATACCATTCTCAAAGAGATCTCTAATAAAATGATATTTTATGTCCATGTGCTTTGTTCTTGAGTGCTCAAGGGGATTCTCAGTAATTTGGATCGCACTTAAGTTATCACAAAAGATCTTCATAGCTCCTATATATTTTGTAATCTGTAAGTATTTGTCTCATACATAAGAGTTGAGTACAACACGAACCTGCAACAATGTATTCGGCTTCACATGTTGACAAGTATTGTGAGTTTTGTTTCTTTCTATGCCAAGCAACAAAATTTATACCCACATGAAATAATCATCCTGATGTCCTCTTTATTTCTTACATACATCTTGCGTAAGATGCATCAGATTAAGCAGTAAGTTCAATGTTAGTATTCAAGGTGTAAGATAAACCATAACCAATAGTATATCTAACATATCGTATGATTCTTTTTGCAGCCGTGAGATGAGATTCCTTGGGATCTGCTTGAAACGTATGGTAGAGAAAACGATGAGATGAAACAAGATAATCTTAAACGTATGGTAGCGAAACAAGATATTGTGGAATAAAAAATGATGAGATGAAGATGTTTTTGACTACTTTTTATCTTGCCTATCGGAGATTAAATCTCGAGCAAATCTTAGAGAAGATAGTACTCAATCATGATAGAAAACAGCAAGATCAGAACACGCAACTACATAGAAAATAGTTGGGTCTGGCTTCACAATCCCAATGAAGTCTTCAAGTCGTTAACCTATAATGATTTTAGAAAAACCTAAGTTAAAGTAGAATCGACTCTAGTAATTAACTAGTATCACACAGAAGGTGTGGGGATTAGGTTTCCCAGTTGCTAGAGTTCTCCCTTATATAGTCTTCAAATCAGGGTTTGCAATCAATGTTACCTTGGTAACAAAGCATTCAATATTCACCATTAGATGAAAACCTGATTAGACTCAAGCTAATATCTTTGAACCGTTAGATCGAACTTAGCTTGTTACACACAAATGAAATGTGCCTTCATTTAGATATGGGTAACCGTACCTAAACGTGTACACATGGTTGGCTCCAACAATAGTTAACCGAAGTTATCCATATGAACACTTTCATTTCAACCTTGTTCATCTTAATCACAACTAGGTCAAATGACTCAAATGAAACTAGTTATAGAGTTGTTCAATTGTTTATATTCTCATAGAAGTATACAAGACACAATTGAAGCAAAATCGATTTTGATTCACTCGAATCAATTCATGAACATTATATCCACGGTTTGCAAAAGATTGCATTCCTTATTATATAAATGTATTTGTTCATGAATAAACTGATTTTAGAACTTAACCAACTCAGGTATGCAAACGGGTACGTATACCTAGAGTTCTCGGACCTGGTCAGTTCGCCAGTATGCAAACGGGCACGCATACTTTCGTTCACGACCAACATCAGTTGAATTAGTATGCAAACGGGTACGCATACTAAATTCCCGGACCTGAACTGTTTCACTAGTACGCATACGGGTATGCATACTAAGTTCCCGGACTTCAACTGTTAAACCAGTACGCATACGGGTATGCATACTATGGTTCCCGGACTTGGAGTAACTTGCAACAGTTAGCATACAAGTACGCATACTGTGCTATATCCAATCAATGGTTAATTGTTCTAAACTCCATTTTAATCATTGAAACATTCTTAGAAGACGAGAATAGCTATCTCACACAAACTATTAGCTTCAAAGCAATTTTCAAGTGATCAATAGATCAATACGAAACATTCTGAGTCTACATCAAATGACTGTCTCACACAAATCATGTAAGATGTTACCAGGATATTTCACATGATCATCTTTTGACTTTTGTCAAGAATAAAGATGAACTTGGTTAGAGCGAAAGCTTACCAACACATATTTCGAGAAATATGTAAGCGAGTTAAACTCAGCTCGAAATATCAAATGTGTATAAAGTGAAGTCTATATAGCTATACGACTTTTGTCTCAATATGAGATAGAATAGAAATAGACTTCTGAGTGATAGATGAGTTCAAGTCTCCACATACCTTTTGTTGATGAAGTTCCACAAGCTCCCCTTAGTAGTTCCTCGTCTTAAATCTATGAATGCCGTGAAGTTTAAAGCTGAACTACACATTTTATCCTAATTCGAGACATAACTATAAGTAGACTAGAAATCAAGACTTATAGTTTTGACAACTAAACTTGACAAACAAGCTTGAGATAGCAACGCTTGTGAGTTCGACCGAGCAGTGCTCTAACAAAAGGACCTGATGATGTATTCACCATTTCTGTCGGTTCTTGTAATCGATACCAACATACATGTAAGCTCTTTCGACAAAATTTATAAGTTGCTAGTGTTTTGCACAAGAATGCTGAAAAAAGTCTGTTCAATATTGAAAGACTTACAAAAGGTATGATTAGATATCCTAATCTAAGGAAAAGTAGTGTCACTCTAGTATCTTTTGCCTTGAAGTCAACTTCACCCTTTCAGTGATTTCTAGACAGTGGTTGTAGTCGACACATGACAGGTGACCTTTCATGGTTCGTAAATGCGAATAATTTTAAGGGAGGACCTGTAACCTTTTGATTTGGGAGTTGTTGCTACATACGAAAAATGAAACTATCAAACTTCCAGGAGTACCTGAAATTCATGATGTTATTTACGTTAAAGGTATGGCCGCTAATCTACTTTCTGTTAGTCAAGTTTATGACAAAGACCATAAAGTTATCTTCAATGCTAAAGGATGTGATATTGAAGATAAGTCAGGAAAAGTAGTTTTTCGTGGAATTTGCGGCAAAAAATACTATTATCTTCTTGATATCCAGTTTAATATTTGTTGTAACTTGACTAAGGTGTACCCAAAATCAATGCCAAAGTGGATTGTGTTTGTGGTGCTTGTCAAAAAGGTAAACAAGCTAGAATTCCTCACAAGTCATCACGATACATTGCAACCAAAGCTCCACTTGATTTAATTCATATGGATTTGTTTGGCCCAATCCAACAACCTACTTGTTTGTACCATCAATAAATTGATGGTGGCCTGCTAATAAAGCCCTTTACGTCTAGCCCGTGAAGGAAGGTTCCAGAAGTTTCCACATGCCTTGTTGCCCAAGTTGCTTGCACATCAAGTTTGTATCAGAATTAGGGTTACATAACTATATAAATACATGTATCCTAAACCCTAAGAGGATATGGAATCCTAGGTTAGCTAACCACAATTATGTAAACCTCATATCAATACAATTCACTCCCTACGGTATTCCTCCGTGGATGTAGGCAACACTTGCCGAAACCATCGTGTTTAATGCCTAAAAGTAATTTTGGGTACAAACACTACTTTTGGAGTGAAAATATATGCTTTAGTAATGGTTAATGATTACACCAGGTTCACTTGGGTGGCGTTCCTAGCTCATAAGAATGATACCCTAACTTAAGATTATTGTATATAGAATCCAGAATAAACAAGGTCGCAAACTAAAGAAAATCATGAGCGATCGTGGAACAGAATTTAAGGATACTAAGGTATTTGCACTTTGTGAAACATTGGGTATTATTCAGAAATATTCTCCACTTATAACTCCCACTAGTACATTTTTGGCATTTAGACACGCCAGTTTCAAATTTCCTAGACACGCTTTTTGCTTTTGCCGTGTCTATAGGGAAGACTTCTACCCTGTAGACATGCCATCCTTTATGGGCGTGTTAATATTGGAACTTTCAGCCATGCCAGGGCCATTAGTATGTCCAAATATCACCGTTTAGTCACGTTAACTTTTAAATTTTTGATGGGCGTGTTTATAGACCAGTCTATGGCCACGTTAACCAGTTGTGGCGTGTCCAACAAAATAGTCACGCCATTTAAGGTGTGGTTAAAAAGTTGGTTTTATTAGACACGCTAGTATACGTGTCCATAGTGTACTATTTATAGACACGTCGGTTTATATGCGTGGCTAAAAAGTTGGTTTTATTGGACACGCATACTTGCGTGTCCATAGTGTACGTTTTATAGACACGCCGATTTATATGTGTGGCTAAAAAGTTCGTTGTATTTGTCACGCTATTATGCGTGTCCATAGTGTAAGTTTTATAGACACGCATGTTTATATGCGAGGCTAAAAAGTTCGTTGTACTGGTCACGCTAGTATGCGTGTCTATAATGTACATTTTATAGACATGCCAGTTCTATTTATTACTGGGTATATGAAATGGACAGTAACTGCGACAGCACAAGACCCAGCTGTGTTGAGGGCCTTTTTCTACCCCAGCCCAACAGTCATTAACTGACTTTCAAAAAATAAATATAAATAGCTTCTGCCCACATTCGAACGCATGGTCCTAAAGGAGATAGGTAACAAGACGAATTAATCCACCAAGCTGCCCATATTTAGTTATTTAAGATCAGTGTTTTGAATGACTAACTTGTTTCTGCTACTCCATAGGGACCAAAGGATAGTTACAATTTATACGTAAGCATGATGAGAGGTGAAGTTGGTAAACCATTAAGGGGTTTGACACAACCCTCCAAAGGTAATTAAAACATTTATCTGAGGTAAATGGTATATTAAGGGTTTTGAGTAGGGTAATTTTCTGGCTTTGGGCTTGGGTGGAATTTTTTTTTTTACAAGGTGTTCTGCCAAGTTAACCTGAATGGCTATATAGAAATAACCAATCTGATCGATAAACATGCCCCAAGTGTCAATGGTGCCTCTCAACAAGTGCTGCCTTCTCTGAATCTGCATGAAACCAAACGGTTTAATTAGACCCAAAAAAAAACTCATCAAATATAGGTGACCTAACAATGCACCTCTTAATGGTAGTTCCAATTGGAGTAAAAGCTAATGAATTAAGCGACTAGAATTAGGCTTTGGAAATAGGGTTTAACAGAGTAATGACGGCTCTGAAGAGGGTGCACATGGCATTGAAAAGGCGTGAATTATCCTAAATAGGTTATCAAAACTTCCTGTATATAAACTCTTTCTTACTACTATCACAAAGAAACTCTTCCTCTTTCTCCTTCTGCTCTGCAACTCATTCATCCCTTTTACCCCAAATCTATATTTACATTTCCTCCTCCTTTACTACTCTTTCACCCCTTTAATCCCAAACACTAGGACTAATGTTTGGACTTGGTTTTCTTGTTGTCTTCTTGTTTTATGTTGAATCCATTAAAATATTTTGGTGCTTGTGCAAGTGTTTTAATGGATTTAGCAGCAAACAAGAAGACAACAACAAAAACTAGTACAAGATATTCTGCTAAGTTAACCTGAATGGCTATAGAAATAACTCATCTGATAGACGTGCCTTCTATGAATGCATAAAACCAAACGGTTAAAGGTGACCTAACAATGCACCTCTTAATGGTATAGTTCGAATTTGAGTAAAAGCTAATGAATTAAGCGACTAGATTTAGGCTTTGGAAATAGGGTTTAGCAGAGTAATGACGGCTTTGAAGAGGGTGCGCATGGCATTGGAAATTAAGGCGTGAATATCCAAGCGACAAACACTTGACCAAACTTCATAAAAGACCATTTATGGCCAATCTACTACCATTATTTAAACAAGGAAGGGGGATAAACAGATTATTATACCAAAATAATAAATCATAGAAATAGAGATTAAGAAAACAGATAATGGCAGAGAATGCTAGTAGTTCAGCAAATGGAAATCACACCGAGTCACCACCCGATTCAGATGCAATGGTATGTGCAAAGTTGACAATTGAGACTTTATCAAGCTCTGAGATTGAAAGGTTGATTCTATTTCTGAATTAGGATAAGATAAGGAAGAAAGAGCAAGAGGAGCGAGAATAATTTGAAAGATTAAGGGTTGAAAATGATGAGGAATTTCAGTTGTGGATGAGAAAGTTAGATGCCATAGATGCACGTCGACACAGGGGGAAGCTTCAATGACGAGGAGAGTGGAAGTGTTCATGGGGGAAAACTCGCAGTGCGACAGAAAGTGATAGTGAAGATGAAGAAAAGAACTGTGAAGGAGGAGAAGATGAGGAGAGCAGTGATGATTCAATGAAGAGAGATGAGAGAGCAAAAGAAGCATAGAAAAAGAAGAGGAAGAGGCAAGAGTTTGAAGATGTGATGTACAATTGCTATCTCGCCGAAAAGAAGAACAACCCTCGTAAGTTTGCTCGAACCATGTCAGAACCCCTGAACGTGGATTCCGGCGGAGAGGAGATTCCTGGGTTAGACCTCGATGGAGAGCCTGTGTTTTCTGGTGAGATGGTGGTTTGCAGTGAAGCAGAAGATGAGGAAGAAGAAATAGAAGATGATGATCTCCATGGTCCCTACACATCTTCATACGATGATGATGGTACTGGTGCCTACTATGAAGAGGATGAGTTAAACTACAGCAGCAACAGTGATGACGATTCTTGGTGATTGCCTTATAGGTACTGTCAAATCCCTTAGAACTAGAGTAATGTGATATTTTGATTACTATTTCTTTTGTGCATCTTCGTGAAAACTTGTGGGGATATTGATGGTACTTTATGTTGCTGAAGAAGTGTGTGGAGAATGGGGTTTCAATTTCAAACATTTGGTGGTTGTTTTTTTGTTTTTTTGTTTGTTTGATAGATGGTGTTGATGAAGATCTTAGAAGATGTTAGGTGATTTTGGGGTTCAGTTTGCAGCAGGTGCATTGTTTGGATAGCAGCTGGGAGAGTTGCAGTGGTTATGATGGGTAAACCTTTTATGTCAGGTAGATTAGTAATGTTGCAGATTGAAAGGTTGATTCCTTTTGTGTTGTTTTTCTTTGTTCTTGAAATATAGTAGGAGCTAGTAACTTTTGAAATTTTCTCAGTGAATGCTTGAATTAGTGATTCAATAGGGTATATAAAATGCTGTTTAAGATGGTAGAAACTAGGGTATTAAGATTAACTCAAAGCCTATGTTAGGCCCAATTCAAAAAAAAATCTATGTGCAAGCCTATTACTATTACTAATAATCCTAGCATGACAGAATATTAATTCAACAATCAGTATAGCCAAATCCAAACTCACAATATTCACTCATCCAACATTGCTAAAACCCATCTGCATACAAAACCCCACCATGATTTAAGAATCAATTTTTTTCAACAATCCATACATTCATTCTCTAGTTAACAGGAAAATCCAAACTACTAACTTAAATTTGAACCAAATTCAGTACCATGATGATCATCATTACCAAAATAGTATAACCCAAAACCAAAAACAAAGGCTAAGAGTATATTTACACTAACCAATTCCTTAAACAAAAACCAAAAAAATGTTCCAACCTAATCATTCATCTATTAGCAAACACAAACAACTACATTCTATCACCTGGCTTGATTATCGCTTAGTCCCTTAGAGATGGTTGCTCAGATGCAGTTGTTTGAGAAGCAGGGACTGCTGTTGGTGCTGGTACTATTGCTGGCTCAGCCGGTGGCTCTGGTGGTATTGCACTAGCTGGATTTCGCTGACCATTACCTGCCTCCACAAATGCAGCTATACTGGATGTTGCTCTTCCAACTGCAGGACATACATAATGAAGCAGGGTATAGGGCATGCCATGAGTGGGTATTGGCTAAGCAGCACGAAGAAGAAGCTCTCTTCTGGCGGCAGCAGGAAAAGTGATAGTGTCAAATCCATATCTTCCCCCTCCAGCCACAACATATTTAAGACCAATAAGCACCACCCCCTCGTTAATCACATACATACCTTCGGTAGGGTGTTCAGCAGTCATAACCCAGCCATCCCGCATGCGCCATGTCCTAATGGGTCCGGGTCCGGAAGCTGCTGCACCACCAACACCCTCGTCAACGAAATCATCATTAACACCATCACCAGGATCAGAATCTACATCAGACAAGATTTCTTTGCAGTTCTCAATAGCCATTGGTTCTTCTTCAACTACACCACTCCCTCCGCAACCACTGCTTTCTCCATGTTCAGTTATATAATATTGAAATGGAGGATCTTCTCTCCCCTAGGAGGCATTTACTGAATCCGGGAAGTGGATGATGCAGTACCCTGATTCTCAGAGATATTATTAACCAATTGGCTGCAATTATCATTCCTCACTGGTGCATCAGAGATATTGCTCTCTATTGCTCTTGGAGGAATATCCATTTGGTGTTGAATGCTTCTCTGATGAATTTTGATTGCAAGGGGTTGATGACAAATTTTTCTCAAAAATTCAGGATGAATTTTTGTCTCCCTCTTAGTCTCAATTTTGAAATGGGATTTTTGGTTGGGACTCTAATGAAAGCAATTGGGATAATGATAATGAAGAAAAGAAACATCATTTTAAGCATTAATTGGTTCGATTCCCAATGGATTCTCACCTTTTCAGTGAGAAAAACTCTTACTCTACCGCCTCCCGCCGTTTCGATTCTCCATAAATTAAATTATATCTCTTGTGACTTGTCTACTCGACTTTTCTATTTTGAAAGTCATCTGTGTTGCGACAAGTGGAGGACATTCAGAGATCATTTATACACGTGCTATTCTTACTAGTTAATATGAATAATTTAGTTTAGTGTTAAATGAACATGATATGTATCTCTCTCTTATCTTGGTTATACTGCTTGTCCCTTCACATGGACAAATAGAAGAACTGCTTACAGAGGAGAGGAAGTCGGTAATAACGACATTGTTGGGTGCACAAATTGTCTTTATATAAATGACATTAGTGTAGCACAAATTATCTTTATTTATATATAAAAAATGCTACCATATTTATGAATAGATGTTTCCTTCAAGAAAAATATAACAATGATCCTTCTTGGTATACTCACGTACCCAGACATTTTACCATGGCTATGTCTACCATGCATATAAAGAAACCTATGGCTACCATATTAAAAAAACAAACAAACAATATAGCCGTGTCTTCCACATTTGCAGCAGCAGCAGCATCAGAAACTTGGGAGAGCTGGATCACGTCATTTGTTGACTTTCCTTACAGTTATACCCTTAATGTCGGGCCGATAGTAATCATCCCTGGATTCCTTTTGCAGGTCTAGTTTATCTACCTGCGGCAAGTGATACTTATCCCGACAAATAACTGCCATACTGAATTCCTCGTCGACATCATCACCAGCATCTTTCAAGTTTTGGGAAGGTGCACCTAACACAATAGACTTTTTTTTTTTTTAATTTTCCTGGTCTGTCACATAAAATACCTGCTTAGCTTGGGAGGCTACAATGAAAGGATCATTCTGGATTCCCAACTTATCAAGCTCAACCAAAATGTAGCCAAGTTTATCTTTTGAGACCCCTGCTTTGGTAACCCATTTACACTTGAAAAGTGGCACTTTCAACGAATGACATGTCAGCACCCATATCTCTTGTAAAACACCATAATAATCTGGCTGATTAAGGGTAATCTCTGCTTTTCTAATATGCGTGTCAGTTGCCTCTACGTAAACCCCGTTATTCTGGTACACGGAACCATCACTAGATTTTGTGCAAAACAGGTATCCATTGATGTGATATGCTTCGTATGTCGCTACTTGTGCATTCGGTGGGATTGATAGCCACCTTAAGTCCTGATTGAAGTTTTCTCTAGATTCTGCCCACTCACTCTCAACCTGAAATACATTATAAGGATTAGGCTTCGTCTCAACGCAAAAGTTACATAGCAAGAGTGACCTTTTCTGCAAATTCTTACCACTTTTTGTAACCATTTGGCGAACTCTTCATTGTGTTTTTGATCTAGATGTGTATCCTTCATACCAAGATATTTATCCTTCAAAAATTTATGGTGTCGTCTGGACAGTACAATGATTAATTTTATTATCTTTACAGAAATTCGGACACAGAATCAAACACTAAATAAAATATGAGGTTATTTGGTTAGATCTAGTTATACTTACTCAATGTAAGGATAAACTTCAGGCGAATTCCGCAATACATAGAAATGCGCTTTATCCAACAGATCCTTATCGACAAGAGGAAACTTAGCACCTGACATTGGTTTTCCCCTGAAAGAATAAGAATCTTCGCCAGTGTCAGATGTGTTGAGTTTGTCTGGTAGAATTCCGACTGTATCATTCATGCTTTGTTGGTGCTCGCTGATCATCTCAATTGTCTCTTTCGTAATATTACCTTCAACAATGTTTCCTCCAGGTTTGTTTCTGTTTCGCACATGCCCTTTAATGACCTTCATGCACCTTTCGAACGGATACATCCATCAAAAATATACAGGACCACAAAGTTTCACTTCCCTGGTAAGATGCACAGTTAAATGAACCATGATGTCGAAAAAGGATGGAGGAAAGTATTTCTCGAGCAAGCACAACATCACAACGAGTTCTGACTGCAATTTGTCTAGCTCTGCCACCTTGATTTCTTTGCTAGATATTTCCCATAAAAAGAAACAAAACCTAATAGCATATCTTGTTGGCTGCGGCATAATTGATTTAATCGCAATGGGCAAAAACTGCTGCATTAGCATGTGATAATCATGCGATTTTAGTCCGATAAGCTTTCGATCTTTTCGATTCACCAGGGTTGAAAAGTTTGAACAATACCTTTGTGGAACCTTTATCTCGGATAATGTTGCACAGAACTTGTCCTTTTCCTCCGGGCTTAATGAGTGACATGCTGCCGGTAGTATATATCCTCCTTTGTCGTTTGGCTTAGGTCGCAACTTGTCTCTAAAACCCATGTCCTCCAGATCCATTCGAGCAGCCAAGTGGTCTTTCGACTTTAATTCACTGTTCAACAATGTTCCAACGATACTCTCGTATACATTCTTTTCGACGTGCATGAAATCTATGCAATGGTGGACATCATGATACCGCTAGTAGGGGAGGAGCCGGAACCATATATTGATCTTTTTCCACTAGGGCATGACGGTCTCCTTCTCCTTCCCCTTTATTGGGTCGATGGTCTTTTCGATTCTCTTCATCTTTCCACCTCTTCCAGGGTTATCCTGCACAAATTCCACTACAATGTTCTTCCGTCCCTTTCCCCATTCATTCTTTATAGACTTTACCTCATTGTATATTTGTGACGGGGTCATAAGTTCCGGAGCCTTGTCAGTTTCCTCTTTTCCGTTGAACCCCTTTTGAAATCTGAATGGATGCTTATATGGTAGGTATCTTCTATGCCCGGTATAAACCTCTTTCCTACATCGTTTTAGCCTGACATAGTAAGTATTTCTACCATA
>JAJJMB010017748.1:487555-524211 GCA_023531105.1 Papaver atlanticum
GTGCTACAAAAACAACACACAAACTTATTTGGTTACATATAAATTGAAAAAAGTATTATGCCGAATAAACCATAAAGATACGTACAAGTTGTAGAGGGAACAAGCTAAGGTGGCTTGTGTGCGAGATGCGGTGTTTGATTAATAAAAACCCAGCTACCATATCTAGGATGATGTTGTGCCTATCCTTGATTTTTTGAACACTTCTTCTTTTCGGGTTCCCATAATCTTGGCTAAATTTGTTATGTATCTTCGCCCAAAAGGTCTCGGTCGAGGAGCGATCTAGAAATCGACTTTCGGCTGCCCATGCTTTGGTGATTGCAAAATCTTTCGCGGAGTCAAACGATGCCATTTGTTGTATGTGGAGGTAGGGAATGAGTAGGTTCCCTAATAGGATACAAGTGGAGTGCACGTGCGTTGCAGGTCGAACACCGAGTTTCAAATACGCCTTCTTCCCTGTTAAACTAATTGCTTAGCATGATAGAACACCGTTGCGAATTGAAAAAAAAATCGACAGAATACAACAACAGATTCTCCTTTCCGGCTCTATAACAACGCCGGCCTAATCTACAATGTAACTTTTACTCCTTACAGCAACAAAATCTATTTCCTAAATCCATAAAAAAACCACTACTAGCAAAAGTTAACTCAACCTAAACCAAAATCCACAATTCCTGTCACAAAATTCACACAAAACATCAATTGTTTCAACCAATTAATATTGTCTAACAAAAATCAATAAGGAAATCATAAGGAAACGTGATCATCCATGTGAACCAAACCCAAAATTACAATCTTGTTATTAGAATTTATCAGAGAATGCTCTAGATGAACTCTCTCTAAATTGGTTTATGATCATAAAAAAATGAAAGACCTGAACAAAACAAAAGAAACCCTAACAATATCGATGTGCTTCCATAATTTCCATCACAGATAAGATATAGAATCACAGCCAAGATCATAAAAAACTCCTAAAATTGACAGAACCCTAGGTTTACAGAATATAGTAGAAAACGATTTTAGTTTTAGGAAATGTATATACCTGAAACCCTAGCGATAGTAATTTCAAATTAAGAAAAACCCATCCCCCATTCATGAAATTAAACAAGTAAGTTTGAATTTAATCTGATAAGAGAAGGAAAGATTTTTTTTCTTCTATTTCCTTACCTAGGGTTTCTCTATTTCGCCTCTTCCAGTCTTTCTCCCGCGCATGTAACAGAAGGAAATAACTTTTTTTTCTTTTTTCTCTAGTTATTAAAGCTACTTTAATTAACCAAAATGCCATTTTACCTAGGTCTATCACGTCATTATGACATAGTGGGGTAGAATAGATGCCATTTAGACTAGAGAACGTGTTCGATTAAAGCTTTCTCTTGGGAATAGGCGTGACCCCCAAGAATTAATAGTTTATTACTGATAGAGTAGTTTATAAGGGGATTAACAGGGAAACCAAAGGGTCAGAGAGCAAATAATTTCAGAAAGAAATTTGTAGAGGGAGACTACTGTTTATTGAATTTTTCTAAATCAAATCAATCAAAATGGCTGGTGATGATGATCAACACAGACGAAAGGGTAAAGCCCTCATGACTGAAGAGCAACTATTGAAAGAGTTAGAAGAGAAAGAAAGACGAGAAAGGTTATCAGTCACTATGCAGATGATTGGGCAAATGACCAAGGATGATCTAGAGAAATTACAAAAGAGAGTAAGTGACTTGTTGAATGATATTGAACTCGATCCTTTCTAGGAAGATATGCATGCTGCAATGAATGAAAACAAAGCAGAAGAGAAACCGGTACAGATTTTTCCAAACAAGCGTCATCTTGATCTTTTCATAGATGAAGCAGAGGAGGAAAAGTTCTGGGAAGTGCAGGATAAAAGGGCGAGATTGGCTGAAATGGATGAGATTAATGCAGCAATGAAGAAAGAATATGGGCCAATCGACAGTGATGCAACTGCTTCCGAATTATGGAAAGGGAGGTTGCAGAGTACGAAGCTGAAGAAGAACTAAAACAGAGAATTCTGGAATTTCGCGAAGATGAGTAAATTGGGATTAATGATGAATTGTTGGCCCAAAAGACTGATTTCGAAGCGGAAGATGCAGATGAAGACGAGGAGGAAGAGGGGTCTGATGAGGAGGAAGAGGAATCTGATGATTCCGATTCTGAGTGATGGGTATGACAATGAGTAAGCCTTATCGACATTTGAATTCTTCTATAGAGAGATGGTGGATTTTTGGGTAAGTGCTCGAATGGAAATGATGATAGAATGTTAAAAAAAAGGTTAAGAAATAGCTATTATCAAAGTACAGAGAAGAATTCAAATGGAGAGGGGTCAAATGCAAATGGTAAGTCACTGAATCATGTTTTCTTTTTTGGTTCTGGCAATGGAGACTGAAAATTCAGGGGAATGTTATGTTTATTTTGCTTATTTCTTTTTCTTTTTGGTGTTTGGATTTTTTTTGGGTAAGATGGTGAAATACTTGTAAATGGCAGACCAATTTTTCCTTAATGTTTTGGGTATGTTTTAGTTTATGAACATGTAAGTGGATATGAAATAATAGTGTTGCTGCTAAATGTTGCTCAACACTGAATGAACATAATGGTTGTAACTTTTTTTAAATGCAATATGATGAAGTCGGCTTATTTATATTGTCCAACGATTGTGTGTCGATAATGTTGGAGATGCAGGATGTATTCTAGAAACTAAAATTACAATCAAAGAACTGGAACATGTAAAGGACTAAAATGTATTGAAAACAAATGCATACTGAAAACAAGTCACTTTACTGTTTCTCTATCCAGTCTAATTCACTTGATGGAAAGGCATATACACACCTAGTCTTAATCTACAATTTGGCAAAGGGACAAATTACGAACATCCATATATGTTTGATCTTTATATCTTCTGTCAAATACATGACTAACAAAAATTGGCTTGCGTTGTTTGCGTCGTATTCGATTTGCACATAATTGACATGAACACTACTTGGTGGATCCTTATGCACACCTAATTTAATTCTACAATATGACAGTGAATATAAATCACAAAGACTCCTGAGATGCTGCTTCTAAAAACAGAATACAAGCTTTATTCACCAATGCTGACATATGTCTAAGTTTAAGATCATCTGTCAATTGACATATAAAACTACTTGCTGGAGGCATAAAGCATGCAATTGAGATGTTCATAATCACCAAAACATTCTCAAAATAGGATACAATTCACAGCAACATAATAAACCTAAAATCTGAAAGATAGAGATGTTCATAATCACCATCATAAATTAAACCATTCAAAATCAGTAGCGTGTAACCTCCAATCGTAAAATCATTAAACCCCCAAATGAATGAATGGGAAATACCTTAGATATAGATAACCAAGATTTGCATTTCCAAAATTATGAATCACTATCAATACTTCTATGAGAGATTGATTAAACTTAAATCTAGGCCTGAATCGATCTTTCACAGAAGAATCAATTGATTCATTGTTGTTGATGAAGTTTTCTGCAGATGAATCTCCAAGAAACCCCCAAATGAATGAATGATAAATACCTTAGATGAAGATAACCCAGATTTGCATTTCCAAGGTTATGAATCAGTGTCAATACTTCTATGAGAGATCGATTAAACTTAAATCTATCCTTAAATCGATGTTTCACAGAAGAGTTGATCGATTCTTCGTTATTGTCGATGAAGTTTTGTGCGGCTCAAATGAATGGAATTAGATGAAATGATAATGCGTTATGTCTCAGGCGTTGTTCCGGACATAGTGTTGGTAGATTTTTGTGGCTCGTTTGAGTTGTTGGTCAGGGACCAGGGTATTGAGATATGGCATGATGCCTGAGACAAACCATGCTGCAGTTCAAGATATGGCCCATCTGTTAACTAATTAAAATTAAATAAATATACACAATTGTGCTGAGTTTATTTTGCTTGACTTATTTTGTTTGACCTAATTTGTTTGACATTAGTTGATTTTAGTTGTTGGTCAGGGACCACGGTATTGAGATATGGCACGATGCTTGAATCAAACCATGCTGCAGTTCAAGATATGACCCATCTTTTAACTAATTAAAATTAAATAAATATACACAAGTGTGTTGATTTTATTTTGCTTATTGACCTATTTTGTTTGACCTATTATGTTTGACCATTTTTTTATTTTAATTGTTGGTCAGGGACTTGAGATATGGCATGATACATGAGCCGTGCATGATCAACAAGTGCTGGTGTCTATGAATTTTGCAAAAAATCAATTATGATTGTAGTAATAATGTAGTTGGAAAAATTGCATCTGAAATTCAATAGGCGTGCTTTGCCAAGGGACAAGACGTTAACCATGCGCCTTAAATGGTGAAATCCTACAAACAAATAAGATAGTATGTCTGACTCAGTTTCATTATCAACTAAACCTACAAATTTCACTGAGATATTATCAAAACAAAATACAATGTAATAACACATCAACAATCACAAATACAAATAGAGATGTTCATAATCATCATGAGAAATTGCATCATAGAAGTATTTTCTTCTTAGGTTTTCCTTAGGTTGAATGGTAACGACTTGCTAGACTGAATTATAGTGTGAATGGACTATTTTGTTAAACAAGGAAGGTAAAATTTTATTTTTAACAAGTGTACTATCTCATTGACATGAATGCTTAACGTGTCAGGATATTTAGAGATTTCTTTAGGGTTTCAGCAAGATTATAGGCGTCTAATTAGAACTGACAATCAGTAGTCTAATCCTACAATCCTAATGCAATATTTTTCTGTTGGGTCTTGCAAAATCCGCAAAATCGCACTTTCCATATATCACCTTGATTTTCATTTGTTATATTCATGGTAAACATAACCCACCCACTATATTTAGATTTTCATACTAGATATGTATAGAAAAAAAAAGAAAAACACAATATATTTAGCTAGATTTGGATCCTAGAAATAAGAAATTAGATACCTCGTTCATAAGTAAAAGAAAGAAGGAATTGAGAGGATGAGTTCTAATAAGAAATGTGTTGTTTCTGCCAATGGTCTTGTTAATAATGATCCTCCTCCTCCGAAGGGCTTTGCTTCATGGGATGACTTTGTGGAAAACATTGGTGATATACTAGAAGAGTATGTCGATGAAGAATGGGAATTAGTTCATAATATGAATATTGGGATTATTCCTGCAAGTAGCCATGTTGAAAATGATCCTCCTCCTAAGGGTTTTGCTTCTTGGGATGCATTTGAGAAAAGCTATGATGACCATTTGGATAATGATTACAATGAATAAGAATCTGATAAGCCACCAAGACTAGCAAATTTATGGCTGAGCACTCGGCATTGACTAAATTCAATTTTCGCTATAGCTGGGAAATAGTTTTTTCCATTATTTTTAGTATGCTAATTTTATTAATGTGTAAGCAAAATTATGTAGCAGTCAAAGGCCTACTGTTCAACTGTGCTCTCAATTCTGATTTTTTTTTTGGTTAAGTTTGTCAGATTTGGCATTACAATTTATGAAAAATTTGGCTATATTTTTCATCTCTGATACAAAGACTCAATATACAGTCCCTATCATATTCATGATCCTATCACTTTAACAGCAAAGCCACAACAAAATCATAGTTAACCCTAACTCTTCAGATCCAAATCTCTAAACTAAGCCCCCTTAAACACATTACCCATTCATTCCGTTTTGTCAAAAGATTGATACTCCAACAGATGAATAATGGACATAAATTAAACAACATATGCACTTGGAATCTAAAGAAAATATTGCATCCGTAAATATTAAACATTCACAAAAACTATACTTCCAAGCAGCTTTACAAACAGACTAATTAAACATCCCAAAAAAAAACAACATAAGATTGCACTAATAACACACACACACAAAAAAAAAAAGAAAAAACAAAAAAAAAACATATATATATATATATAACTTAACAAAAGATGATGGATCAAGATGTGATTGAATACCATTCTTGCATAACAGAACCATGAAAACAGAGGACTAGATCAGTGAGAATCCCCTTCTTCTTCACTGCTGCTGTCGACAATCATAACCACATCTTTGTATGGCCAATCATCATCATCATCATCATCATCATTATCGTCTTCATCTTCATCCTCAAGCGCTGGCCCAAACCAAAAGAAGTGTTCTGGATCATCTAAATCATCCTCCTCCTCCTCCTCCTCCTCCTCCTCATCATCATCATCATTCTCAAAATCATACTCATCACCCTCTTCATCGTCCTCACCTTCTTCATCAACAGCATCATCATCATCATCGACATCAGACTGATCAAAATCAACATCTCCAAAACAAGGAACAACCTTGCAACCAAAATAACCAACAATCTCTTTATCTTAATCAAGAAGAAGAAATCGGAAGGAAGTTACTACTAAAGCAGTCCTGATCATTTTGTCTGGTTTGATACTGAAACCTTAAGTTCAGTTTTTGATACTGAAACCTTAGGTTCAGTTTAGAGAGAGACTTGGAAAAGAAAAAGCGGAGTAGTACTCTCCCTTCCTTGCTCGTGTTTTATACCCTGACACACGTTTTCACTTTAATATTCAACCTCTAGTTTTGCCACGTACAAGCATGATAACTTGGCTAGTGAACAAGTATAGCTTTGGGAAATAAATAAATAGTATAATATATAAAAAAAATTGGGTGGAAAATTAACATCAAGGAATTGAAACTTAGATTTGGATGAAAAATTCTTGCTAAGATCGTGACATCGAAATAAAAATTGGTTTAGAAGCTCGTCCAAGAGTGACATCGGTAAAAATTAAAAATTACCATCAATCAATTTATCTATGTGGAAATATACTCCCCGAAAACTTAGATTTGGATGAAAAATACTTGCTAAGATAGTGACATGGAAATAAAAACAGGGGTTTAGAAGCTCTTCCAAGAGGGACATCGGTAAAAATTGAAAATTACCATCAATCAATTTATCTTGGTGGAGATACTCCCCGTAAACTTAGATTTGGACGATAAATACTTGCTAAGATTGTGACATCGAAATATAAATTGGTTTACAAGCTCGTCCAAGAGTGACATCGGTAAAAATGAAAAATTACCATTAAGCAATTTGTCTCGGTGGAAATACTCCCCGGCAACTTAGATTTGGATGAAAAATTCTTGCTAAGATCGTGACATCGAAATAAATAAAAATTGGTTTAGATGCTCGTCCAAGAGTGACATCGGTAAAAAATTGAAAATTACCATCAATCAATTTATCTCTGTGGAAATATACTCCCCGAAAACTTAGATTTGGATGAAAAATACTTGCTAAGATCGTGACATGGAAATAAAAGTAAGGGGTTTAGAAGCTCGTCCAAGAGTGACATCGGTAAAAATAGAAAATTACCATCAATCAATTTATCTTGGTGGAGATATTCCCCGTAAACTTAGATTTGGACGATAAATACTTGCTAAGATCGTGATATCGAAATATAAATTGGTTTACAAGCTCGTCCATGAGTGACATCGGAAAAAAAGGAAAATTACCATCAATCAATTTATCTCGGTGAAAATACTCCCCGGAAACTTAGATTTGGATGAAATATACTTGCTAAGATATCGTGACATCGAAATAAAAATCAGGGGTTTAGAAGCTCGTCCAAGAGTGACATCGGTAAAAATGGAAAATTACCATCAATCAACTTATCTTGGTGGAGATATTCCCCGGAAACTTAGATTTGGACGATAAATACTTGCTAAGATCGTGACATCGAAATAAAAATTGGTTTACAAGCTCGTTCAAGAGTGACATCGGAAAAAAAGGAAAATTACCATCAATCAATTTATCTTGGTGGAATACTCTCGGAAACTTAGATTTGGATGAACTATACTCTCTAAGATCGTGACTCAAAATAAAAATTGGTTTAGCTGAATAAGCCATGTCCAAGGGTGACATTGGTAAAAAACTTGGATATCGAGTCCTGTTGACGAAGCCAATCATAGTCATTCGTGAATTCATAATGCCAACCAATCAAATAAACTAATTTCAGCTGATAACCTAACATCCCCAAACATCCTTACCAATATTATCGGCTGATCGGTCCGATACGACCAATAATGCGATATTATCGGTATTCATATGTATCGCTGATATTTCATGTTTCGTCCAGATTAAAGGCACAGACATGATAAAATCCTATATTATCAGCCACTAGTTTAAAAAATAAATACTGATCTCGGTTCTTTTAATACAAATTTAATTGTAAGAGCTAGCTAGAATTGCTTCTAAGAATATGAATTGGGATTTTAATCAAAAAAATTGCACCAAAAAGCATTTATGATCTTCCAAGGCACTAGCTATATTAATCATTTATTATTTTTCTTCTAAGAATATGTGAATTGGGAGTAAAATAGTGCAATGTAGTTGACTCAGTTATAGTAAAGAAAAGATACTACTATATCCAAGGCACTAGTAACAAAGGAATTAGCTAGTACAATAATAAATACTCCAGTTTGTAGTGGTATTTTTTGATCTTTAATCATTTCTACTTTAACAATTTGTGTAGAATATTCTTGTGGAACCTTGTCCTAAATACCAGCCCCATCACTAAATACTAGGAGTATATATATGGAACATTCCTATGATTGATTCTTGGATTTTGGGGTACATTCCTATGGTAGTTGTACTTTGGGACTTCTTGTTATGTGTGACTGAAAGAGAAGTATTATAACAAGAGCCAGTATTGTATACCCCACAAGATCTGATAACCTTTGGTCTTATCAAAAACAATAAAAAATTTAAAAACATTTCCCCCCTTCTCACACTTATTTTTTAATTTACTTTTTTTTGCTAACAAGATATAAAGCAGAGAAAGAAAACAACCTAACTATATGCTTCTCACACTTTTGACTACCTAAACAAGTATTATTCTTAAATGTAGCAGTATCTTTGATCAGAGCAATGAAGTTTTTTTTTTTTTTTTTGAATTTATTAACATTTTATTTTTGGTAAAATTTGGGACCATATTATTTGGAAATATATATATTACCTTAGATAAAAGTGGTTGATTGTATGGAGTAATTGCTCTTAACAGGGTTACTGATAGGGTTATGGGTGTTATCATACCTTATAGAGTATATTCTTTCCTTCAAAAGCAGTATTTTGTCAATCACAATGAGACCGAGTATCTTATTTTGTGTGCGCATGCAAAAGAAGAAGATCTAGGTAGCCATAATGAGTATCTTGTTGCTTTCTTGGGTACATGCAAAAGAAAAGATAGATCTCTTCAGTACTCCTCTTCTTCTGTTTTGCCAAATAATATAGAGAAGATTATTTTTTGTTTCTAAAATGTCTGTCACATTGGGTTGGCTTGACCCAAATTTGGCATTGGTGCCAAGATCCCTTGTGGTCCAGTCTTTCCATAAATTATTGCTATATTTCTTCCATTTTGGTTGTGTCTAAGTTAAAATTAAAATCTGATAACTATTAAGGGCTTATGTTATGTTATATAAGGTATATTACGGAAAACTGAATTGTGTTGACTCGACGAGTTAATTAAAATTGACTGATTAACAAACAAATATCAAGCAAAGAATTTGAACACAATGAGCATATATTAAAGAACCAGTAGTTCTATATTATTCATTCTAAAACTAAATGAAGCAAAATAATACCAACATCCTAAATATTTTTTTTTAAAATTAATCAAAATAAATAATTTCTAAAAAAATAAATCCACATTATTCGAAAGTTTCTTTGATAATCTGCTCAACTAAAACCATCGCATCTGGTACTCGTGTTACAACGTTAGCAGGCTGTGCTGGAACTTCAAGTACCTTTTCTTCTAGAGGTGTCTCCCTGGGTATTTCTGGTGTGCCAGATACAGTTTCACCAACAGGCTCATTCGAAGGAATGGGAGCATGGACACCATCCATTTCAACAGAAGCAGAAGCAGGAAGAGTAAGATTGTCAACATGATCTTGAACTTCAGCTAACAAGGGCATGCCAGGAACCTTACACATGCCATCAATAGTTATGGTGATCCTTAGCTTTCTTGGTAAAGCCATTACTATCTTTGGAATTGTTTTAATCCTCTCGGTATTTTTCTTATTGGAACTCATTTTCTTCGTCTAATATATCAATCTATCTTTTATGCTGGTGTGGTTTGTACGACCTCTTTAATAATATATATATATATATATATATATATTAGAAAACCCCTAATTTTTTTAGGTTAGGAGCATTATCTCCAATTACCTAATTTAATTGTATTTCGCATATCACTCTCAAGTAAACAAAATATAACAGTTTCCATATCGATAAATATATGCTCATATATGCGTACAACACCACATTGATTTTAGTATATATATGATTTATCTAAATACGGAAAAATAGCACAAAAAAATTGCTTAAACACAGCCATGTTGATTGAGTATATGGAGTATATTAATCAATACTAAGAGGGTCCAACAAAACTTTATGGAACACCAAACGGTGTAATGGTTCGCACCCCTTCGTATTACGGGGTACATTAACCGAATAGATTTTGAAACACCAAAAGACGTGAAAATTCCAACAGGTGTGTTTTGTGGGGACACATATTGCATCCGTTGGATGTCTATATATTACTCGTATCTGTTAGTAGCATTCTACAAAAACGAAATCCTAAATGCTTCTACATTTAAAAAAAAAAAAAATCACCAGTAAGTAATGGAAATGTTGCCGGATTTAACTCCCGAGATACTACACCGCCTCCCAAGTACAAAAAGTATTTTGGCAAGCAAATGTGTATGCAAAGAGTGGAATTCTGTCCTTGCGGACAAAAGAATTGGACTCCTTTTCGATTTCACTAAAAAAATGAGAGAAGAAAAAGTTACTCAACTCTTCCACAGAGAACAAATTGAGGAGGAATATTACTACACGATGATGGAAGATTTCTATCAGATGTTATTTGGAAACAATGGTACCTGGAATATCGAATTCTATAATGAAAACAATACACACCCAATCGTTGGATCTTGTAATGGTCTGGTATGTTTTTATGTTTCATACCACGACATACAAGATCCTATTTATATTATGAATCCAACAACGGGTGAGCACCTCCATCTGCCACAAATATGCGATCCAACACCAACGCCACAAATTAGTTGGGATCCACGATACGTCGTAGGGGGTTTCAGCTATTGTGAACATACCGGTGAATACAAAGTAGTTCGAATTCAAGTGGACGTACACACTCTAGGCGACAACAGGGGATGGAGGAACATCGGAGATTTTCCTTTTACTTTTTGGGATTCAGGTGTGTACGCACATGGTTGTATTTTTTGGATAAATCATTATTTTTATGACAATATTCAGATAATATCTTTCAATTTGGACAATGAGACATTCCAGTCACATTCGCCACCCCCACATCATATTTATGAGAATGGTGGTTTCAGTACTCCAAGACTTGGAATGGTCTTGTCTGGAGTTCGCCTTTTATTTTACAACATTCACGTTATTTATGATATCCAGATTGATTTTTGGGCACCCATTTCCGATAATGATATTCATGCACGGGCACTCGGTGTAGAATGGAATTGGGAACTTAAGAGGAGCATTGTCTTGGAAGATCCTTCGAATCTATGGTGGCCGCCTTATAAGCTGATAGCCTTGGGAAATAACAACGACATCCTATTGAAAAACAACCGCTGTTTAGAGCGTTACTTTAACAGAAATTGCGGAGACAAGGTGGGTAAACGTTAGAGTTATTCCTCACATGAGGAGCGCCGCCTCGTTGAGGAATTTTGGAGGACAATCGGAAACATGTACTGACGATGTCCATGCCACAAACATATTCTGTGTGTAGTGTTTTTGTTTTTGTTTTGATCAGAGTACTGTAGTTTGGTGTTCAATATATATATTTTTAATAGTACTATTTCTCATCTTTAATTATATTTTTTCGTATCTTGTTTGGACTAAAAGTTGTTTTTGAAATTTGAAGAATCGGACTTGGTCTTATTTTGGGTAATAATGGTTGGTATTTTATTTAATGGAGTTAATGCTTTTAAACTTATTCCCGACGAATTTAGAGGGGGACTTTCTTTTATGGTGGTCAATTTGGTATAGAGGGAGGCATTTCTGTATTCCAGTTGTATTTATGGTTATAAATTTTGCGAATCTATAGGGAGACTTTTATGTGTTCATAAAAGTAAATCCGAGAGGGAAAAGGAAAAATGTAAAAAGAAGTGAGAATTTGAGATGCAAAAGGTATAAGTGATTGATAGACAAATCAATGATGATATTCTTGAAAATGCACACGAATGAAAAAGATTTTGTAACTGATGGGGATTTGAGAAGTCGAAAAAAAAATGTTGATTACGTGACTAATCGGGATTCTTTTTGTAGACGAATTATAGATTTGAAACTGGTGTTTGACACCAAAACACAAAACCAGAACATAAATGGGCAAAACAAATTAGAGACATATGTAACACATCATTTTAATTTTCAGAATTGTGTTATTACGTCTTTTTTATTAATAAATAACTAAGAAATACTGATCAATAAGAAATCTATTTTGTCAATCTAGTCTCTTTTTGAATCATGAACTATAGATGCCACGTCCTAGTCGTTAATATCACGAAACATATCATAAAACAATTGTTCTTGAAGTCGATAATTTCGTCCTTGAAGTATATTCACCTTTTGTTGGAGATCAAAAAAATCACGATCAAAGGGACAACAACATCTACTTTCCTTAGGCACAAATTCCACACAATGCTCATCGACAGCAAATGCATTAATCTCACGCAAACGCCAATAATCTGCATGCTTCCTCATGCAGATTATGAACATGCCGAGTCTAGGCTGAAGAACTCGTACATCGTAATCTGAGATCTTAAAATCGTCTTCTAGGGTTCTTCTTAATGAATTGTATTCAACAGTTTTAGGACCCATAACAATAAATTGGTAGCAATAGGATGTGCAGTTCATTCTGATCGAAAAGGAAGAGCGATTCGCAAGAGAAAAATTCTTGTGTTGACAATTAGATATGGTGGCCGAATTTTTATTTATTTATTAAGTTTTGTATGTTCAGAAACTACATCCGATTAAAATGAAAATTAGATAAAGATCAAATATTCATTCCATATATACCTCATTATCTATTTGCTGCCATATTTATAGTGATACGGAAACTTAAATATTTGATGTACTTGTAAGGATGTAAGGAATACCAAACACCTAGCTTGCTTAACCTAAAAATGTAGGGTCTAAAAGAGAGATACATAAATTAAGGTACCATTGTAAATACACTTTTGTATTTTAGGGATAGTTCCTGTTTTCTATTATCAACCAATGCCGTTGTAAATATTAAGATGTTTTTGTGATGGGTATTCTAATTCCAGGAGGTAAGCATTACTGAATTGGTGCATAAGTAGCTGTAATGAGAATCGCAACTAGTTTCTGCAATTCAAATGAAAGCCAGGAAGACCCCTTCCCCTTGATGGACTCTAGTCTATAGAATCCATGTAATTTCAGCAATCCTTTGTGATTTCGATACAATGTCAAATTTGTGTAATAAAATTAGGTGTGATTTTTCCAAGTAGCCATTTGTTTTCAACACAATACTTGTTCTTTCTATATATCCAATTCTTTAATCATATATTGAGTTTGACAATGCAACCAACAACTCCAACACCATTCAATCATACACAAGAAAACGGTCATTAAACAAGAAAATTAATCCATTCGACAGTCATTAAGCAAGTCCAACACCATTCAGTCATTAACATTAGAAAAAACATGAAAATTAATCCTAAATCCGAAACATAGATTCCAAAAAACAAAACAAGATTCAGTTGTCCATAATTTCCTGTTAGACCCCTCTTAATTCCAAATTTTCTCTGTACTTTGACGATACCTATTTCTTCAAAATAGTAACTTGTGTAACCATTTGCAAACTCTGTATCATCATTTCCGTTAAAGCAACTTAACCCAAAAAATCCACCAGCTATAAGAAAATTGGAATTGGTAGAGTCTTACCTGTTGCCTACTTATCTCCTTTCCTTTTTCTCCAACAACAGCAAAAACTCTTCTGGGTATTCTTCATCTTTTACTTTCTCTATGCTTTTCTTCTTTGTCTCTTCATTTTGTTCCTCATATACTGAATTTGCATGATGAAACTCATTCCACAACAGATCTGTATCATCATCTTGGTTATTTTTCTGCACACCTACTTCTTCCTCTTCTCTCATCTTCCTTTCCTCTTCTTTCTTCTTCTTTTTATTCAATCTTGCTTCTTGTTTCCATATATAGTACTTAGCTTTATTTAGTTGATCCAAATCCATTTCAAGTACTGCTAATTTAATCCTCATCATCACTTCTTTTCTCTTCAAGCAATACTCCTTATCAATTTCTTCCTCTGTCATTGGGGTCTTGCTTTTTGATGGTTTGGAACTACTCCCTTTTTCTAGGTTATTTTGATCCATTGTTATCTCTGAAACTTTTTTTTTTATTCTCTTCTCTTGGCTTAATTTTCTCTCTGGAAAATGAATAATCCCTAATTCCTCTTTCTCATTTATTATCCTTTTTTTTTTCTTCTTCTGAGACCTATTCCCAAGAGACGCATGCAACGGTTGAATTCAAAGAAATAATAACACCCTACTAAAATGTCATGTCCTTTCAGACCTACTTCATGACGTAATGGTTATCCTTTAGATTTTGTTTCCTTTTAAATAAAAATCCAGTTGTGGGTTAAATTCGCGGCATAAGCTATAACCGCTTATAAGATAAAACATGCAAATATACGGTACTAGCCTGCTCATTAAGGACGCGACCATTCAAATAATGCCTGCTCATCAAGAACGCCACCATTCGCCAACAGGTGTATTGGATGTCTATATAAGCTTTACTCGTATCTGCTTGTAGCATTCTACAATAAGAAAATCCTAAATGCTTGTAAATTTTTTTTTTTGATAATCTTTCATCAGTATAATAGTGATGGATATGTTGCCGGAATTAACTACCGAGATACTACGGTGCCTCCAAACTGCAGAAAGCATTTTAGCAAGCAAATGTGTTTGCAAAGAGTGGAATACTGTCCTTGGGGGTAAAAGAATTGGACTCCTTTTTGGTGTCACATCAAGAATGTGGAAAGGTAAGGTTACTCAACTCTTTTATAGAGAGGAAGATTTCATCCCGATCGTAACAGCCAACAATCACGACGCCCCGAATGATGGAACCTATGATGATTGGACTAAGTTGCACCCAATAGTTGGATCTTGCAATGGACTGGTATATTTTTATGTTTCACACCACGGCATACACGATCCTGTATATATTATGAATCCAGAAACTGGTGATCACCTCCATCTGCCACAACTATGCATCCCAATTGCACCAGATCAAGTACTTTCGAGGTATCCACGATACAACGTAATTTGGGGTTTCGGCTACTGTCAACGTACCAATGAGTACAAGGTAGTACGAATTCACATGGATGGTAAAGTTCAAATACACACTCTAGAAGACAAGAGGGGATGGAGGAACATGGGGGAGATTCCTTATACTTTTCATAGTTCAGGTGTGTACGCACATGGTTGTATTTTTTGGAAGGATTGTTATCAGCGGGATATTGACATAGTATCTTTTAATTTGGACACTGAGACATTCCATCAACATTCGCCACCCCCGCATCATATTCCTGGGAGTGAATTTTGGATAGATTCTTACCCATCACTTGGGATGGTCATGTTCGGAGTTCGCCTTTTATTTTATTACATCCATGAGGGGGTTGGTCAGCCCCGTATAGATTTCTGGGCTCCCATATCCGAAAAAAATATTCATACATGGGCACCTGGTGGGGAATGGAACTGGAATCATCAGATGAGCATTTTATTGGAAGAGGATGGGGATGAATGGCCAACGTATGACCCAATAGCCTTTGGAAATAACAAGGACCTCTTATTGTGGCAGAATAGGCGTTTATTGCGTTACAATACACTCACCAGAACTTGGACGGAAATTTGTAGGACACTACTGTGGGAAACATGGGCAATTATTCCTCACATGAGGAGCGCTGTGTCTCGTTGAATAATTTTGGTGGACAATCGAAAACGTGTACTCATGATGTCCATGCCACTAACACATTCCTTGGGTTATCTATGTAGCTTTTTTTCTTGTAGTTGTGTTTTTTTTTTTTTTTTTGGTATTTGGATTTTTTTCTATGTTGATATGTACAATTTATTCCTTGGGTTATCTATGTAGCTTTTTTTTTTCTTGTAGTTGTGTGTGTGTTTTTTTTTTTTTGGTGTTTGGATTATTTTCTATGCTGAAATGTACAATTTAGTTTGGGTCATTGTTTAACTAGCCAACCTTTGGTTTTTTCCTTTTTTTGCTTTACACCTATGGTCCAGCCATCCGGGCCACCCCAACCGACATCTGGACTAGGTCCAGGGGGTTTTCTGCATTTGAGGTTTCCTCGTTAACAAAACTTCTGGTGTCTGTGTTATTTCTTTTTTTGCATTATATTTTGTTATATAATTGAAATATCACAGGTTGTGCGTTGAATCAGTCAATTGGGAAATCCAACCTTTGGTTGTTGATTGAAATTGATTGATCCTTGAACATTGGTCTTTGGTACCGTTCAAGTTATTCCTCTTATATTTGCTGATTGCAGATTGAATTGAGAGATAGAGATATAAAACTCTTTGATATACTTTTCTCTAGATTGAGTCTGACTGTCTAGTTGATTCTCTTGAGAATATATTAGAGTTTGTTTATTCAGATTGCCAAACGAATTATTGGGTGTGTTTGTTATACCCCCGCTTTTTCAATTGGTATCAGAGCAGGAAAACACATTAAGACCTGATAAGTCTGTGTTTGTAACGATCTGAGTATGAACAATTTTGTCTCTGAAAACGCTTAACCAGAAATGGACAAACTCAACTTCGAGTGTGTTCTAGAAACCATCGATATGGTTGAGAATCCTATTTAAAAAAAATTCATCAATAATCTTTGTCTTGAAAAACATCGATTGATAAGGAAAATTGATGGACTTCATTGCGAGATTTATATAAAAAAATCTGAGCTTCGAGAACGTTATGAAGAGGTTGTTGATCTCCAAAAGAAGTTGGATGAACAAATCCGGATCAACTCTGATCTTGTTGCAGAAATTGCAAAACCTAAGGATTTAAAATATGTAAAGTCATCTTCAATGGATTTGAGTAACTCCTCTAATTCTTCATTGAAGAATTATCGTATGTCAGTTAATAAGCGAGGCTTAGGCTTTGTGAAAACTGAAAGTGCTCAGAATTCTTCGAACAAGAGTAAAGTTGTTGGCACATGTGTGTTTTGTGGTTCTCATGATCACTTTCAACATGTATGTTTGTCTTTTAGAAAAATATTAAATGTTACACGTAATCTTCACAAGAATGTTGTACAACTTTTGTCTGCTTTTAAAAGACAATCAATACTAACAAGAAAGCCTAATTTGGTTAGTAGTGCTAGTATGGGAGCTTTTGCTCTAAAATCAACATCACCCTTTCAATGGTTTCTTGATAGTGGATGTAGCAGGCATATGACTGGAGATCTCTCGTGGTTTGTCAACACAAGCGACTTTGATGGTGGTCCAGTAACATTCGGTGATGGAAGCTGCTGCTACATAAGCAAGAAGGGGACAATCAAATTACCCGGTGTTCCTGAAATTCATGATGTAGTATACGTAAAAGGTATGACTGCTAATCTTCCTCCTGTTAGTCAAATCTGTGACAAAGGCCATAAGGTTGTCTTCAATGCTAATGGATGTGACATTGTAGACAAATCTGGAAAAGTGATTTTTCAAGGATCACATGGAAAAAATAACTGTTATCTGTTGGATACTCAGTTCAGTAATTGTTGCAATTTTACTAAGGTGGAATCTATACATCTTTGGCATGAGCATTTTGGTCACATCAATTATCGTCTTCTAACTAAGATCATTAACAAAGAACTTGTTAGAGGTGTTCCCAAAATCAATGCTAAGATTGAAGGTGTATGTGGTGCCTGTCTAAAGGCTAAACAAACAAAAGTTCCACATAAATCATCTCGAGATATTCCCACTAAAGCTCCACTTGATTTAATTCATATGGATCTCTTCGGCCCAATCCAAGAACCTACTGTGGATGAAAAGAAGTATGCTTTGGTTATGGTAGATGATTACACCAGATTCACTTGGGTAGCTTTTTTGGCTCACAAGAATGAAACCCTTAGTGAATTCAAGATTATTGTTAATAAAATCCAGAATGAATAGGTTCGTAAACTAAAGAAAATTAGAAGCGATCGTGGCACGGAATTCAAGGACACAAAAGTGTTTGAATACTGTGATTCTCTGGGGATTATTCAATAATACTCTCCACCTATTACTCCACAAGCTAATGGAGTTGCAGAAAGAAAGAATAGGAACATTCAGGAAATGGCAAGGGTAATGCTCCATAACAAAAACTTACCGTTGAAGTTTTGGGGAGAGGCAGTTTTTACAGCTTGCTACTTGATCAATCGTGTTTACTTATGGTCAAAGACCTTAAACACGCCCTATGAGTTGTGGTACAGTAAGAAACCCAACCTAAACTATCTTAGAGTGTTCGGCAGTAAGTGCTACATTCTAAAGGACCATGAACAGAAAGGGAAATTTGACTCGAAAAGCGATGAAGGTATTTTTCTTGGCTATGCATCTGACTGTCGTGGTTTTCGATTTTTTAATCTCAGAACCCAAGTTATGATGGAATCTACAAATGTTATCATTGATGATCTAAGTAATTTTCGTCATGATGACTCTCCTGCTGAATTTCCTCCAACCGAGACAATTGAGAAAATCAAAGAAATCCTAGAATCAGTAGAAGTTATTCCAACAGTTACTGATCCTGATATTTCTAGCGATGAGGAGAAAAGCCCTAGTCAGGTTGTTCCTGTTGAACAAGAACGTACCCATCCGCGGTATCTCTGGGTTCAAAGAAATCATGATACTAACAGTATTATTGATGGGAGAGATTCTACAGCTAAGACGAGAGGACAACTTCAAAATATTTGTAATTTTGGTTGTTATCTATCGCAAGTAGAACCTAGAAATATTGATGAAGATCTTAGCGATCCTTTTTGGGTGAATGCAATGCATGAAGAGTTAAATCAATTTCAAAGACAAGATGTATGGAAGTTCGTCCCTTGTCCCCCCAATATCAATATTGTTGGTACTAAATGGATATTCAAGAACAAGTCTGATGAATTTGGCACCATTGTCAGAAACAAAGCCAGACTTGTCGCTCAAGGATATTCACAGATTGAATGAATCGACTTTGACGAAACCTTTTCTCTTGTGGCACGCCTTGAGTCCATTCAATTATTATTAGCTCATGCTTGTTTTCTTAAGGTTAAGCTGTTTCAAATGGACATTAAATCCGCTTTCCTAAATGGAAATTTAAAGGAAGAGGTCTATGTCGCTCAACCTAAGGGATTCGAAAACCTTGATTTCCCATATCATGTCCTTAAGCGTAATAAGGCATTATATGGGTTAAAACAAGCACCTCGTTCCTGGTTCGAAAAACTGACTACTTCCCTCCTTAGGAAAGGTTTTTTGAGAGGTGAAGCTAATAAAACGTTGTTTGCCAAATGGATTGGGAAAGATGTTGTTATCGCTCAAGTCTATGTAGATGATATCATCTATGGATTAATATCTGAGAAACTTGCAAAAGATTTTCAAGTCTCTCTTGGCAAGGAGTTTGAAATGAGCAATGTTGGTGAATTAAAATTCTTTTTGGGTTTACAAATTCAACAACACAAGGATGGAATTTACTTATCTGAAGAAAAATATGCAAGGGATCTTTTCACAAGATTCGGTCTTGATAAGTCAACTCCAAAACTGACTCCTATGCCCACCACGGGTAAACTACATCGAGATGAGAAAGGTGTAAATGTGGATCAAAAACTTTATCGATCTATCATTGGAAGTCTTTTACATCTTATAGCCACTAGATCTGATATTGCTTTTAGTGTTGGTTTCTATGCTAGGTTTCAGGTAAATACAAAGGAATCTCATCTTGCAAATGCTAAAAGGATCATACGATACGTCAATCACACGGTTGGGTATGGTCTATCTTATACTTTTGATACTCACACTGATCATTTTGCCTATTCAGATGCTGATTGGGAAGGGTGTGTGGAAGACAGAAAAAGTACATCAAGGGGTTTCTACTATGTAGGATTGAATCTTGTGGCTTTGCATAGCAAGAAACAAAATTCACAATCCCTGTCTACATGTGAAGCAGAATATATTGCTGCAGGCTCATGTTGTACTCAACTTCTCTGGATGAAACAAATGCTTGCTGATTATGGAATTGATACTGGAATAACGAAGATCTTTTGTGACAACTCGAGCGCGATTCGAATCACTGAGAATCCTGTTGAGCACTCAAGAACTAAGCACATTGATATAAGGCATCATTTTATTAGAGATCTATATGAAAATGGTATCATAAATATGGAATTTGTGCCTTCCGAAAAATAATTGGCTGATATTCTCACCAAACCATTAGATACTGCTACATTTCAACTTACGACAGTCTATTGGTGTTTTTTTGGTTCATTAGTCTTTCCTAAACTCTTTCCCCTACACTTATCTCAATCTGTTGGGCAAATGAGTTTGGAATTCCAGTTTAAGTGTTACTTCAATTCTGCATTTGTATCAGTAGTTGAATTTCTGTTTAGTATCTTAGTATTGTCCAAATAAATCCTTCTTTTCTGATAAAAGTAAGGTCGCTTTTGTTGTTCTTTTGGGAATGACATTTTATGGGGGAGAATTCTTATTTGAAATTGTGCTTAATTGCCAAATCTTTGTGGGGAGTGCGGCTGTGGAATATTGTAGGGGTTATGTTGTATCTTTATAAACTCCTTGATGAATGCATTTAGTTTCGGCTATTTGATGACATCTAAACAAGTTGATATGTTGTTCTCTTTTGGTCATGAAGTATCTCTATGGAAATTTCATTAGGATCCCACTAGTTTTCGTACCTTTGCCAATTTATATTGAATAAAAGGGGGAGAATTAATGTGTAGTTCACACTACAAATACATATGGTTTACGGATCATTATGTAAGGGGGAGTGGTTTTCATGTGAGATGAAGTATTGACTAAGGAGGAGTGATACATATCACCATAGTATTGTTGTCAAAGTTGTGATACAATTGGACTTTGATGTTGTATAATGATACTATGACACTGTATAACAATGATTGAGAGCAACTGTTTTCTCATTGTTATTGCTACGGATCTTCAACAACAATGATGCGAAATTGAACACATTTGGAATCATTGGAATACTTGGAAGTGACGAAGATTTCGAGTAACGTTGAAGAACCAAAGAGTTCAAGCATTTGGATGAGAAGCTACAAAGTTTATTTATTTTGTAATCCATATGTATTGATAGTTTTGTCACTAAAATTGACAAATGGGGAGATTGTTAGAGCATTTCTCGGTCGAACTTGCAAGCGTTGCTATCTCAAGCTTGTTTGTCAATGTTAGTGATTAAAACTATAAGTATTGATTTCTAGTCTACTTATAGTGATGTCTCGGACTAAGATAGATTGTGTAGTTGAGCATTAGAATTCACGGCGTTCATCAAATTGAAGACGAAGAACTACTAAGGCGAGCTTGTGGAACTTCATCAACAAAAGGTATGTGGAGACTGAAACTCATCTATCACTTGGAAAATCTATTTCTACTCTATCTCCTATATTGAGACAAAGGTCGTTTATGGTTTTCGATTATACACATTTGAGATTTTGAGCTGAGATTAACTCGCTTACATATTTCTCGGAATATGTGTTGGTAAGCTTTTGCTTCAACCAAGTTCATCTTATATTCTTGACGAACGTCAAAAGATGATCATGTGAAAATCGCCGAGTAACATCTTACATGGTTTGTGTGATACAATCATTTGATGTAGGCTTGGAATGTTTCGTTATGATTATTTCAATATCTTGAAAATTACTTTGAAGTTAATAGTGTGTGAAAACGGCTATTGTCATCCTCTAAGAAAGTTTCAATGATTGAAATAGAGTTTAGAATACTTAACCATCATTGGATTATAAACATAGTGTGCATTCTTGCATGTATGTAATCCATGACCAGAACTAAAGTATGCATACCCGTATGCGTACTTGTAGTTGTGAAATTCCGTGTACCAAGTACACATACCGGTACGCATACTTGCGTAAGGTATAGGTCCGGGAATTTCTGCTGGGTTTTGGAAGTGTACTTAAGTATGTGTACCCATTCGCATACTGGGGAATCCAAACTCAGACCGGCTACTTAAGTATGCGTACCCGTTTGCATAGTTGAGTGGTTAAAGTTCTAGAATTGGTTTGTTCATGAACTAATACATTTATATATTAAGGAATGCGTTCTTTGCAAACCGTGGCTATAATGTTCATGAATCGATTCGAGTGAATCAAACCAATTTTGCTTCGATTGTGTTCTTGTACACTTCTATGAGAATATAGCAATTTAACAACTCTTTAACTAGTTTCATTTGAGTCATTTGAACTAGTTATGGTTAAGATGAATATGGTTGATATGAGAGTGTTCATATAGCTAACCTCGGTTAACTATGGTTGAGCCAACATGGTGTACATGTTTAGGTACGGTTACATAAACCTAAATGAGGGTACATTTCATTTGTGTATAACAAGCTAAGTTCGATCTAACAGTTGAAAGATATTAGATTGAATCTAATCAGGTTTTCATCTAACGGTAAATATTGAATGCTTTGTTACCAAGGTAACTTAGATTGCAAACCCTGATTTGAAAACTATATAAAGGAGAACTCTAGCAACTGGGAAACCTAATCCCCACACCTCCTGTGTGATACTAGTTGTATAAGCTAGAGTCGATTCTCCTTTAACCTTAGGTATTTCACGAAACCCTGTAGGTTAACGACATAAAGACTTCATTGGGATTGTGAAGCCAGACCCAACTATTTTCTTTGTAGTTGCGTGATCTGATCTTGCTTTTCTATCGTATTTGAGTACTATCTTCTTTAAGATTGGCTCGAGATTTATTCTCCGATAGGCAAGATAAAAAGTAGTCACAAACATCTTCGTCTAATCGTTTGTGATTCCACAATATCTTGTTTCGCTACCATACGGTTAAGATTATTGTGAGGTGATTGATAATACTAGGTTGTTCTTCGGGAATATAAGTCCGGTTTATCAATTGGTTCCTGTGCACATTGATTTATCAAAAGACGGAACAAAACTCGTAGGTATTTCTGTGGGAGACAGATTTATCTATTCCAATAGACTTTTCTGTGTGAGACAGATTTGTTTATCAAGTCTTCGACTTTGGGTCGTAGCAACTCTTAGTTGTGGGTGAGATCAACTAAGGGAATCAAGTGCGTAGTATCCTGCTGGGATCAGAGACGTAAGGAGCACAACTGTACCTTGAATCAGTGTGAGATTGATTAGGGTTCAAATATAGTCCAGTCCTAAGTACATTGGCAGTAGGCTAGTGTCTGTAGCGGTTTAATACAGTGTGGTGTTCAAATCTGGACTAGGTCTCGGGGTTTTCTGCATTTGCGGTTTTCCTCGTTAACAAAATTATGGTGTCTATGTTATTTCTTTTCCGTATTATATTTTGTTATATAATTGAAATATCATAGGTTGTGCGTTGAATCGATCAATTGGGAAATCCAACCTTTGGATGTTGATTGAAATTGATTGATCCTTGAACATTGGTCTTTGGTACCGTTCAAGTTATTCCTCTTATATTCAATCGGGGTCGTAAATTCCTATTTGCTGATTGCGGATTGAATTAAGAGATAGAGATATAAAACTCTTTGATATACTTTTCTCTAGATTGAGTCTGTCTGTCTAGTTGATTCTCTTGAAAGTATATTGGAGTTTGTCTATTCAGATTGTCAAATGAATTATTGGGTGTGGTTGTTGTACCCCGCTTTTTCACACTTAAGTCTTTCTTTTCACACCAATCATCACAGAGTTTCACTTTTCTTTTTTCCAGGTACGTGCTTCGTATTCTCTTGTATATTTTTTTAAGCGTTCGTCGTGTCAGTTGTTGACATAACCGTAACGCTTTTCTGCAGTATATGATGGGAACTCCAGGTGATGATTATTCCTCTAACTCTCCAGAGAAGGATTTTGAAGCTTACAATCCCAGGATAACCGCATTCGAAGAGGTATTGGCCAAGATAGATCGTCCGTTTTGTGAAGCTAGTCAGGCCATACAGGGTATGTCCCTCGTACATCTGAGCATCGTTCTAGATCGTGTCCAAGCTTTTCTTGCCTCGGTTAGCATGGAGGAAAAGTGGAGACACGATGAAGCATCTCAACCAATAAGCGCTAGGTCTGAAAGATTCGCGGCTGGGCTAAAGCGATGAAGGATTGAGCATAAACGACCTCCAAGTGAAAATAAACATGATTATCCTATTCATAACGGCGTCATAATTCTCGACTCTGATATGGACGAACCCTATCATGAGGAGTATCCTCAGAAGGCTGCTGAAACAATTTCTGAACATGATGTTGAAGTAGCTCCTGAAGGGGATGTTGAGGAAGCTTCCAAAGAAGAGGTTGAAGGAGCGGATTACGAGGAAGATGTTGAAGCAGCTTCCAAAGAGGACTCCAACGCCATTAATCCTGGTGTTGATGCTGATAATTCGATTTTCCACTTTATGATTTTCTTTTGTAGATAAACATCTGTTCGTAGCTAGCGGATGCTCCTCTAATATTTTGTAGTTTTTTGCTTCATGTTGTTGAAACCAAGACTTCTTTGAATAATAATTCTTCATTCAGGCTTTTTTCATGATTTTATGTTTCCGGTCAGATGAATGAAACCTTCACAACTGAGAAATCCGAATTTATTAAAAAAATTAGATTTCACAATTAGCACTCTGATTTTGCAATTCAAGCCCTTCCCAATTTATTAAGGCGAGAACCGTGCTTTCTTTTTATATGAATGGATATCACTATAACTTTCCATACGATATTCCCCTTGCATATCACCTGTGTTGTTTGGCGGGTTCTATACATCAGCTAAGTATGCAGAGTTGGATTCCCGAACATGTAGAATAAGCACGCCTACATTGCCACAACCAAGAAATCCAAAAGCCATGCTTGTTAAATGAGGAAGCTTTATCTCTAATTGATGACGTGTGTAACGTGATTGGACACGCTGCTTCTGAAAAAGGTTGCAATCTGAGAGTATCACGTGTGCTAACTTCAGATTCACTGCTTCCTGGTTCCGTGAAGGAATTTCCAAAATCTAAAAATTGCAGACGATCAAACTTTTCCTAGGGATCTCGTCAGGCAAAGAGAGGTGGTGGTCGAGAAACTGTCTCATCGTTGAAGCAGGCTGCTCTTCGGGATATGAAAGGTGCTTGCTCTAAGAAGGATGTTGTTCTTATTGATGATTCCCCTTGAATATCTTGTTCATTCTTTTTCCTTTATATTTTCCCCTCTTTGGTATTTTCTGAAAGATACGAGATGTCTCTTTCATGGTTTTTTTTTTTTTTTTTTAGTTTCGAACTAATGGGTAATGGTTTTGTGAGGATTTTGAGTTTACTCGGACTTTTCTTGAAATGATTCAGGATTTTTCAAAAGGAAATGATGTTTCGATTAACTGATAAATTGAAATCCTAATTATGAAAGCAAGCAGTGCAATCATTTTGGAGGAATTACAAATATTGCATGAAAAGGGAAACTGCTAGAGGAAATACTAAAAGGTTTGAGCCATCGGGCGTGCACTACTACACCTTCTAATTCATCAGTGTTGATGAGCTTGCAGTATCCTCCCAAGATAACTTCTGTAACTAGGTACGGCTCGTATTTTCCTTCCGCGGAATCGAGCGAAGTAGGTTGAGCAGCAATCCTTACTACCATATCCCCAACTTGGAATTGGTTTGGGTGTTGCACCGCTACTTGATTCTTAGATTCCTTATCTTTGACTGAGACAGCTTATAAACTCCTGATAAAATACTTGAATGGACCAGCATCCCATTCACATCTCCTAGTGATAGTCGGATTGATAATCGGATCAAGTCCCCAAGCTTTGACGGAAGGAGGAGTGACTGGTTGCAAAAAGGGTTGTTCAATAAGACTTACTTGTGTCCGGAATCTGCGAACAAATGCTGATGCGCTCTCTCCAGGCAGTTGCGTCACATTCGCGAGTTGTTGATACAATAACAAATAATCTTCAGGATTGGATGGCTTGTTGGAGACCTTTTCAGATATAGACACTGGTAAAGGACATACTCCTAGCTTCGCCTTGTTGTCGTGTATCCATGAGCGCCCCAGGAACATATCATAATTTTGGTATTCTCTAACAATATGAAATTTGGCGTGTGTTAGAGCATCTCCCACCTTGATTTCTAGATTAATGTACCCGTAAGCGTTTTTGGATTCTCCTTATGAGTTTTTGATTTCGGTTGGGAAGTGAACAGCTTCCCACTTTGAAATCCTTGCAGCTCTCAGAGTCTTGACTATGAAAATGTTGAAGTTAGAGGCCGCGTCAATTAGTGTGCTGTCAAACTCGATATCTTTCAGGTGAGCAGTGGTTAAGAGTCTCCGGTTGCATCTATCAGTCGTACATTCCAGGAGAGGTGGGGATTTGGGAGAAGCTTCTCTGGCTGGAAACATCCGCTTGCATGATACAACACGATTGAGGGCTGCAAATATGTCCTGACGCTGCGCCTTGGAGAAATACATAATCTCACATAAATGCTTCATCATAGACTGTACGGTTTTGTGGACGGAGTCCCCAGAAATCATGCAGCTCCTGACAAGAAGAGGGTCTATGTGAACTCCTTCGGTGCCTAATTGAAGTTCTCCTGCATCCACCTTCTCTTTGAAGATGCACTTCAATTTGTTGCAGTCACTGGTTGGGTGATTGACGAACCTATGGTAACGGCAATATTTGGGATCTGCCATTTCCTTTTCAGTTAGTGGACATCTGAGAGGAGGTAGCTTGATCGCATCATCTTGAATCCATGCTTCTAGGAGTTCGATTACCTATTCAATCAGAAACGGGAAGTGTAGAGCAGCCTCTCCAGTTTCTTGTTGCTATGCAGGCGTCTTAGTCGCATCCTTCTGGGGTTGAGCTGTCTGTTGCGCTGGTTCCACACATTTAGGTTATTGTTCTGCAGCTGGAGCTTTTATTTTTCCTCCTTCACTCACCACGCTTACAGAGGGTTGAGTGTTGTATTGTTTGTTGATGAGACGTCTGTTCTCTCGAGTCTCTCATGCATTTTCATTCCTGGCGAGACTTGTCCTTTCCAGCAAGGCTGGTGCTGTTGTATCCGACCGCTTAGCAACTTCACAAAGTTTAGAGAATGTCTGCAAGCGCAGGTTCTCCAGTAAGGCGCGATAGACGGGTACAATTCCATCAATGCATAACTCCACCAATTGATGTTCAGTCACATTTGGATCATGGCAATCGAGCGCTTGAATTCTGAATCTCTTGACATAATCATTTGGATGTTCATTTTTTCGCTGAAACATTCTTCCCAAGTCTGACAAAGTGATTTTCTCAGACACAAAGAAATATTTCTTGTAGAAAGCGGTAACCATCTCACACTAATTGGCTATGATGTTTGGTGCAATGTTGTTGTACCAGGTATACGCTCTTCCAGTGAGTGATTTTGAGAATTCTTTCAAGCGGAGGACGTGGTTGTATTCATGGTCCCCTAGTGATTCCAAAAAACGAGAGATGTGTTCACGAGCGTTACCAGTACCGTCATAAAGGGAAAACTTGGGAGAAGAATATCCTCTTGGAAGAGGAACTCTTTTCACATCAGGAGGATAAAGAGGCTGGTGCTGATGAATGGTAGCTGGATTTTCCCTGCCTCGATTCTGAAGAAGTCGTTCCAGGTCCTCACGTGTGATAAAATTGGATTGTTGATTCCTTTCTGATGGTTGTTCAGGAGCTACACGAGCTTCTTCATCCATAAAGACACGCCCTGTTGAAGTACTTGCACCAGGAGTCATGAAAGTGTTCCTTGTCTGCTCCATTAGGGGTTGGCGCGGTTCTGGTGGTAATCTTTCCGTTAGTGTCTTGATAAAAGTGAGTACCTCCTTCTAAGTTGTATCCGTGTCCGTCCGAGCTTTGGCAAGAACTTCTTGTCTCTCCATTAAATCGACATTGGTAATGAGAGGTTGGTTTCCTCTGGCTCCTTCAGTCTCCCGACCTAACGAAGAAGTGGTAGCATCTCTGGTGACGATTGGAGGTGTCACGCTCGAAGAAATATTAGGAGTAGCAGCGGCTCTAGCTCTGGTGATAAGAGGCGTCACGCCAGAGAGGATGCTTCCGGCGCTGCTGGTGTTGGTGCTAGAGGGTGTAACAACATGAGATGTGTTGACTATGCTGGCAGGCGGTACATTGGTGTTAGCAACGGAAACAGTGGCGCCTAGAGTATTATCAGCGCCAGCAGCATCAGGATTGGTAACTGACCCAGACCTAAAATCCACCATCTTGAAATTGAGAAAACTGGAATGAAAATTGAGAAACTGATTTCGCAACCGAGAGATTAATTTCCCATTGTGGTCGCCAATTTGTAGTAGGGTAAAAACTGATTCTGTTGGAAATGGTAAATTTGGGTGTGCCGCCGAGAAACGAATCTGAACCCTAATTAAATAAATGTACTGCACAGGAGTACTTTAGATTCGAGAGATCAATCTATACAATTCTGTCCTAAACCAAGAAATGGCCGTTCCAGTCTTACTTCGGTCACAAAATAAAGGAGAAGGGTTGATCTTAGGGAGGAAAGCGAAGAAGGTGTTGAGATTAGAATGGTTAACTCTGAAGGTGTGGTTGTTTTATGACTTGTATCAGAATGTGGAACTTGCTTGCGAAATGTATGCTATAAGTTCTTGGTGTTTTCTGAATACTTGTGTTGATAACCGTTGTTGGTTGAAATAGGTTGAAAACCTATTTATACAAGTCATAGTTGAACGAACCTTGATCTCATAGGAAGTTGAAGTAGTTGAGTGATGGAGAAGTGGGGATCGTGTAAAATGTTGAAAACCACGTCCCTACTCGAAGGGAAGAATGGTCGGTTACACCCACTACTTTTTTGCTGCCACTAACTGTCCGTCTTTCCTGACACTTCTTCATAATGGGCGTGTTGGACGCCGCACGCTGTAAACCGCCAGACCAATACCCTGATGACATCCCCCAGTTTGTGACATGTTTGATGTCTCGAGTATTTTTGTAGAAAAATATGCAGCAGGCTGCTGAGTGGGTCTTGCCTGCAAGACCTAATTATTCTGACCAATCACACGCAAGCTATGCGGCGGGCAGTCATATGTTACAAGTCAAGCTGTGTGACTTGAAGCAAAAGGGTAGCATATAATGCTTTCAGGTCAAATTATTAAATTATTTGTGAAAGTAATATTCATAAAACATCGTTTCTAATCGATGCATATAAAGCACCAATTTTAAGCAAGCAGCTCAAAATAATCGATGCTCATGAAGCATCGTTGTATAGAGCTTGTTTAAATTAGTCGTAGAGCTTAATGTCTTAAAATAAGCATGACCGGCCATCTTCAGGAAGCTTCCAGGAGCTATTCATGTAGGCCAAAGGTGAGCTGGTCAGTCCTTATAGGATAGTGATGGATGGTAGCCATTTTGGCATCCTATTGGTCGGCCCAAGTTAGATCTAGACCGGTTAAATTTTCTAGCCAAATTGAGTGGCTGAGATGATTTGCGGCAGTTATTAGCTGCCGTTGAATTCATTTAAGACCCTTGTAGGAAGCGCGACTATCCACCTTTGGGCAACAGTTCACCGTATGGGTAGGCCGCGGCTTGCCGATCGGTCCTCATGGAAGAGGGACGGCCGGTGATCACGACGACATCTTATTGGACTCCTAAAATTAGATCTAGGCCGGTAGATTCGGCTAGCGAAGTTGGACGGCCGAGATCATTTTGCGATAGTGATGTGCTGCCGCTGGCCGTAATGTGCTGTTATGGCCATGTGACCAACCTATTTATAGCTAACGGTTTTAGGTGTTAGCTGCGGGATGGAGGCAATTCGATTTTCCAGGGATGAAGGCAGGCCGCCGGTGAGCATACTGGCACTTCATTGGCCGGTTAAAATTGGATCTGGGCCGGTTTATTTGTCTAGCCAAGTTGGACGACCGATTTTGCAACAGTAATGTGCTGCCGTTAACCTAAATTAGGTTTTTAAAAGCCACACAACTAACTTTCTTTGAGCAATCGGTTTGAGGATCTACTTGAAGGTTTGGAGGGCTCCGATTGGCCGAAGTATTAGTGGGCCCACCAGTGTGTATGATGGTGTTTGTCCGGTCGCGTCAGGAGGCGGCCAAGCTTGACAAATCGGCTGGCCAAAATGTGCGTCCGTGATCGAGACTGACATTGGAAGCCTATGTTCAATTTCTTAAGGAATTAGGCGTGTCGACCAACCAACTTCCACTTTTAATCAAAAGTGTGTACTGCGCATTTAAAGCGATCTGATTGGTCGGTGGGAAATAGGGGCCAGCAGCGAACAAGATAGAAGAAGGAACGCCAGCTGTTAGAGCATAGCTCTGTTGAACCCACCAAGCGTTGGTATGTCAAGTTGGTTGTCATATTTTAGTGAATCAAAACTCATTTAAAGAGTCGCTTGATTATATACTAGAGTCAACTTAGTATAGGTTATCTTGAAAGTATTAGAATATGAGACTTACAAGTATTACATGAAGACTTGAAGAATGTGAAGAAGTATGGAGCTACAACGACAACATCATCCTTCCTCTTGAGGTTAGTAATATTTGACTTGAACGGTTTCATTCCCTAACGTATCTTTCAAGTCGTGCATATTAAAAACATAACTGCGAAGCTGTGTATGATACTCTAGTTAGACATAATATTAAGGAATACAATATGAGGTTTATTGCTTAACCATTAAACTTTGTATATAAGAAATTGACATAATCGTATGAATGCTATTGTGATTATGTATGGATATGAGTGAAGATTTCATCCTAAGAAACAATGTTTTACATTCATTTAAAGGACGTAAGTTCATAAACTCGTTATGTGAATCGAAAGGGAAATCGCTAGGCTTATTGGTATTGTTATTCATTACAAATCTATTTTGAATTACCAATATGTGTGTTTAGTATAACCGCTCATAAACTTGTTTATGTATCTTGGTAAAACTATTCACAAGGCCTGACTTATGTATTGGTATGACTTTTATTATTGAAACCGATCTTAAGTAATCACTCAAGATGGTATGATCGATGCCTTGTAAATAGCAACTTTTATCTAGCCATTGGGGAACCGATCCTATGGACATGTGCAACCGAATACAGGTAGTTACCATAAGTTGTGGGGAACTGATCCTAGTACCTAGTCAACTGAATTTTGGTAACTAGTGTGACTATGCATAGTACTCACATGGAGGTAGAACCGAACTTGTTTTGGTAGAACCGTGAAACCCATGATTGGTGATTTGATAGGATAATCAATCACATAGTTCTTGGAATTCAGACGAACCAATTCGAAACTTGTTTGGAAGTGTGGCAAATCGTTTCCAAGATTGTAAGTATGAAAAAGGACTTGCAAAGTAAAGATGTCGACATACTTTGAACATGTGCAGTAACTCTTATCATTAATTGTTCAAAGATATTCCTTAATAGCTAAAGGAGAATCCCAGGATCGAAATAAATTGAGAATCTTTTAATTAAGGTTTTTTAGTTTTTATATGCTATTTAATCTCCAGCAATTAAATGCATATCTTTAGAAAATAATAATTAGTAATGTGCATTTACAGATTATAGATTTTTCTACTGGGATTTCGGTCAATATTTGGACAGTGCATTTCCAGGAGTTATGAAAACCGATTTTGTGTTTATTGCATATCTTTAAGAATATTCGGTTTTGGAAATTCCTTGGTGTCCAAACTTCCTTGTCTATAAATACTTAAGTTTGCATTCCTAGCAAACTAATCCTTAGAGCCAAAAAAACTACCTCAGTTGTGTTGTTACTGGTGGAGCCGCCTATTCGGAGAGGAAAGTAACCTAATAAGGTAAAATCTCTTACGGACGCTCAGTTTAAAGAATTCTTTGCGATTGAGAAGCTCTATTAGTACCGTTGGTGGGAAACTAGATAATTGCAGTTTATTTTAGTTTTCGATTGATTTGATTGACTAACGGTGGTTGAACTTTGATTGCACCTAGTTTGTTTATGCTTGAGAATCTTCTCTTTTGATATAAGATTCACTCAAACTAGATCGAAGTTTCGACGGGGATCTTTAGGCTGTTTGTAGATCTAAAGGCGTCTTGTGATAATCCAACGTTAACAGACTCCGTTCTTTGTGTGATTGATCACAAGAGATTCAAGTTGATTGTGTGCAGATGCTTATTGAAGATTAAAGAAGATTTGAAGACAAGAAGACTTTTTGGGTTCATAATCTTTGGTGTGCACAATACTTGTATCAGCTGGAAAGGGATCCAACTATAATCGGTTTATCCTTATGATAGATTAGATTGATTAGTTGAGTAGATCGGCATCAATACACTTCTTTATTATTAATAGTATTGAATGCATAGTCTAACAATTACTTCGGTAGTTGTTAAGAGATTGATCTAAGGACCTGACAAAGGAGTTTATTGGTTAAACGGAAGAGCCTTTGTCAAACTCATATCACTTTGTTTGAAAAGAGTTGTTACCGAACAGATTTGTTGTTCCTTTACTGTATGGAATACGAACCAAAGGAATTGTTCCAAGTGCGTGACTTACTGTAAGTTGGAGGCGCAGGGATACTGAGGAAACTAGGTGAACTATAGGTTTAGTTGCTTGGTCCCAACTATACGAAGTTGGTTTGATTTTGTATAGCGGCTTAATTATGAGAGTATTCAATTCTGGACTAGGTCCCGGGGTTTTTCTGCATTTGCGGTTTCCTCGTTAACAAAATCTTGCTGTGTCATTTACTTTTATTTTCTGCAATTATAATTGTATTTATTATAATTTATAGTAAATCGCACAAACGTTAATTCCTATTTTACTTGATAGATAATCCATAGAGTTTGGTTAAGTCCGAACCTATTATCAAGTAAACATACTTCGTTTTTGTATTGTCTCGATCTCGTATCCATAGACGATCAAACGAAGTATGAACCGCTTAGTTGTATTGTCTCGACTCAGTCTATAGACAATCACTTTCGGAAAAGGACTTATAGGTGGAAAAGTTTTAGATTGAGGTATATTTGGGTACCCTCGTCTTTTCACCGGCCAAAGGGAGTTTGAGTTTGGGAAAATTGGCGGGCCAAGTGGCGTGGCCAAGCCCTTTCTGTCACGGCTTCTTATGGTCGCGGTTTCCTCTTTTATTCCTATTTCCTGTTTGGTAGGGTTTGCTCCTACTAGCTCCATAGTGGATCAATTTCCTAGTTTGCCTAGGTTTGGTTTCGACCAATAGGGTTCGAGATATTGCGCAGGGCGCAAAAAAAACTAATTTTTTCAAATTGATAAAATTAGGTAAGAAAAATTGAATTTTGTGAGCTGCCACAAAATCAATCAATTTTGGTGAAGTTTGCGCATTGACACAAAATCACTAATTTTTATCTCAGAGGGCAGCATAACTTTGCGTGCCTCTGATTGAGTACTTATGTACACATCTTAATCCTGACACTTCGGGAAATTCATGTTACTCAGCTGCGAGCGAACATTAATTGTCATGTCATGTCAACATCAAGAGTTCGGTTGGGGAACATGGCGTAGAATAAATACTTAACATGCCATGCATTAGTGAGTAATGCAGGCAGGGGATAAAATTTATAGAATATTTGGATTGTTGCTGCACGCACCATTCTGGATAAATAATATATAAGCATACTGAATTGCTCAATACATATGTGAGTAAAGAGGCCTAGGCACTCATTACTTTCAAATGGCTCTGTTTCTGTGCAGAATGACAACACATTAAATACAGGGTATTACAATTTAAGCCATGAACAAAAAACCACCATCAACAATCGGTCATAAGAAACCTTTTGGAAGCAAGGTTGAAAAGACGAGGGTACCCAAATACACCACAATCTTTTTATTTGATCACAACCTATTCAATCTCTACCGTGTATAAACCTATTGGAGCAATAATCACTCAAGGAATATTTCAACACGGTGTCCACTTGAAATAGGGTTAGTTCGGACTGGCCTAACAATGTGAGAATATCAAAGTCAAGTGGAGAAATCCAATACACTTTGTGTGATCGTCTATGGATATGAAATCGAGACAATACTACAACAAAGTGTTCACTTGATAATAATATGGTATAACTGAAACCTTATAAGATAAATATCAAGGGCCTAGTTAACGTACAAGTGTATGTACTTTAATTATAATATAAACACAATTATAATGCGGAAATAAAGTAAAACACACACCAGAATTTTGTTAACGAGGAAAACTACAATCTTGTAGAAAAACCCCGGGACCTAGTCCAGATTTGAATACTTAATGAATTAAGACGCTACAAAAAGGTAAACTTGCAACTTCGTGTAGACAATACTAAGTAAACTAAAATCCTAGTTACTCAGCTTCAGCAATATTCTTGTTTTGATAATATCTTGCAGAACCAAAGTTCTCAATAGATATTTGATACCAGATATCCTAGCAGAATAGGCGTTCTCTTTAGGACTAAATCTAGTATATCTTCTTAATGGTTCACAATAACTTATTCTACCAATCTTTCAACTGGAAAGAAAAGATTCCTTTGAATCGTATTCCAAACAGTAAAAGATAAAAACTGTTTGGTAACCAAACTCACTTTATAATCACAATACCGAAATATATGATAAAAGCACAGTTACGGATCTTCTATTTTAAGATCCGTTACTAGATCCAAGTTCCTCGGTTACAAGATCAAACAAGACAATGATTATCGAAATAATCAATCTTGATTACAAGGTTTATGATAAAATCACAAACAACTTGTTGATCTAAAAAGGCTTATGTTTATCGAAAATAAACAACCTTTTAATTCCGGAAAATCAAGTCACAGAAAGTTACACTAAGATCAAAACACAAGAATAAAAGTCTTCAAATCTTCAAAGTCTTCAATCTTCGATTTAATCTTCAAAGTAACAACCTGCAAAAACAAACTTGATTCCTTATTGACTTGTCGCACAGAACGGAGTCTGTTAACAATGGCAAATCAATGAATCTATCTTACGGATCTACAAAAATTTAGATCCGTAGAAACGTTAAATCTTTGATCTAGTTTGAGTGAGCCTTATATCAGAAGAGAAGGTTCTCAAGAATAAACAAACTAGGTGCAATTAAAGATTCAACTACCGTTAGTCAATCAAATCAATAATCGAAAACTAAAATAACAATGCAATCATCTAGTTTCCCACCAACAGTACTCGTAGAGCTTCTTGATCCCACAGAAGTCATTAAACGAGCGGTCGTAAGAGATTTCACCTAATTAGGGAACTTTCCTCTCCGAATAGACGGCTCCACCAGTAACAACACAACAAGGTAGTTTTGCTGGCTCTTAGAATAGTTTGCACGAAATGCAAACTTGGGTATTTATAGATCAAGGTAGTTTGAATATTAAGTAATTACAAATTTTACAATTAATATTCAATTAATATCACCTAAATCTTGATAACCAAATATTAGCTAGCATATAAAATACTTTACAAATATAAATCAAGAGATATGCTTATTAATATATATTTAAATCCGAATTTTCATAATAAATGTGTTAAAAACACATTTAAGAAAATTTCCATATTAATACTAAATATTATCATATTAATTCTGAATGTGTTAAAAACACATTTATGAAATTATCATAATAATATATTTTCGAATATTAATATATTAAAAGCATATTTTCAAATATCAAAAGATATTAGGAATATTCCGGTTTGAGTATCAAGGAATATCTTTGAACAATTAATAAATAAGATTTATGCACATGTTCAAGTATGTCGACATCTTTACTTTGTAAATCCTTTTTCATATTTACAATCTTGGAACCGATTTTCCACGCTTCCAAACAAGTTTGGAATTGGTTCATCTGACTCCCAAGAACTAAGTGATTTATTATCATATCAAATCACCAATCATGGGTTTAGCGGTTCTACCAAAAACTTGTTTCGGTTCTACCTCCATGTGGAAACTAGGATCGGTCACACTAGTTTCCAAAAATTGGCTAACTAAGTACCAAGATCGGTTACCACACTCTTATGGTATTTACTTGTGATCGGTTGCACAAGTCATAGGATCGGTTACACAAATTACTAAGACTTGTTGCACCTCTTACAAGGATCGATTCCACATACTTGTGATAGGTCACACCTCTTACTAGGATCGGTTACCCAATGTCTAGAGTTGGTCACACCAATTACAAAATATCGATCATACCTTCTCAGGTGATTACTTAAGATCGGTTTCACTGATAAAAGTCATACCAATACAGAAGTCAGGCCTTGTGATTAGTTTTACCAAGATACATAAACAAGTTATGAATGGTTATACTCAACCACACATATTGGTAATCCAAATATTTGCAATGAATAACAATACCAATAAGCCTAGCGATTTCCCTTTCGATTCACAAAACAAGTTTATGAATGTACTTCCTTTAAACGAATGTAAAACATTGTTTCCTAGGACGAAATCTTCACCCATACCCATACATAATCACAATA